>JACEVL010000535.1:412500-757424 GCA_020284085.1 Aporrectodea caliginosa | reverse complement strand
TTTCTCTCTCTCTCGCAGGAGTAAACAATGCGATATTTGGAACTCCCACTTTCTAGACCAAAGTTATGCCTCCTTCTCTAGTGTGTATAAAGTTTTGGCCTAAGAGACTCTTCGTCGATTACCCGCCACAAGTCTAGATTCAAAAACAAACTTTGGTGATCATGTGCTCCACACTCGTTTCCGCAGTCTACAGCGATGCATCTTCTACCTGCCTTTAATTGTCTGCAATAGGTTTGTATCACCAGCATCAGTGGTACCTGTTTCACAGAATCCGCCAGTAGATGCTAATAAGACAAGCATCAAAAACTATGTCCACAGCCAGTACCAGTGTTTTCTTAATCTGATGCAGGGCTTGTTACCAGCACAAGTAGTTTGATTAGTCAAAATCTGCTGCAAGTTCTTGTCACTCATGTTCTTTTACAAATATCCAAAATTGGAAAAACAAAACCCCAAGTCTTTCAAGCATCAAATGTTACGAAGATTTGTACAGACATTTGATTGGTTAACAGTGTACTTAGCTTTAGTTTATCAGATTGGGAGATTAAATTGAGTACATGTACTAATTAATAGCTTTTGGATCTCCAGTACAGCAACAATCGAATGACATCCTGATGCTTTTGTTCTGGATTTTCTATTGTTCAAAAGTCACTTTCAAGTTCCTTCCTAAGACAACTCAAAGTCATCCCTCTCACCCTCTGCAACAAAAAACAGATCCTTGTAAATAAAAATGTCTCTTAAATACAAACAGGAAATGACGATATATGCATATTAGGATACATTTATGAACAGTACATACAAAGCCCATTCTGTTCAAGCTCCCATGGAAAAGGTAAGTTTAGAAAAATTATGAGAAGGCAAAAGGAAGTCACTTTCCAGTTGGAATCTATCTACTTGGATGCTCCTTTGGCATGACTGCCAATGTTTTAAAATGAAGCACCGATAGGTTTGCACATATGCACGTGTAGGCAGTACTTTTGTTTGGTACTTTAAGCTGCTAGATTAAGTACAAAGATACAACAAGTAGCCTACCTATCCAACAAGTGAAAACCCAATGTTGCATTGGCGTCTGATGTTGCAACCATCCCAAATGGAGAGACAGAATGGAATGTTCAACCATGGCAACACAATGTAACACTGCTAACAACACCAGTACAGACAAAACTACAACATTTGTAGAAATTGTCTCAATCATTTTCTATACACACACTTAAAACAGCGTTCTTCATTCTAAACGTATATTAAACAACATCAAGCAATCCTTAAACCAGGTCAAGGCGATTATATATGAAGCAAAACAAACCATTTCTTTATAAGCCATCACTTTCTTTCGTATAGCAGACGTATGTGACCAAGTGATGAAATTCTAAATTTTCGTATAAAATAAGACAGGCACAGGGTTCAACATTTATCTACATGATAACAATAGCATAAAATGGTCACAGGGTGTAAAAATAAAGTTTTAATACATCATTACCTGTGAAAAACTGTTACCTATTATAATTGAAAGATTCATTACTTGCCTATTAACTTTGGAGGCATATTTTTAGTAACAGAAACTAATTAAATTATAGTTTATTATTTAAAGTAAAACCTGAGTGATTTTGTAGAAGAAATTACTCTGAATGAAAATTTAGCCCTTGCAATGAGTAGAATAAAGAATATAATTTTATGATCATAAAAAAGAACAATTAAGGCCTCAAGTTAGCAAGCAGATGGAGGTAAAGTTCTGATACGCTGGAAAGATGTTCAGACAGAAGTATTTCCCTGACCATTATAGTGTCTCATCCATTTTAGAGCAGACCATGGTTTCTGTCTTATTGGTGTTTATTTTAAGGCCCTTGCTCTCCAATGCCTCCTTCCAATCAGTTAAGCATGTCTGTATCCCTGCCTCCTCTTCGTCTGCCACAATGAGATCATCTGCATACAGCATATCCCATGGTACCTCCCTTCTTACATGTTCCGATAGCGTCCATTACTATAATAAACAGCAGAGGACTAAGGCAGGATCCAGTGATGGGCACAATTCTATTTGAAAATACTTATCTAAAAATACTTTTGTATTTTGTATTTTCAAAACACTTTTGAAAAGTATTTTCTAGAATTGAAAATAGTTTTTCAAAATACTTTTCCAAAATGCTTTTCTAAAGTAGGCTTACTTTTTATAAATAAATTTTACAAACCTTCTTCCAAAATTATTATTTTAATATGCTTAATTAATAATCTTCTGGTCCATCAACTACTTGTGAGTTTGTTGTATTAGGATATAGCCTATATCAGGGCTCTCTGCTTGGTCCTCTTTTATTATTATACACCACACCACTATAATATAGTATATTATAGGAACCATGCTAGGAACATTAATAGTTCGATAATAATCATTCGCAGGGATATTATTTCTATGCTTAGTTACTACCATCGACATAATTATTATATTGGTTACTACCGATCAGAGTAACTCCGAGTGAAGTTCGACCGTGCTCGGAGCAGCAGTTGAAGACACCCAATGATGACTGCTGATCCAGTGATCCACCAGAGCCGTATATATATAGCCTACGGCTCTGTGATCCACCAAAGGCAATTCACAGATGGCGCCTATGATTCGCAAAAGCATATATAATATGGTACTAACTCATTATTGTGAACTGAATCTTTTCTCAAGTCACCCATTTAATTCATTCTTAAAGTTTATAAATCTCACCGTAGCCTGCCAGCATGACCACACGAAGCCCATATAGGACTCATATTCCAATATGGGACACTCATATGGAACCAATCTAATGCCCCTGGAAAATGGAAATGCTGCCAGGGTACGTACACGCGGCTCTGCATCTCTGGAATAAAAAAACCTCGCCAAAACTATGAAAATTATCCAATCGCAATTGTAAACTATTAGGCCTAATGTAGGCCTATAAAGCGTTATTTTCAAGCGTGATCAGGTATCAGCTTATGCACGAGCGCTGCGTCATATCAGAGATACCATTATAATTAAGTCCAGTTGCAGGCAGGAGACCTCGACCCAGGAGGTAGAGACGCAATGCTAAGGTGGGTGTCGTTAAGACGAGAGAGCTTGGAAGATGGATCGCGTGGATGGAACAACGTATGAATTCTTGGAGGTGTGAGACCAGTTTAAAATGGATATAGCCTGGAGTGGTAGATGGAATTAAGATTGCAGCCTAGAGTTACACAGAGTTCCATAATCATCTACTTGAGGTAGCCTACATGATGGTGGAATTACGAACTCACCAAGACTGCGTCCCTTGCCGTTTCTGCACAGACTATTCAAAACAACACTTGGTTTTCCACAAAACCTACCTGTCTTGCCGCTCCAATTCTAAACATTAGGCTATCCACCGTAGTCACCCCATGACTGCAGATCGAGCCTGTCTGACCTTTTTTTTTTGTATTACTGCTTAACGACACTTTTTCATATCGGAGATGATCAGTGTCGGAGGCAGAAAGCAACCTCGTACTCCACGTTTATATTGCGACCGAGCCACCCGCAGTAAAGATCCGAGAAATTAATCTCTGATAAACCGACCCGACCGGGAAGGACTCACCAACCCACTCGGCCACTCAGGATCTCTGCCTGTCTGACCTGGAACCGATTCTCATTTTATATGCCTATTGACTCTGGTTTGACTGAGACTCACTGATAGTGCCTTGAATGAGTTAGTTTCCGTGACTTAGCCTAAATGTTTAGGGCGCTGACGTAGAACTCTCAAGATTACGAATGTAAATAAATCGTCTGTACTTATTATCGTATACATACAGGACACGGGGCATCTATCAGCAGAAAACCCGTCAAAGAGTCGTTTAAACGGTGCCCAAGGATGTGTATATTGGTCCTTGAACGGTGCCTTTGCAGAGCTCTATGTTGTGGTCATTGGTCGGGCGGAAATTAACGACACGGATCAGTGGTGCGTGACGCAACTGGACGGAGGTGTTCCGTTGGTAAAATAGTGATTTAGTTGAATGATTTCCTGTGATCGATTGATCGTATAACGGCAGTGAAGTGTTACTGATATGACGGTGGAAGTGTATGGTTGCATTTTAAGTTTCGGTTAGGAAGTAAGTGTGTCATCCGTGAAACAGGTGGATCCAGAGGTCAGGTGCGACAGTTGCGGTTTGGCCTTCGATTATGTTTACGTTCACAGGTAAGTAAGAGACAGCCAAACGCTTTGTTGTCGCTAGTCACGGCGGCTTGACTCGTAAAGTTGTTTTGTAAAAGTTTGTAACAAAAAGTTTTCGCAGATCTTAATTTGTAGACCGACTAGAAGCAATGTGATAAGATTCAGTGACATTACTATTCCTATTATAATTTTTTATTTAAATGTTATGATTATTAGAATTTTATGATTAAATTGTTATTTTTTACAATTGTTATTAAATAATAATACAAGTAGTAATAATAACAATAATAATTTTATTGTTTTAAATTTTGTTTTTATAATAATGATAATAATAATAAGCTGGTTTCCGTGATCTGAAACTTTTGCACACATTACAGTACTTTCCTTGTGAGGACCACCTCTATTTGAAGAATTTTGATTCACTACTAAGCCATGGTCTTGAATACTCCTTTTGTCCCTCTCTGGCAATCAGTTGCTCCAGGCCTCCCTGCCTGTCAAGGTGCGTGGTTCGGGCATTCTCCGAGTGACCTCGCTGACGCTTCCCGCCATTTTGGCTTTGGCTGCAAGTACTTGGTGTCTCCAATCCTCCTTGCTCAACAAGCTGCAGGTACCTGAAGACTTAGCCTACAGGTCAGGACTCTGCTGGACCACTGGTGTGCTTGTCGTGCATGATGATGATGATGATGATGATATATTCGTTTATTTATCAAGCAGGAAGACACACCGCTTCACAACTTACATACACAAACAAAGGCTATTATAAAGAGAAAAAAATGGGAATAATGTTAGTTAATGTTAGTTAGTTTTCAGTTCCTTACCCAGACAATACCTTTGTCCACAAGCTCAACTGTGTCTGCCTATATGCATGATCTCCTTCACTGGTCCCCTGTTTCTCAGCACATCTCCTACCAAGTTGCTGCACTTGTCTGGCAGTGCCTTCTTGCTCCATCCTACTTGTCTGATCTTTGTCAACCTTTCTCTGACCTCGCAGCCCATCGAACTCTTCGCTCTTCGACAAGGGGGGGGGCAGATTTTGGTCTAGCGAGCTCAGACTTCCATTAGATAGCACTGGGCCTTTTCGATTGTGGGGGACCTTCATCTGGAATGGCCTCCCACTAGACCCGTGCTTGCTGCCTCGGTCCAACACGCCTGATTTTTATATGTCCCTCAAAACACACTACTTTGGATGTGGCTGGGCTGGGAGCGCATCTGAGTAGGTTTCTTGAAGAGGTGCTATTTAAGTTATCAGAATGAATGAACAAGCGATCATACTGGGACAAACCCTTAATAGACCGGGATGCCAGCAATCTCTGCACCTCAGTCACTGACAAATGCCATCAACCAAAGCTTAAGGCTGTTGCAGCACCGCACACAAGCGATTGGTCTGAGACTGGACGACAAGGTCGTGAGAGTTGCAGTAGCCCTGATGAGTGCCAATGCAGAACCCTCATTAAGGCTAATGGTTCTCCTGGGCTTTCTTGCTCCCTGGGACCAAGTAGAGCTGCCAGGGATGCGAGCGTCAATGATCTGATCTTTCAGAGTTTTCCAGCAGTGAAAGAGCCACCCAGACTTTATAGAACGATGGGAAGTGCGCAAAATACAACACGCTTGCACAAATCTACCACTTTGGCGTTTGAGATGCTCGGTCCAATTAACAGCAGTGGCCTACTTTTCATCAAAGAGTTGGGGCATATAACTGGTGATGTGAAAGAAGCCGGCTATCTTTTTCAGCACATTGCCATCATTATCCAATACTTTAGCGCTATTGCCTTCCAAGGCACCTTTGCTCCACTGGATCTTGATGAGTTCTTGCCATCCCAGAATGTTTTTTTTTATTCTCTGGATATTATTTTTAATTCCTGAGGGATCTGAGGTACCTCAGGGCAGAAAATAATAATAGTAGTAGTAGTAGTAGTAGTAGTAATAATAATAATAATAATAATAATTACAATTATATAAATATTATTATTTAACTTAATTGTTCCCTAATATGATGACTGAATTTCCCTACTTCACCTATAAATTTGATCTAATTAAAGTGTTTTGGATGTTTTAGTTTGCCTGCACCATTTGCATGATTTGATCTGACGATGTGGTTCTTAAGAAGACCACGTAAGCTGCTGCTGATCTTCCTGACTGGAGCCTTCATTTGGGCTGTAGTTAGTTTCTTCTACTCCAGGATAAATGTCAGCAGCGAGAAAAAGCAGCCACTGGAGGAAGTCATTGATTTATCACAGTACGATGAAGACAATGAAGAAGTCTTAAAAGACGTGGCTGTGAAGATCTTCACACGAAATCTAGAACTTATTGATAAGAGCAGTTCAAATCTATTGCAGTTAAAACTAGAAGAAGCAGTTGGTAGAGAAGAGAAAAAGAACTTTATTAAACATGAACAACTAAATCAAGAAATAGAAGAAGAGGCTGAAGTTATCAGGGAAAAGCAGTTTGAACAGAATGAGGACTTCTTAGCTGATAAACTCCGAAATAATGAACAACAAGTACGATTTCACCAAGTACAAGCACAACAAGTCTCCTCTTTTGAAGCACAGAGAGTCTCCTCTTTTGCTGCTTTTCATCATGGTTCTGCACAGAACAAACAATCAGGTGAGTTTTTACCATAATTAGCCTTTTATGTTTACGTACAGCATATTTTTAATTGACGTTGAGTGCCTGGGCACCATTTGACTAAGTTTTCACATCCTGCTCATCAGGTCTGGATTTCCCAACAGACAACGTAGGCAGCTGCCTAAGGGTGCTGCACCATATGACAACACCTAAGGCCAAAAAAAATAATGTTGTGTAACCCGACCGAGTCACTTTTTTTAGGCCCGACTGTGAAAATGTTGTGAAAAATTTTTTTTCACACTTTTTTACTGACACATGAATTTAACCTTTGCGTGCCAGAGGTGCAGATTTACGACATTGATAACATTGCTTTCCTTGCCAGAGGTATGTAAATAAGGGCACCGTTAATTAGAGCAATAAACGGGCTAAAGTTTCCCATGGTCAGTATTAACATGCGTCCGATAGTTGAAGGGGTGGGGAGGGTAATACATCGCAGGCAGAGGAATTAATTTTCTCATGGTAACTTGCAAGCGCTATTTCCCAAATCCCATCACTGTATTCAATGTATCAGCAACATCTACGGGAAAACAGCCTCCAAAGTTGGTATTGATTCCTAGAGACTAGTTAAATGTAATAAGTGTGCTACATTGATTGACAGCTGTCACCGGCCAATTTGATGCCAGATGCAGGATAGCGTGCGTGCGGACACATTTTCAGAGTTGCAACATTCTGCAGCCCTCGTGAACGGGTCTGGTCTGAAGGGCACCGGCATATACTTTAAAATAGCAGCATACCATCTATGACAAATAAGTTTAAAGAACGCAAAACTGTTTTAGCAAGGTGAAAGAGCAAATTGTTGTATAAAAATAATTTGCAAATAATATGGCTATTCATTTAAAGGTTTTTAATTTGACTAGACTTTAATACTAAATGTTTGTTTAACTGTTGTGTTTGCTATATATCTGCAACAATATGTACTTTAAAATAGCAGCATACCATCTATAACAAATAAGTTCAAAGAATGCGAAACTGTTTTAGCAAGGTGTAAGAGCAAATTGTTGGATAAAATTATTTTGCAAAATAAAATTTTTTTCCTACCTACCTTCCCAGTTTTTTAAAGCTATGTTACCGGAAACACAGCATTATTTTTTTTGGCCTAACAGTTTTGTGTAGCATTTTTATTATAAACCTGTTGTTGGAAATTGACAGTTTAATTTGATAAAAAATCCCTATGATGAGCAAGCTAAGTGACTCAGATGAGAGATGGCTCATGTGATCAATTACTTGGTTACTTGTCTGTTAATGCAAGTACAGTGTGGACTCGTTAAGTGCTTCTGATTTATGCACCGTTCTGTTTAATATGAAGTGGTTCTATGTTCCTCCAAAGTTGTTTGCTTAACATGCCATATTGTTAATTACCAAGTAAATTCTAGTGACGGCACCTGGCGAGTTAAAATGTGATCACCATAATTAAAGGCAACTTTAAAAAGAAAGAAAGATCTATTTATAATTAAAAGAAACAAATCTGATTTCAGCGTGATTCATAAGGAGGCTATCCAACTTGGTGGCGGAAACCGCATTTCGCCACGATATTAAGCATATTTAATTTATTAGGACTATCAAAAGTTCCAAAACTGTCTTTGAGACAGGAGAAAATGCTTTACAGTTTAAACACTTGTTTTTTAGAATCTGTTGCTAGTCTGTTGTCAGTAAGTATGAACTTGCAACCAACAGAAGGAAGGCAGTTGAACAGCAAACAAGTCTTAAAATTTGGTCACAACGAAACTATCAGCAAAACTATTTCGCTTCACCGTCCACTGCCGGATGTCAGAGATCAACTGTAAGTCCAATTCCTACAGTATAGTATACGATATATATATAATGGGTATGCGGACAATTCATCCCCGGACGATTCATCCCGGACGATTCATCCCCGGACTATTGATCCCCGGACGATTCATCCTGGACCATTCATCCTGGACCATTCATCCTGGACCATTCATCCTGGACCATTCATCCTGGACGATTCATCCTGGACCATTCATCCCTGGACGATTCATCCTGGACCATTCATCCCGGACCATTCATCCTGGACGATTCATCCTGGACCATTCATCCTGGACCATTCATCCTGGACCATTCATCCCGGACCATTCAATCAAATGAAATAGAAATTATGATATAAAGTAAAGCAACGGAAAGAATTGAAATTAATGAAGAAGCATCTATTTGAAATTTATCAGCAGTAGTAGGTGTAGAGGTCCTGATGGTGTAGGGAAGGGACTAGTTCACTGAAAAGCGAAGAATTTACTGTAACAGTTAATGACTGTGAAGTTATAGTACTATCGGTCTTGTTACATTTCTGTAACAGAAATATCCTTGTATTAATACACATTATCAAATGAAATAAAACAAATGTTGCATTTCAATAATTTCTATTATTTTATTTAACTTTAAGTTGTGACAAAGTTTTACTCCAGCATTCCATAAACAGAGAACAGTGGTGCCGCACTCTGAGAACGATTTTGACCAATGAATTCAGCAATGTCAAAGCAACCATCTTTTTCCAGAGTCCAAAGGTGTTGTTCCTCATAGTTATGGGCAAAAAGACAATTCTCCCCACGATGACATGTATTCGGCTTCCAAAACTCATAATGTCGACAAAGCACATAGCCACCACGAAAGTCACGATGATTTATTTTACTAATTGGTTTACAACTAAGTTTCGATTTATTAATAATAAGATGTAGCTACAGTAGTAACAGTTTTAATTGTGCGACAAATGCGCAATTGCACGAAGGTACAATAACACATTTGTTTCTCCGTATCCACCAACAGCACGTCTAACTCTTTCGACCAAGTCGCGGTATTTCTTCACACCAATTTCCTGGGCACCAGTAGTTGCTTGCATGAATGCTGCCTTCTGCTTTTGACTATCTTTCTCCAGCCCTTCAATCATCAACCATAGTGAAGGGTGAGTGCACATGAACAGTGATTGTATGCCATGATGCCAGCCTTCCACTATGTTTGTGGTACGTGCTATACCATCTCCAGCTGATTCGTACTGATTCCACATCGGGATTGGAAACATGGCTGGGCCATAATTGTGGCCTCTGCCTCGGAGTCGTCGACCTCTAATGTAGGTGTGTTCGAAGTAGGATAGAAGTTCGTTCATTCTGTCATGTTCTGGCATGTCTTCAGCTAGCAAGTCGAATGATTCAGCAACATCATCAACCGGTACATGTGCGAGTGCTGATAAACATCGAACACTTCCACGTAGCACATCGTCAGTTTCGTAATCGTTCTTCATACCCAATTCATTCACCTTGCGAAGGACACTCTGGTTGAGATGAAAGTAACATCCGGTTATGGAAGCTCCGGGAAATGCATGGGAAAATGCTCCCATTGCCGCTGACTCGAAATCGGTTAAAATCGTTTTTGGTGCAGCACTTGGCATCAGATTCTTCAATTCCGTTATAAGACGGTCGTAGGTTGCTCGGGTCTGGTTCGGCAATAGACAAAATACTGCGGCAGGATTAATTCCGTTCATGAACTGGAAATGTATACTGTACATCTGGAAAAAGATGGAGGGTACCACCTTGAAAGTGCCATCAGCCAACCAGATGTCGGATCTGGCTAGACCACCAAGAAGCATTCTATCGCCCAAGATGATAAGCCGATCATCTCCCGATCCAGAATCAAATAATAGGAAATTGATAAATTTCGATGGGAAATGAAAGCTGAGATTAGTTGGTGTTGGTGGTAAGGTCTGCTGGTTATCACCGCTTGACAATACAACTTGACGATGACGACGCAGAACACGGTTGAGAGAAGTTTTCTTGGGCAAGGCCATCAACACATGTGGACCCAGATCAACCATGACCGCACCGGAAGACGAACTTGGTGTTGCTATAGTTTCTGTCATTTTCTTCTTCATGTCTGCGATAGCGGCCCGTGCAAGTGCTGTTGAGACATTACCGCTGTGGGTGTGGTCTGGTGACTGATCTCCGATCACAACGTTGTTTGCATCTGTTAGCAGTCGTGCTTTGCAGTTGAAAACCTGGTGTTTGCAACAGCGCCATTGTGTTTGTCCTTGTGCGTTCTCTCCTTTTCTCCAGTATTCGTAGTTTCGATGTATCACCGTTCGCTTTCCACGTTTCGATGTTCCAAAGTTTACCGTCGTCATAACGTATTATTTTATTGTTTCTTATTCAATGTTTTCCGTTAACTAAGAAATAAGCCTATTTATTTCTTGATATTGAAACGTTTCTGATTCGAAAAACCTGCGCACTTCACACTGAACCCATACTTTGGTGACGTCATGTTTTTTGACCTAAGAGTCATTATTTCAGTAAGTAAGATGAAATGTGTGGTGTAATGGCGAACCTTGTAAATGTTTTACAACTAAGTATTGGTTACTTCATGATTTCTGTCGTATTTACACCGGAAATACCACACGAGTTCTATTTTCTTATGAATTCTACGAGTGTGGAATCCACGAGTACAATAAGCCTTTTCAGCTTTAGCAATGCGCATGCGCAACTATCTCAACTTTTACTTCCGGGCATGTGCTTCCATCTATCGGCCACCCTCACAAACAAAAGGAATGATGCCGTTTCCGATGTTGCTAGTGTGACGCAAATATTAGAAAATATTCGATTTGTAGATTGTTTGATTATTTAACCGGTGTCGATTAAAATCATCCATTTTCTGCGATTTCTCAAGCCTATCCGCCATGTTTCGCTTTGTTTATGAACGGAGGCTACGGAGCAAAGACCCTAAATATAAATGGCCTTTGGAACGGAGAACTATCACCTATCCCGTCATGCCTTGCGGGAAAAATAAAGCTGAAAAGGCTTATTCATTTGAAAATAGAACGAGTTTGGTACTTAATGTACTAAAACGAAAAAATCATGAAGTAACCTATTTATACCATGACCATACCATGAAAGGTGCGTTAAAGCTTCATAATTCACTTACTAACCACAATCATAGAATACTGTCCAGGATGAATCGTCCGGGATGAATGGTCCAGGATGAATCGTCCAGGATGAACAGTCCGGGATGAATGGTCCAGGATGAATCGTCCGGGGATGAATTGTCCGGGGATGAATCGTCCGGGGATGAATTGTCCGGGGATGAATCGTCCAGGATGAATCGTCCGGGGATGAATTCTCCGGGGATGAATAGTCACCAAACCATGTAATGATACATATGTGATATATATATATGATATATATACTATATATATATATGTATGAGATACAGTATTCTGATAGGGTTTTACAAAGGCCTTTGAGGTAGAAGCTCATTTAGCCTTAATTTATTTGTACCTAGCATGCTGTCATAATCGATTACCACTAAAAAACTGTGTATGTTAGTTGCAGTGTTCCCTCTTACTTTGCCATGCACATGCTGGCATACTATGGGGGCAGTAACATTTGGACCTGTTTTCAGATCCATTCAAATTGTGCATCTGTTAGGCCTAAACTAAAAGACTAAAATTGTGTTTGATGCGAAGAAAAAGACTAAGGACTTCTATTAGAGTGGCTGTCAGTTGTCTTTATGTGATTGTCAATGATCATTCGTGTGATATATGTTGGCTGTTTGATCTGAATTCAAGAGGGTTTTCATTCTTATGAGACAGAACTCTGTGAGTTGGAAACGCAGCACACAGGCACATCTGCCCCCTTCCAAGCATATACTGACGAATGTCTGCATAGCCTCAGCATTATGAATATAATAAAAGTAGAAATATGTTTGATCAGCATCAGGTGTGGTACACTGTGTTAGTTGTTTAGTCACCTGTTATTCACAACACTCAAGCAGTATGCTGTTAGTGAAGAGATCATGCTTTGACTTCTGTATGACTATAGTGGTGAAAGTTCAATAAGCCATGGTTCAGTAACCCAGTGTATAGATGATTTTGACTGTGCAACTTGGTGGATAGTTAACAAACCGTGACTGGCATGCGCTGTGGTTTTGTGACTTGGGGCATGGAAGTCTTGTTTTGGCCCTCTGAGTATCATCATCATCATCAGTTCCTAATGTCAGCCATTTGGTGGTGGTGGGCACGGCCAATATATAATCTCCAGTTTCCTTGGTCATTTGTCAAGTCCAGTGATCTTCTCAATGCTAATCCATGTCTTCTTATGTCCTCATTTATATTGTCTATCCAGCACAGTCTTTGGTTCTCTTTCCTTCAAATCCTGCATGTAGGTCATTGTGTGAGATTCGGTCAAATGACTTTCTCTCAACTTGGCCAAACCCTTGGAGGCTTTGCTGCCTGAGTTGTCTAACAAAGTTGCTTTGATAGTTAAGAACTGTGTAATAATGCCTAATCTTCAGTAGTCTTGAAATTCATGAAATCTTCCATAGCTAACTCATTTCTGCTGTAGGAATTCTTTTCTCATCCTATTTTCATGTTGTCCAGCATTCTTTCCATGTCAGGGAATGGATGGTTTCATCTTCTCATATATTATAGCTTGGTTTTCTTTGTTATTTCTCTGCTTCTCCATATTCTGTTATTCAAAATGCTTGTGAGATGCATCCGCTTCTCATTTTTAATTCGTTTTCACTGTTGCCATATAGTGCATATACCTGCATGTACAGTTAATAGTCCTCCAAGATAGACGAATCAATCTTTGTTCCATAGCTTCTCCTCAGTTACTGATGGTAGTTGTGTTGCTTTGGTTTTTCAGTAACCTTTGCTTCAGTTTTCTATGCGTTAAACAGTCTACTGATTGCGTCTGTTTAATTTTATCCTATAGTTCTGTTCCACTTCTAGTCAAGGGCCAATGTTATCAGCAAATCGAAAATAATTCACCAACCCTCCATTTGATTTGATTCGTACCTTGATGTAGTAGCATTACTTCATCTCTGATAGTTTTGCTTGGTACTTGTCATGCCATTATACATGTAGGGTTTACACTGGGTTTACACAGATAAAGTGATGAGATTTGTCCTTCTCATACTCTCCTCCTTTCATCTGGTAGTATGCTGTTGTCTGACATAGTCAGCTAAAATGCCAGCAGCTGTGCTTACCGGACACATACTTAGTCCTTCCCGTGCAGGTCTGCACATCGGACAACACATCTCCTTCACTCATCTCTGTCCATCGCCAGCTCCTCGACCTCGTCCCAAGACATCTCCAGGAATCTTAAGTCGTCTGTGATGGTTTCCGACCAGTTCTTCCGTGGTCTTCCTCTCTTCCGTCTCCCTCCAGAATTCCAGGACATCGCTTGTTTGACTCTTGTATCGTCGTCCATACGACAAACATGCCCCATCCACTTCAATCTTCTCTTTCTAATAATGTTTTCTATATCTTCTTGTCCTATCCTCTCTCTGATAGTTTTGCTTGGTATCTTGTCATGCCATTATACATGTAGGTTTCTTCTCAGCCTCTTATGATGTGCAGTTGTAACAATGACCTAAATTTACCTTTCAATAATATGAATGCTGACGAATATTTTGTGCACTAACAGAAGTTGGTGTTGCGTGCTATCCTGAATTGGCCTGTCAAGGAACCCAAAATTTCTCACTGTAGGCTTAGGCTTTGGAGTAAGTGTAGAGGCGAATGACTGATTGAAGATAGATAGATAGATAGAAAGGCCTTTTCAATATGGGTCGTATAGTATAGTTGAATTTGATGTAGCAGGCCTTGAGACGACATGTAGTGGTCATGAATGGTTTATTGAAGAAACATTATCTAACAAACAAACACGATCAGTGAACAATTATTTCGGTAGCATGTGAGGGTTAAAAGAAAAGTAGCAAAATATAAAGCATTGAAAAATCTCAGAGATTGAAAAACACAACATAAATAGTATAGGCTGGGCTTTTGTATTTTGCACAACTGTTCAAAGATGTGTTTTTGTATCTATTAAATAAAAGTGAAGTGGACTTGTTTGATAAGTAAGTATAAATTTGATTCTGTTACGGACAGATGTAAGCATATCAGTTATCCTGAAGACCTGCCCAATGTGAGCATTGTGATTGCATTCTACAATGAAGCATGGACCACTCTTCTAAGAACTGTTCACAGTGTCTTGGATCACAGTCCTCCACAGCTTATCAATGAAATTATTCTGGTTGATGACTTCTCAGAGTTTGGTTGGTCTAATTTTCTGTCTTCCATTGTTCTTTTGCTTTTGCAAACATCGTACTTAGAAGCTGTATTAAACTTCATACCTGTAGTAGTAAAATCTTGTTGAAAGAAGTCTACTTTAGATTTAAAATTTAATTCCATACCATGATAATAAGTTTCTAAGGCAAAGTGGAGTGTAAGCTGAATGCCAGTATGATGCTGAAAACTGTTCAAATGCGAGTATATTGTGACAGAGTGTTGTTGATCAATATATTTAGCAGGTGATAAAAGCAAGATTGTGAACTATACTGATATAATAACAAAAAATGATCAGTGACACAATTTCTAGTTCTAACAAGTTTACTGCTTACTTTACCAGTGCTGACTGTTTTGTAGTTCTAAAGATTCTAAAATCCAAACCCTCTTTTAAAAAACTTTATGCAGTCATTGCTTAATGTCTGATGTCAGCTGAAGAACTTATCACCATGTCACATTCAATTAGAGTCAGACACGATAACTTGGGCCATTCATCTATGCCTATTGGTATTGATCACTTAATTAAAATTCTGTGTATGTCACACACCTGGTTATATATGAATAAATTTTAGTATTTTTGTCATAATATATCTCGTCAGACTCTATTAAATGTCAGTTTTAATGGAACTTTTCAGAACATCTTCAGCAGCAACTCAAAGATTATTTAGCACTGTTGCCGAAGGTGCTTTTGAGGCGAACAAGCAGCCGAGTTGGAGTAATAACTGCTCGACAGATCGGAGCATCTATGGCAACTGGAGCTGTTCTGATATTTTTAGATTCACATTGTGAATGCACAATAGGTAAGTACTAGTCCTTTGTCAGTTCATTCACCTGTCACTCACTATCTTCCACTTGTCTAATTTAGGGCTAACTGCAACAATATAAATTTATATATTTGTTGTAAACAATATCTGACTTGAAAAAGCAAGAAAACCTAAATGCTAACACCAGCGTTTTCTAATAACTGTGTCCTTTCCGAGATTCGTGATAAAGATGCCCCATTACTAAGTCTCGCTCACACTGTGATAACCCTTGTATAACTCCAGGTTTTGAAATCTTTTCATTGAAGCTTTGAGATGCCTAATTTCAATACACCATGACTTGATAAAGTAACCCTTTCTGATAGAATGAACTTCTGCTTTCATCACCCATCTTGCTTCATGCATATCTGTGAACTTTGTGGAGTTTGCCATAAACTAGACTTCAAAACTGCATTCACCACTGCCACCTCCATTACATTATAACCTGCGACCCCGGCCTCATGATTTCACTCTGCCGGCAAGTTATGATCGAAATTTCATACCTAGAGTGATCATTATCTAAACTGCAGATTTTGTAACCTTGTTGCATTTGTGTCAATGAGTTTGTGCAATAAAGGAATAGTAGTAGTAGTGATAACTAGACTATTGCAGTCTGCTATTCTTGAACACACACACACCTCCCAAATGAACAGTCTCCAGATTCCTTTTACCCATGCTGTCATTAGAATCCCTGAGCATCATCACTTCACCCCTGTTGTCAAATCTCTTTGCTGACTTAAAATGCTAGAATGAATGTTTTTGATTGAGTGCCAGTGCATAAGCTGCTTTTCAAGTGCTGAAGAAATATAAAGATTACAATTACATACAAATGCATTTAATTTAACTTATTCCGTAGATATATTCTTGGAAATTGTTACATTCAGGGCCGGCCCTAGCCTAAATGGCGCCCCAGGCAAAACATACATTTCGCGCCCTCTGATCCCGTCTCCAAGGTCCACCCCACGTCACAACTCAGTGATGAACCCGCCAAAAGAGTTTCGCTCAACTGAGTTATTTATTTATTCTTACTTTTTATTTAATACACTCAACCCTGGATAATGTTGAATTTGGAGGGATGGTAACAAGCAAAAAGACTTCAAATTAGGCCTTGCAAAAAATTCAAATTACCAAAAAAGAAAAAATTATTTATTAAAAAAATTATTTGTAAAAAAATATTTGTTATAGTAAACAGAAATCTGTTCTGCTTGTAGTTCTTCACCAACAGGTTTCAGTTTATAAAAATTGTATTTTTATAAAGCTGAAAGCAATTTAAGAAAGTACCCTCAATACTAGTATTTTACAAACGAATTACTGGCTGATGACTGGGCACTAACAGCTAAAGTAGTTTCAGTTTAGTTGAAATAGTTGAAAAGCCATCCTTTTTGCTTTTTGATACAACGTCTCTGTCGGGTTTTTCTTACAATTTAGAGTACCCGATAACTTCTGTCGCTTCACAGGGCTTTACCTAATTTTTTAAATAACAATTTTTATTTTATAAGATCAAATCTATAAATTGATTTAGATATAATTAAGAAAACTGTTATTAAAATGTAATTGTACAGATTTTACAGGTAATTAACTTAGTTGATGCAACTGCAATGTCTGCTCAGCAGTCAACAAAAAAAGCTACATTGATTAAATATATTATACTACAATTATAATATCTCTTCAGTTGTTGGCATTTTCAGTCGAAGCTGTCACTATGTATGTCGGCATCAGATAAACGGACGGTCACGTCTATTACAGACACAAACTACAGAGTACAGACACGGGTGAATAATTGAATTTTAATGGTTAAAATAAAATTTGTGGGGTGTCGAAATTGAATTAGGTCTACTTGAAAAGTTGCAATGAAACCAATAATTGTTTTAAAATTTGTTTCATACACAAAAGTTTTGAATTCAAATGAAAATAATCATTTTATTTGAAAAATGGTTAAAATTGAAAAACTGTAAAAACACACTTTTTGTGAAAATGGCGCCCCTAGATTGTGGCGCCCTAGGCAACTGCCTGCGTTGCCTGTGCCTAAGGCCGGCCCTGGTTACATTATGTGACAAATACAATTTTTTCTAAACTTTTCTGTAGGTAGCCATTCAATTCATTTATTTATTAACCAAAGTTAATTCTGTGGGTTTGTTTTTCGAATGTTGGGAAAAGGTTGGCTGGAGCCTCTGCTTGGACGCATCAAGGATGACGCAACCCATGTTGTCACTCCTGTCATGGATATCATTGATGATCAGACATTTGAGTTCAAGTCATTTGATTCAAAGTCTATAAATATCGGTGGATTTGACTGGAACCTGCAGTTTGTTTGGATTGGAATACCAGAACGTGTGAAAGCTATGCAGAAAAGTGATATCGATTTTATCAAGTTTGTAAAACTTAATTCTCTTATAAAAACAGCACAGGTTTCATTTCAGTTTTGAAATCGGTTCTGCTTACCAGTTTCTAATTTTTTAAAGTTTGTACAATGACATGCACGTTGAAGTAATGTAAATCAGACACTTACTTAGCGTATATCAGGGTAGCAGCTAGTCAGCAATGCTTCAAACCCAGACAACTCTAAGTCTAAGTCATTTCTGTTTAAGATGGATTCCATAATGAAGTCAAGAAAGACTGAGGTTCTTATCTAAAGTGTCTAGGAAATGTTAATCTTTCGTACAATCACCGTGCAACGTTGCCATGCTGCATAAACAAAGTTTGACATAAAGCAGCAGTCAGGTCACTGCATGTTGGTGAGTGATCAATGACCTAAAATTAAAATTATAATTGTAATTAGTAGCTTCTGTTGTGCTGGCATCTAATGCACAAGGCATTGACTGATGGCATTCCAAAACCACGTTCAGGTCAGTGATTGATTCAGAAGATCAGCCACTAAGACAGAAAGAAGATCAGACTGTGGAACAAGACAATCAGTAAGGGGCCGTTTGAAACCGAAACAGTTGACATGTCTGTGTTTATCGCTGCATTTAGAGTTTAAGTTCCAGGTCCATGAAATTGAATAAAACATACAGCAAAACCTTGTGGAGATCATCTTAATCTTATCTTTAATACACAGTTGTACTTGAATAATTGGATCTGAAACACAGTTCTTCTTTGGATGGGCAACAAGAGATAATAATTATGCACGAAATCAGAAATATGCTGAAACCTGGGAATTCTGTATAACAAACAAGTGGTGACATTCAAGGCAATTCAGAAGTTATGCCTACATTTATTTGACCTGGTTGCAATCATGGCAGTAATGGATGAAACTCCTTCATTAGAGGAGCATAATGCTTTTCAAATGGATGACTTTCATCCATTACTGCTGTATGTTCACACTTGTATCTGATCAAAGCTAGGTTTCAAAGGGTCATGAGTCGTACGACATATTTCTGTGTTCATGACCTAACATTTGTGATTTCAAGCAAGCTGAGCAGACATTGTGTAATGACTTACGCAAGTTGTTAGTCATGTCATATCATATTCAGACAGTTATATAGCACCACTCACAGTGCAAAACAAATCAGTGTCGCTCTCTCTCTCTCTGCGCTGGCTTATGTGATGTTAAATGTCATTTACACCCAGATTATTACATCGGTTAGCAAAACAGTGCAGTAAACCAGAGGAGTCACCAGTGGTGGGCCACGCCCACACATAGGGTCAACCATAGGGTGTGAGAACCTCTGTGATGAAGCAGAGTAGAATTGATGCTGGTTTCAAATCAGTGCTCAGAGCTCAAGGGTCCTTGCACATCTTCAGGTGCTTTGGCAAAAGTGCTTATGGCAGCTTTAACTCGAGTGTTAACCTAAACTGGTGGGTGACAGCAAGGTGTGAGCATTGTTGTGCAAAAGGGATGACTGATAAAGTAGTAGCATGCAAACCTTAACTGAAACTGTTCCTTTGGTTATTGCAGAAGCCCAACTATGCCTGGTGGCATGTTTGCTATAAGCAGAAAATTCTTCAATAAACTTGGAGGGTTTGATCCAGGCATGGATATGTGGGGAGCAGAGAATCTAGAAATGTCTTTCAAAGTAAGTTTTGTTTGCACAATTGTATTTTGATTTAATTCATTCAGTTTGTCTATTCAGTTAGTCAAATGCATCGTGTGTCTACTCCCGGCCTAGCTCTAGTGAAACAGAACAGTTTCTAAGAATTGATAACATTGCATATAGCGCCAAATGTCAGGAGATGATGGCACTTCTAGGCACAACTACTGAGGCAGCGCAAAATGGCACTGTTAAAGAGATGGAGTTGGAGCAGCCAGTTTCTCTCCGGATCATGCAATGAAGGACGTTCAGCTAGACAACTCTCCAGATCTTCACTTAGATCTTAACCCTTTGCATGGCAGATATTTTTAGCCCTTGCTCTAGGCCCAACCAGATATTTGTTGGGGTTTTAGTACATTTCACCCCATAAGAATAAAATGTTATTTCATCAACCTCTTAAAGTTAAAATGTGAATGGCATGAATGGTGAAACAGCAGCCATCATGGCCATGTGCATTAATCCAGTTCAGCATCTGTGCAGCCTTTCCTTATGGATCACTTGGCTTTGCAATGAATTATGAGTATTGTATTGTGAGGCACTGTGATTTGCACCCAGGGCACAGAAAAGAGGTTCTTAGAAGGTGCTATGTAAGTGTTTTGATACATAAGGTGTCTGCCTTTGCTTAAGTTGTTAAAGTCCTGGTAATTCCTTGTAATTAGTTGTTGTGCTAATTACAGGTTTGGATGTGTGGTGGAACTCTGGAGACTGTTCCTTGTTCTCATGTTGGCCATTTGTTTCGCCGTGGCACTTTTTACAAACTTGGAACAGGAAATCCACACAAAAACTATTTTCGGCTAGCCGAGGTGTGGCTAGATGACTATAAAGAGCTCTATTATCAAAAGATCGGAAGATCTGTGGTCAGTACATAATGGCTGAATTTCAGATTGTTTAACACCCTATGCTTTCTTAATTCTACTCATATCACTCAATAACAACTTCCAAACTTTGAGTTGTATGCTGATGTCCTCTGTAATGTAATACCTCATAAGTTCTGGAACAGAACAGTGAGTCAAGGAACTCGGAACAGCGACTATGAACATCATGAGCAAACCTAACGTTTTTCAAATTGCTTATCCACCATACTCTGTCAAATATAAAATCAATACATTTCTCCTCTACAGATTGATTTTACATTGCCTCTGAGTGCTTGAATATAAAACGATGATAATAATGACTATTGTAATTCTCTCCTTGTTGGCTTACCCAAGGTTCGTCTATTCCTCTTCAGTCTGTACTGAATGCTGCTGCCAGACTTATAGCTCGCCTCCCTCGATTCTCTCACATCTCTACATTTATGGCTGAACAACTTCATTGACTACCTCTCTCTGTGTGCATCCAATTTAAAGTTCTCATTCTCATGCTCAAATCTCAACTGAGTCTTGCTCCAAAATATCTTTGTCACCAAATTCTCCGCCCCCTCTGCCACGTCAAAGCGTCCTCTCAGATCCTCTGACCAGATAATCCAGATCCTTTGTGTGCATAGGTCCCTCTCTATGGAATCGACTTCCTCCTTCTCTACGCTCTACAATCCTCTCTAGTAGTATCTTAACCTCTTTCTCTCACCTTAAAACCTTCCTTTTTCCTCGGAGTACCTCGCACTGGGAGCGCTTCTGAAAGGCTTATGCTATGAGAAGTGCTTTATAAATGATCAAATACAATACAATACAATACAATATAATCAGTGCAGAAACACTTTGAGTTATGTGTGAAACACCCTTTCCACTTCTCTCTCTCTCTCTCTTTCTGTCTGTCTCTCCAAATCATGGCTGTGCTTTTTGAAGTTCTACTCCACATGTTTAAAGACTTGCATTGGAGAACAATGTAGATATATACAGTTCTTTTAATACTAACGTAAAATGGTTTCATAAACTTGATTTCAGACTGATTACAGTTTGAATTAAAAACATAATAAATGGACAGTGTGAGTGTTGTTAATCTGACATACATAGAAAGATAGATATTTCTTTATTATACAGCACAGATAGATATTTATTTATTTTCTTTATACATCTGTATATATAAGTTACTGATATGTGAATCATGGTTACTGGCATTCATGTTGTGCAAGGTTGGAGGCTATTGGGGCTTATTTTTTGCTTTGTGCTTTAAAATTTTTCAGGAATTGTCTGAAGACATTGCGGAGCGAAAGGTATTGCGGAAGCAATTGCAATGCAAACCTTTCAGTTGGTATCTTCAGAATATCTATCCAGAGTTATTCATACCATCAGATGCACTTGCCTCTGGCGAAGTAATAATTGCTTATATTTCTACACATTTCTCATTTAGTTGTTCTATGCTTTTGTATTTAACTGTGCCTGTCAGGGGTCATACAATTTTTCATTTCCAAGGTACAAAATAAAAGGTTGACTTAGGCAGGGGGTTGATTTCGAAGCAAGTAGATGTGATATTTTTGAAGGCTCTAATGTTTTACTGTCATGTAGATGAAAAGACTAAAATTTCTTACTATCCAACCAGTTTAATGCCACAGCATAATTATACACCCATAATGTCACAGATTTGTGCCTGTGACACATGTGGAAAAGTATTGACCATCACAGAGGTTGCAGCTGTGGTGTGCAAAGGGTCAGCTGAACTTTAAAAAGGGATATGCTGCCCATTATTTTCTGTTCTGAACCAGTTTCCAAACTGTCACTGAATGCATGGAATTTCCATTCATCCCCATAATTGAAATGTTTTTTATTTTCTGCTTTTTCAGTAAATAGCATCACCTGTTAGCACTAAGAAGTTGACTGGGCAGGCCTGTTGGTCTCCCTTAGGCTTTCAAGGGACTTGGTGCTGTAGTGACTGATCTCTAGTTGGGTGTGATGTGGTAGCCAATTTGTTTGAGCACTCATCTTATGAAGCAGAATGTGTGGATTTGACCCTCCTCTGAGTTGGCTAGAATAGGAGCAAGGCCTTTATGCACAATGGCTGGGGTGATTAATACAAACAGAAATGATCATAATAATAGCGTAATCTCAAAATTTCTACAGTGCCAAAAAAGGAAAAGTCATGAGAACCAGCTCATTCACAGGTGTTAACTGCATTTTCATCTTGCCTGACTCATCACCTACAGGATTTCTATTTCGTCAATTTATGGCCATAATATTATTAACTCACAATACTATTTCTGATTACAAGTGTGGTTATTGGTAAATATTGTATTTACTAGGGCTGGGCATTGAACGCGTTATTAACGCGATTAATGCGTTAATTAATTAACGCGATTATATTTTTTCATGCAGTTAACGCAATTATCACTGTGCCCAATTCTTTATATAAATGCGCTAAAACAATTCTTGATAGAACTGCTCAGTTTAAACTTTAAAGTAAAAAGTAAAAACAAGTAGGGGCCTATACAAAAGCATGTTTGCTTTTTGTTAATTGACTGCAAGCATTAGGTTATATAGCGCATATTCGACTTAGCTACACAAAGTTGGTAGAATATTATTCATGTTATCTATTGTGACATGCGTTAAAAATTAATCGCGTTATTAAAAATTTTAATCGTGCGATTAATTTCGTTTAAAATATTTAATCGTTGCCCACCCCTAGTATCTACCAATAACTAACCTGGTACTACCTACCCTTAAACAAACAGGTGTTGCACTTGATCAATAGACACTGAAATTCTCGCTGTGTCATGCACCTGTAATTTGCTGCCAACTTCTTTTATGTCATTCAGGTCTAAACTTAAAACTCGACTCTTTCATCTTGCTTACTTAGCTTCTGGCTTCTCAAATCTATTTGATTTCAACAGTGTTGGGATAAATAGTCAAGATGACTAAATAAAATAGCGAATAGTACCTCTAGGAAACTATCTAAATAGTATTTAAAATAGTAAATAGGAATATTGCAAATACCGCCTACTATATAAAAACTATTGAGTTATTATTGGTTTCAGTTGCAAATAATTGTTTAGAAAGCTTGCAATTTGCTAGAGTAGCTTATTGGCATTCAGTTAGTAGTTCAGCTTAGATTCAGCTCTGAGTAGATTCCTCGTCGTCATAATACGAATTCCACGGCACACTTATACTGTGTCCAGTGATATAGAATGCAGCATCGTTAAAAGACTGTAGAGATCAGTATAGTTTCATGAACACAGAGGTAATAAGTCTGTATATTAACTAGAGTTAAAGAACTTGAAGTTAATAATAATAATAAGTTAGTAATTGCAGAAGTAAATTTTAATTTACTCTCTTACTATTTACTTTGTAGTAAATAGACACTTACTATTTGAATACTATTTCAATAGGTCCTTTTGTTACTATTTTACTAAAGTGAAGTAAATAGTTATGAACTATTTAAATACTATTTAAATATTTACTATTTAAAGAGTTCCCAGCACTGGATTTCAACATGGCTGCTCCAATGGATTATGATTTTCGATTTCCATTTCACTTGAAGTAATCATCGTTTGATGTCTCTGGCATTATGATAACAGCCAGACAGAAGTCGGATTAGATTAGATCAGAAACATATTGATTAGAGTGTATTGTTCATTTTCAAATCTTAGCATTTGATGGTAAGGGCTTCTTCGTGTTGTAGATTCGTAATAAAGAGAAGGCATTTGCAGATGGCTCCCGATTTGCTGCCTGTCTCGATGCTGCCTCTGGTGCGGGTCGTTCTATCGTCAAAATATGGCCATGCCATAATCAAGGAGGAAACCAGGTAACTGACTCTTATTTAGTTATGTGCATTTTCTTATTCTTATGTAACTATGACTGGTATCTAATTTCTGATCTATTCTAATGACTTCTATAATAGTGTCATTATCTTAATAAACAAAGCATTGGCCTATAGTCACTGCACAAGAACTGTAGCAAAAATCATTATCTATTGGAAATGTTAAGTCAGGTTCTTACAGGCCAGGGAAGCACTTAGAGACAACAATTCTTCACTTTCCTTTACCAGTTGTTTTTCTGAAACCCTGTGGCAGTTAACCATAACTATAACTATAAATTTTATTGAACCCAAGTATAAAACAACGAAAAGCAAGTACAAAAGAGAAAAAAACAGACAAGCAACAAAAGGAATACGACCCTAAAGGACCTAGGTCCCGCGAAGTTATGCCCTCTTATGCAATGGACCTTGCCTGCAGCCAGCTTGGCCTTCCTCGCTTTCTTTCAAGGCATAACTGGGTTGTCTCTTCTATGTTTTCCTGTCCTATCTATTTAAATCTTCACTTTCTGATAACAGTTTTTCTATTCATTTTTGTATATATTCTTTTAAAGCTTCACTGATTTGTTTTTCTTATGAGAATATAAGGACGACCTTTCTGCTGTCTTAAGTTGCATCTGTTTGGATCTGTCTCTGCTTTTGAGAAGTTCTATGAAAGTCTTATGTTTTTAACAGTTCAAGTGGCAAGCTTTGTGTTAAGTGTCTAGCATTTATATGGTGAACACCGGACTGTGGATACCACATGAAGTTAATGTTTACACAACTGAGCAAGAGATATATATAAACATAAATATCAGTGTTTGCATTAATGATAAATCATATATATTCAACATTTTCAATATCTTCAACAAGCAGTTCAGAGTGAGCTAGATAAGATGAGTGGACAATAGAACTGTGTCGTACTCCATACGTAACTGGAGCACCTCGTATTTCATGTCATGGTCCACTGCAGTGTTTTAGTTGTCGGGGGGGTTGGGGTTCAACCCCCTAGTTCTTTTTCTAACCCCCTCAGCTAAGTTACTGAAAAGATGCTGGGGGTTAGGTCTTGACCCCCCCCTGTTGCTCTGTCATCAAGTACAAAAGAATATATAGCCCAATTCCTTTACTTTTAAGTAAATTAGTTACTAAGTTTGCTGTTATGGTTTGTGACTGAGAGCAGAGAACCAGCCTACAGAATTAAGGTGAAAGCCAATTTCTGTAACACGTTTATTTCCTTTTCCTCTTATGCTATAGTTCGAGCACATGGTTGAGGCTATTTAGTGTGTGGAGAAAGACATATTGCATTGAGTAGAGTTTGGAATGAGTAATTCTGATGCAGCTGATGTTTTTCTTGAATATTCTATGCTTAAAAAGAGCGATGGTTTAATACTTGGGCAGAAATTACCGCCACTTAGGCCTAGTACTTTGTTGGAAGTTCTACCTGTTTCATCTGCTGAGTGTGAAAGAGGATTCAGTCGGATGAATTTATGTCACACTAGTGGAAGAAACAGGCTTCTGGTGAGTTCAGTGAATGATCTGTTGATGATTGGCATCAATGGTCCACCTCTTACTGCATGGAATGTGGAAAAATATGTTATTTCTTGTCTTAAAGCTGGCAGACATGGTGCTTTGGACAAAGCCACTGGGTTACCAAAGAAAAAAGAAATTACAAAACATAGTCCAAAATTATTTTTCTAAACTACCGGTTATAGTTTACGAATCTATGCATTATGGTTTATGTTATTGAATTACTTTCCAAAAACCAGGTGTTTTGTCTATGTGGTCATGCATGGGCGTTTTTAGGGGGTGGTTTTACAGGTTCAACCCCCCCAAATAAATGCATTATGTTATTAAAAACTAAATATGTAGAAAAATACGACCATTTCCAATGGAAAACCCCAAAAACTTAAAAGTTAAAACCCCCTCTGAATTTTTTTCCTGGCTACGCCCCTATGATTATGTAATTTCTTTGTTATGTCGCATAGATAAATTTAAAGAAGAAACTAAGATATCTCATGAGTCGTCAGTTGTTTCATATTAACAACATTAAAATTTAATTTAGACCTGTGATCGTGTAGCCTACTTTCGAAATCTGCCAAATTTTCGACCCCCCCAGTTAGTTTTTGACAACTAAAACACTGGTCCACTGTATCTAATAAAATCTTATGGTTAACAGTATCATATGCTTTTGCTAATTCAAGAAACACAAATCATGATCATCAATTAATTTGCCAATGTTATCTGTTGGTTCAAGTAAAGCTATACAGGTTGCAAGTTGATACCAGTTGCAGGATGATAGGTTTCTCATAGATGTAAACTGACTGTTGATGATTGTGTTTTTATTGATGAAAAGTAGCAAACCTGTATGGATAACTTTTTTAGAATTTTTGAAAGCTGTGAAATAGGAAACCTGTGATCTATTTTCAGTTTTTTAAACAGTATTTAACCTTTGTAATTTTAATCTGTGGTCTCACAAATATGCTAAAGCTTAATGATCTATTAAAAATGGGTGCAAGCACATATGGCAGCTTTGGTTTCCATTCCTTTCAAGACTGACTCTTAAATCGTAATCGTAAACTCGAAACTTCTACAGCGCCCACAAAAGCGAAGTCGCGGGAACCAGCTTATTCACAGGCGCTCAATAAAATCAAAATCGATAGACAGGGGTCAAAATCCAGAGAGTCAGACAGGCAGGCGGCTAAGGTGGATGGTGTTTGGTGTTCAGACGACGAGGTAGGCAGGGAGAAGTGTTGGATTCAGGATAGGATTTGTCAAAAAGCAGTGTTTTCAGTTTCGAGTGAAAGACCTGTGGAGAGATAGCGAGAGGTGGAGTTTTGGTGACTTCGTAGGATGGGTCAGATATTTGTCGTAGTGCTGGCGGAAGTTTGTTCCAAAGAGGTGGAACAGCTATGGCTATGGAGCGATTGGAAAATTTTAATGATGAGGTGACGGAAGGGCGGAGCAGTGTTAGGGAGGAGGAGGAGCGGTTTGGACGAAGTGGCTGGATCGTGAACAACTGACGGAGATAGGAGGGCTGGGAGGTTTGAAGTGTGTTGTACGTGAGTGAGATGATTTTGTATTCTATTCGTTCAGGAATTTTGAGCCAGTGGAGTGATTCGAGGACAGGAGTGATGTGATGGTATTTGGGGGTTTTGGTGACAGCACGGGCTAGGGCATTCTGAATTGCTTGGAGGCGGTTTATTTGAGTGATATCTATGTTGAGGAAAAGAGAATTGCAGTAGTCTAATTTAGCGTGAACTATAGATGTAGCTATTGTGGATGCAGTTTTGAAGTCAAGCATAGGGCGGATTCTACGGAGGTCACGGATATGCATGAAGCAAGAGCGAGAAAGATGGGTGATGTTAAATGTGTGCAGAGCCCTTGCTTCAAGACATTACATTAATAAATCTTTTTCTTTACTGTGCTCATCATTTTCAGCATTTGTTGCATCTTTTCTACTGTTAAACTATTAACAATTTTCTATTTCTTTTTTATTCTATCTTTTGCCTAGTTTATGTTCAGATCCTTAATTCTTACTCTCGACTCTGCATGTTGAAGGCAAGGGTTTGTATTATTATGTTATGGAAATCAGCCTTTTGCAATAGCTTACCTCCTGGAATCTACAGCCACCAGCTGGCAATTGGCTGGTTTAGGACTTAAAACTTAAATGACTTTTCAAGCATATACAAGTGATTTAGCAATTCTGTAACATCAGAGGTTTTAAGAATCATTAAACTCAAATGCCTATGTAATAATCAGATGCTAAGCTAAGCACACCAGACCTAAGGCTGTTTTTGTTAATTAGCTGTAACAAATAGTTATGGATTAGGATGAGGAAAACATTTGATGGACAAGACAATTATTGTTAGTCTGTTCAACTGTTTTTCAGCTGTGGTTATTGAGTAAAGCTGGTGAGATTCGAAGAGATGATTGGTGCATGGATTACTCAGGTGAAAATGTTGTTGTTCTGCTTTGTCATGGTCAGAAAGGGAACCAAGAATGGGAATACAGTTCAGTAAGTATTGGCATTTCTTCAATCCACTTAAAGAACAAGTGTGTTTTGTCAAATTTCACAATTTTTTTGTTCTTAGTTGAAAATATCAGACTTCATAGTGGAAATTTGAAATCTGAAAATTCACAGTGCCATTTTATACTTTTGTAAGTCAATAGTAAGTTTATTCATGATGGCTTGTTAGCATTCCAAGTTAATTTCCTTGTTTGCAAGGATACAATACTCAGGTTGTACAAATTACTGGTTAGGCCACAGTTGGAATACTGCATCCAGGCATGGAGTCCATACCCGAAACAGGACATGGGAAAACTGGAGAAAGTACAAAGAAGAGCTACAAGAATGATTTGATGCTACAAGCATTTGAGCTATGAAGAAAGGTTGAGAAGGTGGACTAACAACATTGGACAGAAGGAGGAGCAGAGGAGATCTAATTGTAGCTTACAAGATTGTCACTGGAAAAGAAGCACTACAGCGGAAGAGGTTCTTTGAATTAGTTCCAAACAAGGCAACTTGGAGACATGGGTGTAAATTATTTAAGAAGCCGAAAGGAACATTAGGGCAGAAATTCTTCAGTGCGAGAGTCGTAGACTTGTGGAATAGCTTGGATGATAGTACTGTCTCAGTGGACACTATTACAGCTTTTAAGAGGAAGATAGGAGAAATTGGCTATTAATTGAATTAACTGAATGAATACCTTTCTTCTAATGCAACCCTTCACCCCCATCAATCTGAATTCAGTAAAAACAACTCCACTGAAACTGTGCTTGTCTCTTTATACAATGAACTAATGTCTGCAACTAGTCACCGGTAAGTTGCATGCTTTTGTCTTCTTAACATTTCTGCCACTTTTACCATGATCAATGGTGTCAAAGTGGCTCCCTATCTGCCATCTTTCTGGTTTTCCATCACTGTTACTGCCCTACTTTGGTTCTGGTTTAGTTGCCTTCCTGGCTGTTTTCTGTAAAAGCTGCAGGGCATTGCTTTCACCCACCCCCCCCAAAAATCTCATATGCTCTTCCTCAAGATTCCATGCTAGGAGAATATCTCATCATTTTGGACCTCTGCTGAGCCATCTTATAGAGTCATCTTCAGTTGACCACCATCTTTATGCAGATGACACCCAACTCTTCATATCTTTCTCTTTTATCTCTTTTAAGTCAATTGCCAGGACACTAAAAACATTGCCACACATTGAACAATGAGATGGTTTCGGTGGAGACACTCGACATCTTCAAGGCCAGGCTTGGACAGATCGGTTATTAGAGACATGCAAATTTTAGTTGTGGTTCTCACACAGTACTACGTTAGTCTTCTGAACTACCGTAAACCTTGTTATTATTATTATTATTTTTTTTTTTTTTGCCCTGAGGTACTTCATTCCCCCAGGGTCTTAGAAATTATAAAAGTGTTGTATTCTGGAACGGCTACCCCTCCTCCGTGCCAATTAAGGGTTTAATGAAGGAACAACTAAAAGACACAGCGTTGAAGCGTTGTATTGTAATGGAGATACGCTGGAATAAGAAGCTGGACTCTCTGGGCTCGCCGGTTGCTTGTGTTGGATGGCGTCCCAGGTCTGAGATAAAATCAAGGCCTTTGTTGTTGATTGGACCTAGCGTTTCCATAGCAATCGGAATGAAAACGTGAGTGTCAAGGAGGGCGGAGTATTTCTGGTTCTTTCTGTGAGAGTGGCAGTCGATTCCATTCCTTGGGGCAGAGGCGTGGAATGCACGAGAGCCCATAACTGTTCTGCATTGGGGCTCAGCTAAAAAAGACCCGTACTTGATGATATGATCGTAGGCACCAGGGAGGGATGTAAGGAGTTAGTAGTGATTGAAGGTAGGGAGGTATGCTGGTGTTGAGGGCTTTATAGGTCAAACAAGTGAGGCCAATTTAAATTTTATTCTGAATTCAGCAGGAAGCCAATGCAGCTGATGGAGTAGAACTGAGGAGCTTTTTCGTAGTGGGACACGCAGCACTGTGTGAGCTAAGGCGTTTTGGATGCATTGCAGGCTGTTGAATTCAAGGTCTGACTGACCCACAAAAACCGAATTAGCATAATCAAGGCAAGGGAGGCAAGAGAACAGGCTATATGGTTTGTGACATATTCTTAGTCAGAGCCGATCTGATTTGACGTATTGCCTTGATGTGAGAGAAACAAGGTTTACATAGGTTTGTTATGTGCGGTCGGAATGTGAGCTTACTATCCAAGGTTACTCCAAGTGTTTTGACAATTTCTGATAGTGGCACAACAAAGCCTGTGAGGTCGAAGCTAGAAAGTGAAGGGAGAGAATGCAGGCGTTGGCGTGAAGGAGCCGTGAACCGAACAGACTTGCGTCAGACTTTGTCTGGGTTTATGGACAAACCATTGAAGCAGAACCATGCAGACATAGATGAGAGGCACTTGAGTAGCACTTTAGAAAGTGTTTAGATTATGGTTCTATGAATATATATATACCATACCATACATAACCGAGGTTGTAGCATTATATTTGCTGTTTATCGTGTCCTATTGATCTGCTGCTTTAATCACAGGTTATGTTTTAGCTGAGGTTTTTACTTTTAATTTCTGTAGGATAATACTATTCGGCATTCCAACTCAAAGCTGTGTATGGGTCTGTCTTCTGATGGAGGACATCTTGCCATGTCTAAGTGCGTGGGTAAAAGTGACCAGATCTGGTTCTGGAAACGAAAGTCTGTGCAGAACAGACTGGAAGAGGAGAACAAACTTCTACAGGAAATTGCAGTTGATAACTACTAAGTATGAAAGATGATGACCAGCCAAAACTTTTCTTGAAATAAGCGTTAACTTCTGTATTTTATGATGAACTTTTGTATTGGTTTTAGTTGGCAGGTATAAGGGACCATCCATTTAGTATGTACGCATGGAAGGGAAGGGGTTAACGAAGAAATTCATCTGCTTGCATATGAGGGGGTCTACTGATAATGTACCTACGCATAGGAAACAGGGGGAGGGGAACCTCGATAATACTTTGTCTATATTGGTCTTCCTTCAAATGAGTCACAGTTCAGCTATCAGACAACTACTAAAGGGAGAAAGAATTAGGGCTATCCTTGTATGCCCGTTACCTTACTGGATTACACATCCTTCAATCTGGCCTAGACTGCAGCTGGTCCAAGATGCTTGTTGGTGCTGCTGCTGACCTGACTGTAACACTAGTCTGTACATTAGTATATCAGCAGATGTTCAGTCGATGCACTTATTATAAATAGAGAGACTAGTTTACCGAGTTATAATAAACTGTGTTTTAAAATCATAATGAAAACTTTTAAAATATTCAGTCAGGATACAGTCGGAATATAGGCTTGGCATGTCAAGCTTACATATGCAGGTGGGGGGGTGCAAAAAGTACATACAGGGACTGGGTCAATTTTTTCCAAATTTCTGTGTACATACTAAATGGTTGGCCCCTGACTTTACATCTGACAAATACTCGGCAGTTGCACATTTTGTAGCATGTCAAAAGCCTATGAGCGCCTCTGTTTTTGAGTGGCGCTATATAAATGCTCGATTACGATTATGATATGATTATTGGCAAATTTAAAGAAATGATATTACTTATTGCAGTTATATGTAGTTTCATCAGAGTTCAATGGACTGTCATCAACAGCTCATTATGTCTGAGTATCAACTCAAGTGGGATATTCAGGCCAAGCTCTATCTAACACCACATGATCTGAAGTTGTTGTTAACTTTTAACACATGTACTGAAATAAGTTTTTAATGACTGTTAAGATAATAGTTGAAAATATACATATATATATATAATTGTGGTGAGATTCATAACTGCAAAATGAACTCTTAAACATTCCCCATTACTACAAGCCTGAACAGACGTTCTTAGAAAAGTTGCTAAAAAGAATTGTAGTTCAACTATAGCACAGATGAGTTTGCATTAGGATATGACTGCTGGTGGTCGTCTTCTGAGTCATTTTCTATGCATAGTAATGCATCCATTTTGTTGTCTAGACAGCCTTCGTGTCTTCTGCGATGCCATTATTAAGAGCATGCACTCTTGTACCAAATGTCTTAAAGAAGATTATGTACATGAACGTGTAGCGAGGTCTGTGTTTGTAAAGTGGGCCGTGGAACTTTTGCTTTTCAGAGGCTCTAGGTTGGGCATTTAGTTTTGTAAACTGAAGCTGAGGTATAAAGTGAAATTAGAATACATGTAGCCTCAATTGACTAACATAAATGTTCATCTTTCTTCGTCTCACGCCTCGAGCCAATCAAGAAACGAAATATCTAATTATTCATAAGTCAGATACAGCAAGGCTTAACAAGTGGCAGAGTGGCCCCATAATGTCAACAGTGAATAGTACGATAAGGAATGCCAAATATCTTTGCAATAAGCAAAACTTTGATATTAGCAGGTTTGATCAAATAAAATTACGTTTGTATATGTTTTGCATTGGTCGTGGCCAGACTGTTATTTTATATATCTAGAAATACTGACGTTTGATCTACCAAAGTTACAGTGTATTATCATATTCTAATTTTGAATGTTTGCCTGATCATTTTTCTTGTGCCAGTCACCATGTCTGCTTTCCCTGAGTTGCTCCTCAAGCCTGCTGCAAGTTTTTGTGGTTTTGAACCAATACAGTACGGAATAAATTTGCTACCATGATGATCTATGAGTCCTGCGGTCAGACTGGGACTATTTGGGGGCCCTTGCCATTTCAAGGGCCCCAGAACCAACTTGGCCCATCAGACGAATTAATTTATTTTAGATTTATAGGCCTCCAACTTAGCCATCTGACTGTCTGCCTGCCTAGCAATTTTGTTTGAACTAAGTGTCTGTGAATAAGCTGGGTCCCGCGACTTCACTGTTTTTGGGCGCTGTAGAAATCTCAAGATTATGATTACATTGCTGTTATTGTTTTTAAGTGTTATTTAATATACTATTTGAATGAAAAAATCGACTTCGTTGTCATTGGTTGTTTAATGATCACTTTGTGTATTTGCATATTGAGAATATTTGTGTGTTGAAGTATAACTAATTCCTTTCTGATCCGGGGCCATGCATGCTGAAACCAGAGGGGCCTGTGTGCCATGGCACATTGGGACAATGGCCAGTCCACCGCTGATGGGGCCAAATAATATGCCAGCACTATATGTGTCAAACTATTTTCATATGATATGAGCAAAAACCTGGCATTGGTTTACCTATCAAACAAACAATTTGACAGTTAACACTATGTTCCTAGTCTCAAACTTTCACCTATCTGTCGAATCTTAACTCAGAACAGGAATTGTCAACAATTTATGGGATTTGTTGATCAGTGTCTGCAAGAGATGCCTACATGCACACATGATGTAGGCCCATGGACGTAGCCAGGAAAAAATTCGGAGGGGGTTTTAAGATTTCGGGGTTTCCATTGGAGATGTTTGCGAAAATGAAGGTTTTTTTGGTATTTCACATGTAAAAGCATAAAACAATTTTTTCTGAAACTTATTTCGGGGGTTTGAACCTGTAAAACCACCCCCTAAATACGCCCATGTGTAGGCACTACGTACACTTACAGATAGACTGTGATACATGTAGGCCTATTATAATATTGAATTAAACTTTCCGATAGAAAGTAGATCTCAATTCAGAGTTCTGATTTTATTTAAATTATTCATTCACAATTTGGTCATTAGGGCCTATAGGGACCTCTCTGTCAAGTGCAGTTATACGCAACAATATGTTTCTATCTACTGCATGGTCTGCATCTCGTTTAGGCCTATCGCCAATGCTCATCATCTCAAGCATATTTTTGATCATTTCCTAGCTGGGGCATCTTGAGTGGCACTTGGACATCAGATACCCTGACATTTTCAGGGTATATACATATACCCTGGTTATACAGATTCCCTGTAACATTATATATATATTTATATATATATGTAATATTATATCAACTAGATGGCATGAATAATGAGTGTGTGTGCATGTGTGTGACATTATAATTGCGGCATAGCCTATATCGGTGTCTCTCAAACAGGAGCATAGCATAAATTTTTGCAGCGACATAGTTACTACTGCGGTAAACCCCTTCTCTCAAGGCCGGCCTTCTGTGTTCATAAATAGCACTTTCTAAACTAGGTCAGCCAATCTACCCCTAAGTTCCTGATTAACCAGCCTCTATGAATTAGCCCTTAGCAATCAGCCACCCTGTCCTCCTCAGTTCCTTAGCAATATACACCCTACCCCTCGCTAGCAACTATCCTCATTGTTTATGTAGGCCCTACAGTTGAGTTGCAGTTGAAAGCGAATCAAGCAATCCAACAGACAGGAAGAGAATTCTGAGTACGCAGACAACGGTGCAACCAGTGTGATTCTCCTTACAGATTTTATTTTAGTTATAGTTACAGTTATAGTTAATGGTTTTTTATTTTAGTTATAGTTATAGTTAGTATTATTTTTTAGTTATAGTTATAGTTAATGGATTTTTATTTTAGTTAATTTTAGTTACTACTTAGTTACAATAATTAAGGCAATAAGCAAAATTGTGCATATTAGCACGCTGTTTCACAATTTGCTCAGAGCTATGAAAGCCTTTGAAGCATCAGTGCATTATGTTCACTTATACACGAGTTTCCGAATTAACTGACAAATTGCATAATAAAAATTTCGCATTTTTCGTTCTCATTTATGTCGAATCGTCCATATTGCACTTCCTATTTTTATTTTTGTATTAACGAAAATAAAGATGAATTTTCGTTATTGTTATTTTCGTTATAGTTATAGTTATAGTTAATGATATTTTTAGTTATAGTTATAGTTATCGTTAACGAAATAATTTTATTTTCGTTAACGAACATTTTCGTTATCGTTAACGAGAATCACACTGGGTGCAACTGGGAGCGGGAAACGCCACTGGCCGACGACTCGAAAGGAGGAGCTTTGGAGGGAGGAGACGCCTGCTCTGCATGGGGCCTTATTCTTGACGATGACACTGAAGGTCGACGACTACCATGATCACCGTCGAGGACCCGGCCGTAGACGCCCTCAAGGCCTAGGTAAATTTAGGGCTAGAAGTAGAACGTCGTTGAAGGAAATAAAGCTGAACACTTTTAATACGACCGGTTGACTTATAGTCTTCGGATAGATCACGGCACATGTGCCCTCTATTTTGACACAAGTCCAAATAGAGGGCACATGCTGTCGTCCTGGGTATTTCTATATAAAGAGGCCTAAGCCTTTTAGACGTCGGTCAGAGGAACCAGTCAGCCTTCCGTCACAGTAGGCTACACAGTACTTTAATGGCTATTAGGCCTAAGTGACTAATTATATGCGTCTGTCGATCTATAGGCCTTTAAGCCTATCCATATCGTTTGTAAGCTTATCCATATCGTTTGTAGACCTATCCATATCGTTTGTAGGCCTATCCATATCGTTTGTAGACCTATCCATGTCGTTTGTAGGCCTATCCATATCGTTTGTAGACCTATCCATGTCGTTTGTAGACCTATCCATGTCGTTTGTAGACCTATCCATGTCGTTTGTAGACCTATCCATGTCGTTTGTAGACCTATCCATGTCGTTTGTAGACCTATCCATGTCGTTTGTAGACCTATCCATGTCGTTTGTAGACCTATCCATGTCGTTTGTAGACCTATCCATGTCGTTTGTAGGCCTATCCATGTCGTTTGTAGACCTATCCATGTCGTTTGTAGGCCTATCCATGTCGTTTGTAGACCTATCCATGTCGTTTGTAGACCTATCCATGTCGTTTGTAGACCTATCCATGTCGTTTGTAGGCCTATCCATATCGTTGGCGCTATCTCTTCAATGGCGAATACAGGAATTTCAGTTGTGGGACGTCAAGCGATAGAAGTGGTCTTGAGCTTAAAACGAAAACAAAGAAAAATAGGGCCTACTTAAGTGAACATAGTTAAAGCAGAATGAACTTGTGTCCGTTATATATCCTAAGAACTCGCCAGTTGTTTTTGCTTAGCCTATGGACTCCACTCTCCATTTCTCTCACTCTGTAGGCCTAGCCTATACATGAACAGGTGCCTCGTACGCTAATGCTTCAAGCCTAGGCCCCTATAATAGTTATGTGATCGGTGTTTGCGGAAGTAGACTAGAGGCCTACTTGAAGTGTTCCAGTTCATTTTCGAAATAGGCCTTTGATTCCCAAATATAGCCTACGGCCCTACGCCTCCGAAAGGGAGAGTTTGGGCATCACTTTCTGCATGGGCCACTGCCTAAGTTGCCTGAAGCTCTGCTGAATAGGATCAGAGCTCAAATGTCGCTAGGTGGTGTTGGGCCACCGCCAATGTGCATCTGGCCTATTTGTATAAGGGCGCCTATGTCCGCCTATAATATACAGCCTGGCTGTTGGTTAAATTTAGTTAGTGTCGTTGAGCGTTCGTGGGATGTTGACGGAGACAGTGTAGGAGCTCTGTGTTGCTGGTTGATTGCACGCAGTGGCCTTGATATCTGTCAATCGAAACCACTTTTCTTGTGGACCAACAAGTAAGCCTACATGTGAAAATGGAAGCATCGAAATCTCTGGATGAAACTGTGGACATGTTACCGTTCGTCAGAGAGCAAGACGACGATGAGAAGCGACGCCATGTTCGATTCCCAGGCTGTTCTGGCCTTGTTCTCCTCGCTGTCGTTGTGGCCTTCTTTTGCGCAGCTTGTCTGACGATCACACTGCGCAGCGCCGCTCAGGTGGCAGATCTCCAGGAGCGCATGGAAAGGCTGGAAAACGACGTCAAGTGGAGAACTGGAGAAGGCTTTCATCGGTCGTCGTCTGCTGTTGAGGAAGGAGACCTAGACGACGACGACGACGACGTAAGTTCAGTTCTGCGTCTCTCATGGCAAACGGACAGACACACGCGCCATTCTCATGATCCAGGTCTGCCGCACCGCTTTCCACTGCGTCGGATCATTTCGTATCTTTAACACTTTAACGACGAGTCAACTTAAAGCGACTGGAAAACCAATGCAGCTCAGCGTTAAAGTGTTAACCAGCGAAACCGTAAAACTGGCGATTTCCCACATTTTTTGGCGTGGCAGAAGTCTTTAAATTAATTGGTGTTTATGAAGTCAAAGAGATCCGTATTGGGTGCACGAACGATGTTTATGCATCGGTTTCAATTATATCCTTAAAGTCCGCCTTTATGCCTCTGCTGACTGCTGGTCAAAGAGGCACACAACATGGGCAATTACCTACCTGTAAAACCACTTCATATAGGCCTACAGGCATCAGTCATAGTCCTTGGACTTTAAGGAGATCATTGCAGCCCATGCATAAGCAACAAGCGACGGAACAGGAAGTAACATAGGCAGTCAGTGCAAATAAATGGGTACGGCTTGGTTGTGTATAAAGCGTTTAGTAGCAATCCCTATAAGAGAAATTCAAAGAATTTAAGCTCTTTTATCATGATTGTATCATAAGTCATTTACCGCTCTGCCTTATGTCTAAGTGGTTCTAGCACAGAGAATTTTAGTGCATGTCATAATGTACTAGAAAAAGCTGAAAATACAACTTTGAGCAGCTGCTTTCCCGTGATTACCCATTTAGATATATTTTGTTCAGTAAGAGCAGAGTTGGACTTGACAGGGCACTTGAACTGGAACTTCACAGCTTAGACTTCCTCTCAATAATGGTCCTCTGTCTCATTCAAGGTAAAAGACCGGTTGGACCCTTATTCTTCACTTTTTTCCAGTTACCATGTCTACTGTCTAAGTCACAGGTTTTAAGTTGAGTGGAGACATTTGACCACTGGAGCAGTGTTTTGTTTGGCATTTCTGCATCACACATGAAAAATGCCTGCATCACATATGAAAACTGTCTGCATCACACATAAAAAATGTTAGCATAACACAAAAATGTGCATAACACATGAAAACTGTCACCATAACATATGAAAGCTGTCGGCATAATGCATGAAAACTGTCTGCATAACACGTGAAAACTGTCTGCATAACAAATGAAAACTGTCTGCATAACACTTGAAAACTGTCTGCATCACTCATAAAACTGTGTACATCACACAGGAAAACTGTCAACATAACACACGAAAACTGTCTGCATAACACATGAAAACTGTCTGCATAACACATGAAAACTGTCTGCATAATGCATGAAAACTGTGCATAACATGTGAAAACTGTGTGCATCACACATGAAAACTGTGTGCATTACACATGAAAAACTGTGTGCATAACACATGAAAACTGTGTGCATTACACATGAAAAGTGTCTGCATCACACATGAAAAATGTTAGCATAACACAAAAATGTGCATCACACATGAAAAATGAGTGCATAACACGTGAAAACTGTCTGCATAACACATGAAAACTGTCTGCATCACTCATTGAAAACTGTGTGCATCACATATGAAAACTGTCTGCATCATACATGAAAACTGTTAGCATAACACATTAAAACTGTGCATAGCACATAAAAACTGTTTGCATAGCACATGAAAACTGTCACCATAACACATGAAAACTGTCCGCATAACACATGAAAACTGTCCGCATAACACATGAAAACTGTCTGCATAATGCGTGAAAACTGTCTGCATAACACGTGAAAACTGTGGCCATCACACATGAAAACTGTCTGCATAATGCATGAAAACTGTGTGCATAACACATGAAAACTGTGTGCATCACACATGAAAACTGTGTGCATCTGAAAACTGTGCGCATAACATGATAACTGTGCACCACATGTGAAAACTGTCAACATAGTGCATGAAAACCGTCATTATAATGCGTGAAAGCTGTCTGCATAACACATGGAAACTGTCTGCATCACACATGAAAGCTGTCTGCATGGCGTACAAAAACTGTGTGCGACGTTGTTGTTGCGCGTCATGAGGGTTGGTTAGGGTCAGGTTTAGTGTCGTCCATGATTTCTAATTATGAAACTGACTGCTTGACCTCGAATATACACGGGCTGGAGTGTAAGGCTAAATAGATGTTCCAAAGCGAAATCCAAATAAGCTATTCGATTTTTGTGCACGCTTTTGTCTTGACCCTAGACTTGTTAACCCTTTGAACCCGAAAGACCGAAAAAGCGGTCCTAAGGATAGGGACCGAAATCCCTAAAGACCGCTTTTGCGGTCCAGCTATGAATATATGTATGAATGTATGTATGCATGTATGTATGTATGTATGTATGTATGTATGTATGTATGTATGTATGTATGCATGTATGTATGTATTTATGTATGTATTGTGTATTATGTATTATGTATGCATGTATGTATGTATGTATGTATGCATGTATGTATGTATATATGTGTATATCTATGCATGTCTGTAAGTATGTATGTATGATGTATATATGTATGTGTGTATGTATATATGTCTGTACGTGTGTATGTATGTATGCATGTGTGTATGTATTTATGTATGTATGTGTGTATGTGTATACGTGAAAACTGTCTGTGTATGTATATATGTATGTATGTGTGTATGCATGTATGTATGTATGTATGTATGCATGTATTTATGTATGTATGTATGTGTATGTATGTATGTATGTATGTATGTATGTATGTATGTATGTATTTATGTATGAATGTATGTATGTATGTATGTATGTATGTATGTATGTATGTATGATATGTATTTATGTAAATGTGTGTATGTAGATATATATGTTTGTGTGTATGTATATGTATATATATATGTATGTGTGTATGTACGTATGTGTATGTATATATGTATGTATGTATGCATGTATGTATATATGTATGTATGTATGTATGTATGTGTATATGTATGTATGAATTTATGTATGCATGTATGTTTGGATATATGCATCTATGCATGTATGTATCAATGTCTGTCCTAAATTCCGCTGGGAGCTCAGGGTCAGAGAACAATAGCGTGTGGGAGCATAGAGTTCAAAGGGTTAAGGCAGAGGTCTCTTACTCACTGTTCATCAAGTCATCAAGTAAGACATTTTTTGGAAACTACAAATTTCTTAAAATGTGTGAAATTGCTAAAAATTATGAAATTTTTGATTAAAGTGAGAAAAACCTGGGAAACAATTTTGAAGAGAAAAATGGTCTTCAGCTGTCTCATTGACTAAGACATTTTGTTATTTTAAAGCGTCTTTAAAAACCTCACTATGGCACTTAACAACTGTCTAACAGATTTAAATCTAACAGATCTAAAATGGCGTGGTGCATCTTATTAAGATGACTTGAAAACATTGTACAGTGTATGAACTGTCTGTGACAAAGTAGTTCGTAAGTTTCATGGTAGACTTGGTACTGTGTCGGGCCTCATTAATCAGCTCTGACCCGACACATATACAAGAGTTGCTTGTGTTGGCAAGTAGGGCTGTCAACGGGCCCCCGCACACCCGGGCCCCCGTTCGTAGGGTGAAGCCCAGGCCGTTAAGTCAATACCCGAAAGCCCGACCAAAGAAGCATAATAACGGTATGCAGGTGTAAGTTTTAAAAGCTGTGTCGTTCCGCTGTTGAATAACAGGCTGTCTGTGGCATGGTAAGCTGTGGAGTTCAGCATGAATGAGCCAACTACAGTGGCCGATTAGTCATCGGCGGAGGGCGGTTGGCACCTGCCTGATTGCCGGCTATCATAAGACCAGCCATGGGCTCCTATTTAATAAGGGTTATTATGCAAGGACAACCTACCGGGACGCGCAAGCCAATGATGACAAACTTTGAATTAGGTCTTAGTGCAACGACCGCTTATATATATATATATATATATATATATATATATAATATAAACTAGACAGAGCTTCCTACGTTATGAAGCGTCGTTAAATACGGCGGTCTTTGCACAACATAATTTTCGGTTCTAACATTGGTCACTTGTTGACTCGGTCTTTCGACATATCGAGATCTCGTTATTTGCCGCTAATCCGTCATTGCAATCAAAGATTTTAACAAGTCGTCCCAGTTTCCGGGAGGCCTACACCACCAAAGTTAAAATTCCAGCCAGAAATTCGTCCCTTCTGCCGTCGGTTTTCGTAGGAAGACCACCTAGAGAGACCTATTTCTGGAGCTGTGTCACGTACACATTCCACGGCGGCGTCCTTTGAATAAAGGTGACGACCAACGACTCTCTCTGGTCAGTGTATCTGTCTGTGTGTCTCCTTGTCTAAATCCTATTAGGTATCGCTCCCCCTTCCCAATTTAGCGACTCTCGGTGACTCGGTCGTCAAAGCGTGAGAAAAAGACGAAAACCGTGCTATTTGTAGCTTTTGGACGACGGATGTAATCGAAGCGACAATTTCTATCCCACGCTTTCCTGTTGATCGGCGATAGGAGGCAACGAACTAAGTGGACCGTGATTGAAGTATTAGTACCGAAAATCGCCGTTAGACACACGCCACAGGTCTTTCAATGTAATTAATGAAATCAAATTTTGTAACTTCGTTACACTGTGACTCAACTATTTTTGGCTTTTCTCAAGCGTTTTACCAATGACGGACTGACGGGCCTTCGGGCCCCCGTTGAAAATGAGCTCGGGTACCCGGGCCACGTGTTTCTAACATTTTGGCAGCCCTATTGGCAGGTGCCCAATCGGGACGTAAAATGCTTTGTTTGGGGAGATTTGCAAGTTCCTCGCTTCCATACATCAGCATGAGAAGACTGCGCACTGTCATGCACAGGTCTCTCCCTTTGCCACAGTCTTCCTGTGAACATTTGCACTATTCCTGTTACTCGACCCAAGTAACATTCTCATCTTTTGTTAAGACGACGCACGTATTTAAATCATGTCGACAGCCATGTGTACAGAGCTTTTGAGAGGTTCTTACAGATGTGCACTCTATAAAAGCCAAGGTACATGCGTACTTACTACATAGACTGTTCCTGGAAGATGATGCAATTCATAAGGAAGCACGATGTACCTACATCATCGTACAGAAGTGCGGGACCAGTGGATCTCCACGGGCCGCTGAACACAATGACCGTTGATTAGGCTGACCGAAGATGCGAATGCGGAGCTCTGTGATGTAGTCAGCTGCGGCACCGAATATAGAATCTTCTCATAAAGATGAGTTTGAAGGGAATGCTGTCCTTAACCGGAAGCCAGCACAGGCTGCACTGCATCTCTGTATATGGCTCAAAACATAGTAGAATTTTGGCAGGTTAGCAGGTGCAATTGAGGATTTGAGGATGGACTGAAGCTGTCATACGGAATTTCGGCCTGCCTGCCTGGACAGAGTAACAAAAGTCCAGGTGCATCAGAATGAAGGAGTGGATGAGAGTCGCGGCATTGCGTCAAATGATAAATTTCACTGTATGACTCTAATCTGATGCATATGATAAAAACAGACCCTGCAGAGGGTCCATAGACAGGTCTTCATCCAGAAGCACTCCTCCTTGGCATCCCTCAAGGTTCCATTCTTGGTCCACTTCTCTTTATTCTATATACCGCTTCACAACGTGGTCTCATGATCCACCTGTATGCTGTTGACACGCAGCTCTACATAAAACTCTTTGGAGAGAACGCTGGTAACATTAAAATCAAAATCGTGGCATGTGTCCATGATATCCAGTCCTGGTTTGTGTCTATGCGTCTGAAATCAAATGCCACCAAAACAGAACTTATTTGTTTTGACCATCGAAGTGGACCTAACAACGACAAACAAATTAAAACTCGTCTAAATCTACTCTCAAACTGCTGCATTCCACCATGTGATGTAATTTGCAACCTCGGTGTTCTATTGAATTCCAGTCTAAACATGTCACAATACATTTCTTCTGTTGCCAGAGCATGCTACTTCCGCCTTCACCGTATTCGACTAGTGAAACGCTGCCTTAATGAAACTTGCCTTCGTATTCTCGTCCAATCCCTCATCATCCCTTGACTACTCCAACTCTGTCCTATACGATCTTCCGTCATCGACACTACAACCCCTATCTTCATCAGTTCTACACACTACCGCTTGCCTAATAAAAGATCTTGGTCCTAGAGATCACATCACGCCAACACTGCAGCAACTTCACTGGCTTCTCATCCGCGCCCATATCGCCTTCAAAATCTTCCTCCTTGTCACCTTGTGTATCATATCCACTCTGGAACTTCTCCCTCATACATGCCATCCATGGTTATGCCATGTTCTGCCTCAAATTCTAGAAGACTCCGATCGTCCATGCGAGGTGATTTTACTGTAACTAGCACAAACCGGAAGTTTGGTAGTCGTGCCTTCTCAGTCTCAGGACCCAAAGAATGGAACAGTCTTCCAACTTCACTTCATCATTGCACGTCTGTTGCTGAAATTAAATCAAAATTAAAAACTCATCTATTTTTATTGCACTATGGCTAGGAATGTAGCGAAATGCTCTCTCATGCATGACCTGTTTTGTTAAAGCACGCTACAAATCTTTAGTTTTATTGTATTATATTGTATTGTATTGTTGCCGGACAACACTTCCTAACCTGCCACTGTTGCTTGACCGCATAGCCAAGCACTTTGGAGTCAAGTTACAGCAGCATACATGTATATGCCAATTCTATGTTTGCGGGTATATCAGATCTTAAAGTCAACAGGCTTCAAGCATCCAAAGTTTTCTGGCTCGTGTTGTACTGAGTGAATTTTCTCATTCAAACTCATTAACTCTGCTTGGTCACCTGCATTGGCTTCCTAGAGAATTCAGACTTGCAACAAGGAATCCTGCGTACTTTCAACCACTACCTGTACTTCCTCCGTACATGCTGACATGCAGTCTGCAATCTTTTGGTATAGGTCTTTTGGTTGAGCACTGTCATGGGCTGTCATGCATTCCATGTTGCTGCCCTAAGGAATGGAACCAACTACCAATATATTATGTCCGATTCTCGAACTCTTTCACTTCCTTTTCTGGAATGCATCTAAGGACACAAAAGTCATAAAAATTACTTGTCAACTGCATAATTATGATTTATGTCCATACTGAAAGAGGTGTGTCGCTATGGTCAGATGAAGCCACAACCATGTGGCAAGTTGTTGGAGTTTTGTTGTCTAATCTAATCCAGTGACTTCCATGGCATGATAACCAGTAATTCATAATTCCCAAGACCATATGGTGGGCAGCTGGACAAAGCCTTGTGTGCAATAGATGCTGAATACTACCTAGATTGCAATCAAAAATCATTATCCATTATAGAAGCCAGGTTGAAAATATGATGGATGAGAAAAACCAGAAGACAGGCTATGGTGGGCAGCTGGGCATGCAAGTTTGTAAGCATGTATGTATGTGCTGCTTCTTAACCCTTTAGCTGCCGAGCGGTCATAGGCCAGACAAAGCCTTGTGTGCCGACAGCCAACACGCAGATGTATAAATTTTTTGGCAGTTGTTGCAGTTGTAGTTTCTGTGCTACATTCACTGTTGCAATTACTATGATCCGCAATAATAAGACTAAAAATATCATGTTTATGTGAACATTGCTATTGCTCATTTATTTTCAATAGATGCTGAATACTACCTAGTATGCTAGAAAGGTATGGGTACTTGTAACTGAATGTTCAGAACAACTGCCGCAGACTGGGTCATTATTTCAGCCACATGATATTTCCAGTAATTTATTTTAGTATGATATGCTTCAAAACAATCATCGATATAAAAATAATACAGTGATATACTCTGATATCGGATATAATGTATAACTTTAAGTTCTGGCACTGACATCAGCTTTACAAATAGAGCACAAAAGTAGCCCTAATAGTAGTCCAAACATTGCAGAATATACTCTGCTGACTTTCATGTGCCTAGGCTTTGAATAATATGGAGTGCCTACAGTGCCACACTAAGCATAGAGGCGACTGTATGTATGACGAGCGGCGCTCGTCATAAGGGCACACAGCATACAGATTATGCATGACGAGCACCGCTCATCAATACGGCAGCTAAGGGGTTAAAGAAGCTTAAAACTCCTGTACAACTCATTTGAGAGTTTCCTTATGGCATGTAAATGTGTGCTTATTTTATCTTTACTGTATCTTTATGGTTAAAATGCTAGGAAATTGTATGGAATGTAATTCTTTTTAAATTCAGGAAAATGACCCAAATGTTGAGAATTTTGATGATGAAACAATTGTGAAGGTTGATCATGAATTTGGTCATCGTACGAAGAGAGAAGCAGATGACAAGAAAAAGAAACAGAAACCGAGACAAAAAGTGAGCGCTTTGTTCATTCTGCTGATGTAGAAACTTGTAGTCTGTGTAGTTGATGTTATTGGGAATACATTGTGCTTCATTGTGAACTGCAATCTTAGTCTGCATTGTACGACCTTGAAGAGTTGCTTAATAAGAGAACCTACCGGTAACCAATGGGCCTCATTATGCAGATAACCTATGATGTCAAATGTCTATGCAAGAGTATTACACCGAGAACAGATGCAAACTTGAACTTATTTAGCACTTCTCACTGAGATATGCAACCAAAGTATGCACAACTACTATCATGAAATGGAATTGATTGCAAGAACTGACAAAATCTTGTTTTAATTTATAGAAGGGCTCTGTGGTTATATCAAAGACCTTCGAAATGATAAAAAAATGTGGCCAGTCAACCAACTGCTTCCATGCTGCAATATGAAAGCTCTAAATTATATCTGAAAACTCTGCTGTGCTACATAGGTAATAAAGCTAAGAAAAATGTCTACTTGGCCATACCCACCAACTTTCATCAGTTTGTCATCTTGGGATCATTCTATGCCTGGCAATCTGTGCCAATTAAGGGTCATTTCTCCTTCTCTATCACCTGATGCTGTAATTGCTGTGGTCTATGCCTTTGTTAGTAGTAGGACTGACAATTGCTACAATCCCCTCTGATTCTCTGTCTCCTTTGCTTCCCTATCTTCCCTCTTTGTCCCTTCTGTCCCTCTCTTGTTGCCTCCTCTCTCTCTGTCTCTTTCTCCTCTCTCTGCTTCCCTTCCTGCCTTACTGCTTGCCTCCCAAACTCTTTCTGCTCTCTATCTATCCCTCCTTCCATTCTCCCTACTTTCCTACCTCCCTGCATTTAATTCCACTCCCTCCCTCCCTTCTGCCCACCCAGCCTCCCTCTCCCTATAATTTGCTTTGGTCCTTATTGTTAATAGCCAGCTGGAAAGGGAAAAGTACAATCAGCAATTCATCTAAATCTTCATGTCAGGAATCCAACTCAAGATGAACTGCGTAAGTAATTTGTTAAAACCTTTGTCCAATCGAGGCTGCTATTGTCAACCTTCTGCTTTATTAGTATTGTCCTGTGCTTTATGAAAACGAGGTTAAAGTTCAGTATTTGCTTGTACCCACTTGCAACATTAATTAATCTGTCAACAGGAATTATTGAACCTACCAGCAATGGTTTACGGATAATTGCTAAGGAACTGTTGCTTGCCGGTCAAATTATCACCAGCAGTTGCTCGCTAGGTCTATTGGTCACGAGGTCAATTGCTCACAATGTAAGTCGCTTGCTATGACAGGTCTCAAAAAGGCAAATAATAGCGAAATATAGTAGCAATAGCAAGAAGTGAAACACACAGCCTCCAGATTTGCATTTCAGCAGCATGATTATGCTTGCCAATCCTTTTTGCTAGTGATCTCTCAATCGGTATGTAAATCAGTGTGGCATATAAATTTCTTTGATTTATCAAACTTCCAAAAGATTTTAGTGTTACTGCTGTTGTCCTTTATAAAAGCATGACCGTTATCAATCAACTTTAGCTTTCCATTTTCACTGTTCATGTATTACAAAGTCAATGCAGATAAGACAGAGAGAGAAACAGAAATGATATTTCTTATAAAGTACTGTGTAATCATAAGTAACTGTATTCATAAGAACATGCTAGAACTGTCTCATGCAGGAAGTAGGTTTTACTAGTAAGGACAAAGAGCACAAACACTTGAATGCTAGGGGTAATTAAATTTAATTGTATAACGCAACACAAAATAGGTACATCGGCATATAACATATAGCTGGTGAGCAATTTACCTTGAGAGCAATTATTGTCATAGTGGGCAACTGACTGGAAAGCAATTGACCCAGCGAGCAACTGTTGGCAAGCAATTATCCGGTTAACAACTTTTCACAAGCAATTGACTACTTACAACCAAACATTTATTAGAGCTGTGTCAAATAGCATTTTTTTACTATTCAGCAAAATATGGTAAACTGAATGAACACACTATTCAGCTGAATATGAATACAAAAGAGTAGGTAAAAGCAAAAGTAGTACATGCTGAACAAGATTTTTAATTTTAAACGACGGTAAAATACTATACATAAGTATTTCTTAAATGTTTAATACAATTCACTTTTCTGCAGTCATTGAGTTTATAAAAGCTTACAAACTAAATTCTGAATGCCTTTACTTTTCAATAGACAAACAAATAATTGTACTGATAACTGAAAGTGAAATTGATGCCTTGCAAATGATTCATGTGGTTTGCTTGTACATTTGTCCAGATTGTGTTAAAACATTTCCATACTGGGCTTCATTTATTGTGGCAAAATTAATTCTATTGAAACACTTTACAGGCTATGCAAGTTCAAATTAAGATAATATAAAAAGTTAAGATCGCTTAATTCAAAAGTATCTAACCCGGTGTTTAAAAAAGGAGTTTAGATCATGAATGGAAATTGCCAATTGAAGCATAAATTTTATATAGTGGATTTACCGTTATTGGTAATTAAAATTCAAATAACATTCCTAATTCATATTTGCATTCAAGAAACTATTTGGATTGAATTCAAATAAACTATTCAGAGCACTGTTAGGGCCCGAAGTGAATAGAATATCAAATACAAACATTGGGTGGTAGCTCTCCAATTTATGTTTACCTGGCAAACTTTTTGCTAGATTAATTTCTTCTTGCAATTATTCATCTTGTACTATGGCATTGCCATGTTATGTTGTATATTATTTTCTCTACTTATGTTGCAATAAAATTATGTGATATCCAATATAAAAATGTGAAAATTTTTTCTAAAACACCAATTAATTTCGGTCTGTTTAGATATTGTTTCAGTTTATGCATTATCTATTCACAGAGTGAAGGTAGTGATAGACAGACACTCTTGTGAAAGTCATAAAATATCATGTTGACAGATTCCACTGAGCAGCACAAATGCTCAAGGAGTGGCTGAGTTAGAACCAACAACTGAAATGGTGTAAAAACTGAAGTCATTCTATTTTGTCTTAAAGAGAAACCCAGTCAGAGTTACTAAGATGTCAGTCAGCATTAAAGACATATATACAGAAAGTGTTCTTTAGCATGCAATATTTGGGGAAATCAGAGTCATTGGAAAGAGAGAGAAGAGAGTGTTCTGTGAATGATAGTTTCAGATGACACTGTTTGTGTAATAGTTTTAGCCAAATTGGTTATTTGTATTTGTTAAATAAATGGAATCATAGATTTAGCAGAGAGCTATAGTAGTGAAGGTGATCCAGTGTAAATGTTTTGACTTTAGCCACTGTAGCTGAGCAGCAGACATGATTGATACCTAGCAACACCGTTGTCAGTTCATCTGAAAGATCCTATAATCTCAGAACCTTGCTTTTAAAGACTTTTGCTGTGATTTATTCTGTTGCATTGGTCTGTAGCCAACTGAACAGGCATAACTTTCTCTAACTTGAATCACAAAACCAGCAGAATGTTGAGTCTAAGAAATTACTTTAAAAGTTGCAATGGCAAAACCATATTGAGCAATGTATTACATAATGTATTTGTAATAATAGTTTTTCAAGTATAAAGAAACATAGACACAAGTCCCATGATGTACTTGCAATGTTAAGCAGTTCATCTGTGCCTTTCACTGCTTCTCTTCAACCATTTCCTTATGAATGACAAAATTATGCATGTAGGCCTATTTCTGTCTTGGAACTCAACTTAGCATCTTCCACCTTCATGGTTTTGTATGATGCTGATGATGGCCTTTTCTCTGAAGCTCTTTCTGCCATATGTTGTGGTGTAATTAATTATTGTTATTCATTCCATCTTTCATCTTCTCGTCTTAGCAATTCAGCATTTGTCTGCTGTTAGCAGTCATTTTCAATGCTCTTTACAAGACTGACCTATTACAAATCTTCTCTGATGTGGTGGATACCTGCTGTGATATCTTGCACCAAAGCATGCAGTAACTGAAGAGGTAGTTTTCACTTAACATAAGCAGCATCTACACCAAAATACATTGGTGATGATCGCCTGAAGTTGATTTGTTGATTGAACAATGCGGGCAATGTAGAGGGTGCAAGTTAAAGCACGTACAGGGTCTTGATTAATCTGATGCCAGTTTTCAAGAATTATGGTGAGTTAGTATGTTTTAGCATGTGTATTTGTTTACAAATACTGAATAAACAGAAGCTAATTGATTAATAAATTTATATTATGACGACATGCTTTTGTACATGGGACTTCATGGCTGCATATGCATGGCAGATGGACTGATGTCTTCACAAACAAAAGCCAAGTGAAATTGCCTCACCTTGAGAACTTTTATAGGGTTTTATAGCATTTAGTTTCATGACTTGTTTGCTTTCTAGCTATTCATATTCATAGTGTCTATGGCTGACGTGTGGTGTGCCTATGGTGGTAACTGGTTGCCAGTTGTTGGTTTAATGTGGGTCATTATGTAAATCTCTATATATTTCTCAGTGCAATAAAAGCCATGTCAGGGAGACCAACTTATTCACCGGCACTATTTCAAAGCAAGTCAGCAAGAGCCAGGTTGTTTGGTCTGTATCGGTATTCAAAAGTATCAGTACCAGGTCAGAAATCTGGCAAGGTCAAGCTGAGGAGACAGCATGGTGTTATGGTGAAAATCATTGATGGTGATCATGAGGTGGTGCAACAGTAGAACAAGAATAGGATAGGTTAAGAAATTCGGTTTTCAGTCTTGAGTAGAAAGCTGCAGGAGAGAGGTAAAATCATCGATACATATTTACTGGACACAACATGCAGCTGTCTTAAGCTAACATCTACCAGTAGTTAGCCAGTGACGTCATGGGTGGCAGAAAGCCGTCTTTCTACACGTGTATGAAATAGAACTGTTTTCTGGTGCTAAATTTTCATACATGTATAATCACCAAGTAATTTTAATAGTGCTGTAGATTTAGTCTAGTGATAGAAGATATTGAGGCATTTGTAGTTAAAAGAAAAATATACAATCCAGAACTTCAAGCTTAATGGTCAAATTAATAGAAAGAAGATGTTAGGAAGTTTTATACAAGAAAACAATCTTAATTTCAATGTATATTTAGAATAGATTGACAAAGCAATTTCAACATATTAAATATCAAAATAACTTCACTAATACTGTGAAATATTGGGGTTATCAATGTGTGTAAACTTTGCATGCCTCTAGCAGGAACCAATGTAGTCTGTAGCCCTGTTTATAGAACAGTAAGTACTGTAAGTAAGTAAGTAAGTAAGTATCTTCTTCAATGATTGTCATGAGTAACAGGTTTTATTACTCAAGTCAAGTGAACTGCATTGCATTGCTAATAGGCAGTGATGGGCACTAAACTAATGTTTGCATTAGCAACAGTACTGTCTTCATTATTTTCCGGTAGAACTGTAGTAGGACTACTAGGCTAGTACACATTACATAGTTTCAAAGTGAAATTGTCATTGACGCTGTTCGTTATTACAGTTCACTTAACATCTGTTATTGTGAAAATTATTGTAAAAGTTTGTTAAAAAGTTGGATAAAGTTTAACTAACTATTTTTAGTTTAGTTAACTTATTTAAAAAAATCAGTTGCCAACTTTAGTTAAACTTTTTTATCTTAGTTGAAAAATGGTTGAAATTTGACTAAAAATATTAGTTTAGTGCCCATCACTGCGTATTAGCTCTTAAAAAGAATAAGTTTTTCAAAGTGTTCAAACTCGGGTCCCTTGAAATTGAATTGTTTCTGCACTACTGATATGGTGAGCCTGGACATCAACATTCTGCTTAATTGAACGGTTGACCACACTTTGCAAGCAGATCACACGAATCCAATAAAACCAGTTTTCTGATTGGGCTCATGCCTAAATTTTCCAGTATTATCTTTCAAATTCAAGAGATACAAAGATACCAGGTCAAGGTTTCTGATTGATATCGATTGTTTGAAATCTTTTTGTAGAAAATTTGGGCTGTTAAGGATATCAAAATATTGATCAATAATAGCCTTAATAAAAGTTGCTGTAGCCTGACAGTCTTGAAAGTTTGCAGGTTCTGTTGGTCTGGGCAAAATTCAAGCACATCTGCAACACCTCTGCTGAGCTACTGAGCAGCTCATTTCACTTTCTTTTTTTTGTCTCTGCCATTCCACATGATGCTTTTTAAACTTGTTTCCAGCATGTAGTCCTTCTTTGTCTGGAGATCAAACAACTTTTCAATAGAGTTATAATTCACAGAAGCACAGTACCATTGTTACAATCTAGAAATATTTTCCTCTCCCAAAAACAATTTCTGATCAGTTTCAGCATGTGTCATGCACACAGTAAACAAAGATTGGTTGATCATTGTAAACAAAGTTTTCATATTATGGACTTTCTAAAGGTCTGCTCCCAAAATTTTCAGCATCATGACTTTTGAAAGCTTCATGAAATGTGAGGAAGGCCATTAGAATTCCTGTTGCATATATTTTAATTAACAATCCATAATAATGTTTGCTTTTTCTTTTATAATATAATGTAATAATGATGATATTCTTTATTATTTCAAACTGACAAATGACTCCAGGTCATAAGTTGAAATATCCAGTTAGTAATTTCCAGTGTTGATTGACAGCCACCAGCATAAGAACAAAGGTTCTTTAACAACTCAAACACTGTCATCATCAAAACCAGTTTCATAATGAACAAAACCTTGCAATCTTTGACCATCCCATTCAACATGCTTCAGTATACACATTTCGTCCATCATTTTTGTGCTTCTGGCATTTTGAGGTCAGCATTTTCAATGCCTTATCCGTAAATCCAGGCTGTCCGTTTACACTGCTCTATCAAAGCCTCGTGTGTTGAAAGTTTATCTAACATACGTAAGCCTTTGCCGAATAAAAATGTAAATTTAGGGCAATGTGCATAATGATGATGGGTACTTGACTTTGTTCTTGCCTTTCATTGATGCTTAATTAGATCTTTAACTTCTGGAGTGAACAGTTGAGGTGGGTAGTGTGCAGGCAGTGTCAAAAACGAGTGCGGGGCTCAGTCAACAAAGGTCACTGATATGTATGCATCAGTTGCATGATAAACGGGTTCAATGAATGGACCTCTTAGGTTTGCGTAATGCCAGCACAATCCTATTCTTACAGATTAAAACTTGTCATTTCTATTATATTGTTTAGTGACAAACAGAGCATTGCATAGTCGTGGTTCAAAGCACAGGATATCTAGCCTAGGAAAATCATGCATCTATGAAGTCTGTTTTCTTTTTGCTAAGTGGAAACCAGTGGAGTGTATCTCTCATACATGTTGAGGTATGGAGAGAATTTTTGGTAGATTGGCCACTGGACAAACGGCACAGTTCAGGACAGACTGGAACTGATGCAGCATGAAGTTCAGCAAGCCTAGAAAGATGGAATTACAATAGTCGAGGCTCAATAGAATGAAGGAATGACAAAAGGCTGTTGCAGCGTTAAATGAAAGTTTTTATTGTATTGACTGAATCTGGTTAACCCTATCTCAGAACTCTTATGAATAAGTGGATCAAAAACTCTCTGTTCTTGAGAATGTCTATTTGACCAGTGGCAAAAAAGAATCGAAGAGTGAGACAGTTAATTGCAACAGTAGTTTATAACCCCTGCAATATTTTAAATGCCTGCACTTACTTTGACGTTCGCACTGATGACTCTGTAACCACAGCATAACAGTTCTTCAACTGGTCATGAGTATCTCCAGTACAAATGCAGCAAAAGCACATATATTCAAAAAATATGGTATTTGAGAGGAGAGGGAATTTTATTTTAATGTGTTTTGCTGAAATCCAGACTTGAATTATTTAATGGTAATTTGTCTTTAGAAATTATTGAAAGTGGAGGAATTGTTTCTTTGAGTTTCGGAGAGCTGTCAAAACAGGGTTATCGGCCGAAGCAAGGTTGGTTTACCCATGGTATAGTTTTCAAACAAGCTTGGTAAATTTTCAGCAGATCATAATTATGTTTTATTGTTGTTTCATGATCTTATGTATAGACAAGGTTCTGCTTTGTCAAGTGTCCTGACAAAATTCAAACTCAGGATGAGTCAAAATTAACGTCAGATAAATGTAATCTGCACAGTTTGGCAAGTTAAAAAGCTAAAAAGGTCATGACCTTATAAAGCACTTGTTCAAAATAACAATAAGACACAAAAGAGGGTGATTTAATTTTATTATAAATATATTTAGGAGATTTTAATTAATAAATTGTTGGTACTGTTTTCTTGCTCCTGCTATGTTGAATCTTTTCAAACCTAATGCACTTTGCTCGATTGTCATTATGGTAAATGAGTGCATGATCTTATGTGCTGCATACTCTTCATTCAGGCTCATTAAGAAATTCCTGGCCCAGTGGCAGGCCAGTTCAAGACATCTAGTAAATTAAATAATTGAACCTTGAAATTCCTTATAATGCTGCATATGTCCATGGCCGAGATGACCATTGTTTTCCTTTCAGTCTTTTGGTAGATTAGTTTGCTATTCCTGATATTTCCTAGATATTTTTGTTAGGCTTTCTGCTGTGTCTGTCTTCCTAGGTTTTTTACTTTGGTTTTTGTATGTTTTTGGTCACATGTCATTGGATTCTGATCTCAATTTCGAATCAGTCCACCTGCTGTGTGTGGACTGGTTCCCATTTGGATTGAGTTGAGCCCAAGAATTACATGTGCAGTCTGCAAATGGGAAATCTAGGATTCGCTGAAACAGCAGTGAGGCATAGTCCTGGGATCGAATGTCATTAATGGAAGTATCATGACCAGTTTACACACTACTGGTGAACTACTTGTCCAGTACACACCTGGTGACTTGAGGAATGCAGCCCTGCTCTTGAATCAGGGCTATGTAAATGTTCAATTACACTCTGGAGGCCGCATTTCTTACAACTTGTGAGGGGTTCCGGTAGGTTTTGTCAGCTGTTGCTACCCTTCATCCTTTGTGCACGACAGACCAAAAAATCTGAGCATGTTGTCAACTGTCAATTCGGGATTAGAGGAATTTCATTGGTTTGGACTCTGCACATGTACTAGAGTCCACAAGTGGTTACATTTCCTGGTGTCTGACCTTTCCTTGCTGTTCTTATTAAACCCTCAGTACCATCTGACTGGCTTAGGGAACACTTTTATGAGGTGCTTTAAAGATGCTTGAGCATCTGGATGCAAGTGCACAAACACACAAACATACAATCATACATGCATAGTTGCATACATACACACATACAAACATGAATACAGTGTGAACTGGTTAACATGAAGTTATTGGGCCAAGCCATTTGAAACTATGTTTAAAGTAAGCTGCATATAAAACAGGATAATGCTGAAATAACCTAAAATATTCTCTAACGAAACCCATACACAGCACGGTTCACACCTTCGTACCATCACTTATTTTCATTCAGCATAAGTAAAAATGTTTTACATATAATCTAATTTTTAACAACCCAAACCTAAAAATAGTCAATCTTGATAACCTTGTTATATATTCTATTCTATTTTATTCTATTTACGGATTTATAAAGCGCCTCTCGCAGTACAACCTAATCAGAGGCGCTTCCAGTGCGAAGGGCCCCTCGAAAAAAGAAAAGTCTTAAGAGAACGAGCAGAAACAGTAGTGCCCCTAGATAACATCAGAGCACGAGTTATAGCAGGAAGGTCATTCCACAGCAAAGGGCCAACAGAGGCATAGGCACGATGCTGTGCTGTGGCAGTCCGAGACCGAGGAACTATAGAAGGTCATGATGGTCTAAAGAGCGGAGAGGACGTCCAGAAGTAGCTGGGATAGACCACTGATAAGATCACAGAGGTAGCGTGGAGCTTGACCCAAAAACGTTTTACACGTAAGAAAGAGAATTTTAAACTGAATCCGAGCAGTTAAGGGAAGCCAATGAAGGTGTTCAGTCATATATAATTTAGCTAGGCCTATACATTTAAATGTAACTTATAAAATGAAATACACAGCAGATTGTTCTGAAAATTATTAGCACAGACAGTTCATCACTTTGTACATGATTCAACATATGTGTTGTGTCAACAGAGTTTATATTCCAAGAGTCACACCTTAATATATATTTGGATCACCTGGTTCAGGTGAAGGTGGGATGGATGTGTGACAAATATGGTACTGGGCAGTTTCCAATAGACGTGCATACAACAAATGAAAACTGCCTTACCTTGGCAAATGGTGTAATGTATTTGCCTCTCTCACATCTGCATCTTTGGTTTAAATCCCAGTGCGTCATGTGACACTGACATGGTATTGTCAATCAGATAATCCATGAGGAAATGTTCATTTTTGGAGTGTGGCTGTCGTATTTGAGTTTCAGCCAAAATATTCATTAACTAAAGTACGATATTCTGAAGACAAATGTTGATTAATAATTTGTGGAAGAAATAAACAGTTGCTTTACCTTACCTCACTTTACTTCTTCTTTGAATGTTGTAATCTATATGCAACAGTAATGAAGGTGTGCATAAGGGAGCGGGTCATGTGACATTTTGCTGACATGGGGATCCATTTAGAATAGGCTGACCAGACGTCCCGGTTTTCCCGGGACAGTCCCGATTTTCTGCTAGCTGTCCCGGCTGCCGGGAAAGGTAGGCCAAACTCTAAATATGTCCCGGTCTGACTGACTTTCCGATCTTATATATTTTATGATGTATTTCATGTGCGTGTCATGTGATCAAATAAAGGATATACTTACTTAATCAACGTCTCCTTGATTTTACAACTGGCATCTGGCGAGTAAATTCATTTTTAATCTCACTTTTATTTATTACCATGCATGATACCTCTTCCGGTTCTAAACGTCATATTGTCGTAGTGATAATATTCTGATAAAACACATTTTCATAAAACAGTTCAATCTTTTTATGCAACTTCGTTGGAATATTTTGAATGTGGGAAGTTAGTTATGCACCATTCAAGCTGTTCAGTTGGATGAATTTGAGAGGAACCATTAGTTTTGGGTAAAAGAAGCCTTGAGGATCTTATCAAAATTTGTAAGCCAGCTGGGTATGACATTGATGACAATGCACTGTTTGATGAAATGACATGCGTTTGTAATTTTGTTAGTCGAGAAAAGTGGAACAATGGAATGAAAACAATGTTGCGGTGGATAGCAGATGGGTGCAGATTTTCAATGATCTACAAGAAAGAGAGAAATTATTCCAAATTTGAAAATGATTCTACAATTCTTGTTAGCAATTCCTGGAACTAATGCTCCAGTTGAGCGAGTTTTCTCACTGATGAACTCTTATTGGTCAGATCAAAAAGTCGATTATCAGAAGAAACTCTTGAAGCTGTTTTCACTATCTAGTGAAAATGAATATGGAAGAAATATGTGTTGAATTTTATGACAGAATAATTAGCAGACAAAAAACTTTTAAGAAGCATGCATTCAAGTAGCCAAATATGAGTGACTGATTTGATAAGTTTAAAATAATTAAATTTAAATTTTAAAGCAAGATGTGTTATGATAGAATGTTAGCTGAAAAAAAACTTTTAAGAAGCATACATTCAGGTGCCAAATTTGAGTAACTGATTTGAGAAATTTAGAATTTAATTTTAAATTTAAAAGCATGATTTGAATAAAACCTTTCATTTAGTATAGTCTTATAAATTAATAAGCATAAAATCGATATTTGTGCAAGTTATATTATATTAATTATTGACAACATCACAAATTTATTTTGTGATTGAAGTGTCCCGGTTTTTAGTTTCCAATATCTGGTCAGCCTAATTTAGAATCAGTCTAACTAGTAAAATATAATAAGATTGTGTATGAAAGGGTGGAGTCCTACGACTGATTTTGACATTGAAATCCATTTAGAAACAGTCTCATGGGCGTCCGTAGGCGGGGGGGCCAGCGGGGTTTTGCCCTCTGGATTTTGTACATATTTAAAAAATTTACTCTCATCTTAGTTTTTAACATTGAATGGCTGTGATTTTGTCCACAGTTTTATTTTTTATCCAAACTAGTCAAGATAACCTGAAAAATTAAAAATACATTAAAAACATTGAAGTTTTTAACAGTTTTGTGTTTTAAATAAACGTTCAAATATAGCTGAAAACGGATCCCAGAACACTAACTACAGGCTCCATGTCATGTCAAATGCTTCCAAAAGCGCTGTCGACTAAGGGATCCACGCCAGACCCCCTAATTGCGGGAGCGAGCGATGAGGGTGACGTGATAGGTTGCTTTTGGCACCCTTGTTAGTCATCCGTGCTGTTCAAAACTTTGCCCCATTAAAAAATTTGTTGCACTCCCTAAAAAATCCTGCGGACACCCATGATCAGTCTAACTTGTAAAGTAGAATAAGATGGTGTGTGTAAGGGAGTGGGGTCCTACGACTTATTTTACTGACATGGAGTGGCAGTGCATATTTAACAGGTTGGACTACTGGGACCAGTGGCGTAACTAGGGTTTTCCTGCGCCCGGGGCAAGAATTTCCGGAAAATGTTTCTTCCTTTGTTCCGTCAAAATTTCTCTTTTTTTTGCTTTTCCCCTCTTTTTCCAGAAGAAAATTGTCAAGCCTCCCATTTTGCGCCCCTTCAAGACTCTTGTATAATAGCCCCCTGCCCCCCCCCCCCGTTACGCCACTGTACTGGGACAAAGTCTGCTACACTACTTTCAATATTATTGGAAACTAGAGTATTACCTGGGAAAAATACTGGGACAAATCCTAAAACTACTGGGACAAATCCTAAAACTACTGGGTTATACAGTTAAAATATGCACTGTGGAGTGGGGAAGTTAGCTAGCTAACATTTAGTGCCAACACTGAGTGTGCTCTCAAAGACAGCATGTTATTTATGTCTGGCAGATCTGAAGTGGTGACTGAATCCAATAATTATATGAGTAAAGCACCATGTGCTCGTATATTAGTATGGGACCAACTGATCCGCCAGTGATATTTTCATTAACGGAAATAGGAATTAGAACTGTAATTATTAATTTCTGTTAATGAGAATAAGAACTAAAATTTGGAACTATTTTGAGAACGAGAATAGAACAAGAACTGAAATACTCTACAGAGAACGGAAAAAGGAATAGAAATAGGAATTTCTGAACAAAACTTATTGCTCTGTGATAACATGTTTTAAAAAAGTTGATAACATAATGCAACATATTTTAAAAATAAAAAAAATGAAACACAGTTGAAGTTGAGGTCATATTACAAGCCAGAACTGACTAAAACTGCTCGAGTTGTGTTTTTGTGCTGTTATTTGAGAGCTGAATTAGAACTAAATCAACCAGTCTGGAATTAGAACTGAAATTATTTCAGAACTGGAATTAGAACTGAAATTATTTCAGAACTGTAATTAGAACTAACATAGGAATTATTTTAAGAATGGGAATAGAATTAGAATTAAAATTTAATCATTTGAACTGAATTAGAATTAAAGTTAGGACTTGTTTTTAGAACTGAAATATCACTGATCCTCTCAGGTTGCAGAATGAAGCAGTCATTGAAGTGGCTGTAACCACATAGCTTCAGAATGTATTCAAACGGTAGAATGGTCCACCATTCAAAAGGTGGAATAGTAATAATAATAATATTATTAATGACAATTTATATGGCCCCGTAACTCAGCTCTGCCATTACAAGGGTGTCTCACAGTCAGCTAACAGCAGGGTAGTAGATCTTAGAAAACAAATTACTCGAGTCCAGATTTGAAGGAGTCAATTGAGTTAGCCGCTCACAGGGCAGGAGGAAGACTGTTCAGCTTCTGGGGCGGGCACTGGATACTAACTCCAACGTCACCTCTGGTCTAAGCAATTTTTGAACCTGTACGACGGAGGAAGTGCGTGGGATGATTATGAACTCTCCAACCACGTTATCTTCGCTTGATCCGATTCCAACATTTCTGCTGAAGGAATTCTTTGATGTTTGTTACCATTTCTGATGGTTATATGCCATGTGTTGCTAGCTGAAGGAAGTCTAACAGTCATGGAGCGCTATGTAGTTATTGCAGTAGTGTTGAAGATGCCGTCATTAGACCCATGTGAACTGAAATAGTGCAGACCGATTTCCAATCTGTCATTCATCCCAAAGGTAGTGGAGCAACTCGTATCCGAGCAGTTGACTGAATACCTGAATGATGAAAATTTGATGCTGCATCTACAGTCAGCATACCGTCGCCACCATTTGACTGAAACAGCTCAGCTTGGTATAATATCAGATTTACTGGGTGCAGCGGGTGGTCAACGTGTCACTTCTGGGCCTGCTAGACCTAAATGCTGCCTTCAACGCTGTCAACCTTGACATTCTACTGTGTTGACTTCAGACGCAATACAGTTTTGATGGGACAGCATTGGAGTGGGTGAGGTCATCTCTGACGGACCGTATGCAGCAGGTTTATTTCCAAGAGCCACTGTCTTTGATCCTCTGCCTGGTTGGCGGAGTGCACAGGGTCTCGTCGTAGGCCTTCTGCTTTTCTTGCTGTATAAGGTTGAACCATCCACCACCATTGAAAGCTAACCACACATTTGTGTGCTGACGATACTCAGCTGCTTCTCAGTGTCCGGCCTGTGGATGCTTCATCTGCTGGAAGAGTTGTGAATTGCATTGCCTGTGTTCAGAGCGGGATGGACACCAATCGTCTGAAACTGAATATGGAAAAGACTCAGTTCATCTGAAGTGAACTGAGTGGCACTAAGTATCATATCTGGCCAAGATCACTGTCGATGATGAGCTCCAACTTCAGGCAACATCTGTTCCATTCTGCAGCACAGTTGCTGACCCAATTGTTTCCGCTGATGCTGAGCTTACATGTGAAAGACCATGTGACTAATCTACGCCAGTCGTGTTACTATCAGCTGCGCCAGCCACAATGAATCTGGTCGTCGCTGACACTTGAGGCAAAAGAAAGCCTGGCACACGCCTTCACAAGCAGTCATCTTGACTACTGCAACAACTTGCTGTTTGGTGTGCAGAAGGGACTCTTGAAGAAACTTCAAAGTGTGCGGAAGGCTGTAGACAGATTCATCTCTGGTGCATGAAAATTCAGTCACACTACTTCTGTGCTCAAAAGTCTGCACTGGCTGGCTACCTCTACGTAAAGGATCGTTTTAAGGTTGGCCACGCTAGTTTACAAGTGTCTGTACAGATTTGTACCTCTAAACTGGGTGGATGATTGTGTTGATCATCGGTTCCAAGACAGCCTCATCTGCCAGTTGCAACCTAGTATGGACAGGAAAAGCCAGCGGGTCCAGAGCAAGGACATTCACCGAAGCTGACCCAACACCGTGAAATGCTTTGCCTGTTGCACTTCAGGATCCTGAATGATGTTGAAGACTCGTTTGTTTGTATCGTCTTATTAGCAGATGCTTGAGCGTATTTGTGGTGCATAATGTAACCTCAGTCACATTATCTTGAACTTTAAAAATCGACTTATAATAATAGTAATAATAATAACAATAATAATTGATTCAATTGTCATTCTATGATAAGATTTTCTGTCTTTGCAGAATATCACAATGGAGAACAAGCTTACATTTACAAAGCTTGGAAAGTTGCAGATTGGGCTAAAACAGAAAAGGATTATGAATTTAATTCAAGCACAGGAGCTGTACATATACAAAGAAAGGGGCTGTATTTTATCTACAGTCAAGTAATGTAATTTTTTATATAAATTTATATATTTTGTTAAAAGAAATCTACCAATCACTCTATCTGTTATGGCCTGTTTCTCTTATATCAAATAGTTTGAGTTAGCAGCTGCTAGGCTTTCTTCTTCTTGTGGTTCTCTGCCTCTTAGGCAGGTTCAAATGTCCGACGTCGCCACTTCTCTCGTTGTTGGGCCTCTTCTTTCAGTTTCCTGTAGCCGTTTGTCATCATCCAATCCAGCATCATCTGTCTTGGTCTTCCTCTTGTCTTCCTCCCTTCATTTTTCCTTCGATGACCGTTCTTAGTAGTGAGTCTCCTCTCAGCGTGTGCCCGATCCATTTCCTTTGCCTGTCTCTTATTGTGCGTATAAGGACTCTTTCTTCTCCAATTATTCCCAACACTTCTTCATTTGTTATATGTTCTGTCCAGCTGATTTTTTCCATTCTTCTCCATGTCCACATTTCGAAAGCTTCCAGTCTTCTTATATCCGCTTTTCTCATTGTCCATGGCTCCGATCCATACAGCACCACGCTCCATGCTAGTGTCTTTATCATTCTTATCTTTAGATTCCTGTTTAGTTTTCCTCTCAGTAATTCTCTTCTGTTTGAGAATGCCTCCTTTCCTATTGCTATCCTTCGTTTAATTTCTCTGTAGCATTTGGCATCTGTCTTGATCATACTCCCTAGGTAGCAGAAAGCTTTGACTTGCGCTATCTGTTTTCCTCCAATGTGTATTCTGACTACAGTTTCCTTTCCTTTACTTATCTTCAATACCTTTGTCTTTTTGATGTTAATCTTCATCCCGTATTCGGTTGATGTTGTGTTTAGCCTATCCATCATTGCTTGCAGTCCTTTCTGGTTTCTTGCCAACATTGCCTGATCATCTGCAAACCTTAATGCCTTTATCCATCTTCCACCAACCTTTATCCCCTCCTCCATCTCCTCTACTGCCTCTCTGACAAGCTCTTCTATATAGATGTTAAATAGTAATGGTGACAGTGGACATCCTTGTCTCACACCTCTTCCAACGTTTCCTGGTTCCGAGTACTCTCCATCTATTCTTATTCACATCTTTTGTCCCATGTATAAGTTTCCTATTAATCTTCTGTCTCTCCAATCTATTCCCATCCGCCTCAATGCATGTAGTAGCCTTCTCCAGTCAACTCTATCAAATGCTTTTTCATAATCCACGAAGCATATATATACATCCTGACCATTCTCTGTTAGTACTCTTCCTGACCATTCTCTGTTAGTACTCTTAGTGTTCCGATCGCATCCGTAGTTCCCATGCCCTTTCTAAAACCAAATTGATCATCTCCCAGCCCCTCACTCAATTGCCTCTGTCTTTGCTTGCACTCTCTTTGCTAGTATTCTTATCATGACTTTTGACGCATGGGTGAGGAGGCTAATGGTCTTGTAATCCTCGCATGCTGTTGCATTTGGTTTCTTTTTAATTGGTATTATTATGGATTGCAGGAAGTCCTCAAGCTTTAAGATTCAATTTTCAATAAGGATTGATGATTCAGTTTGTTTTACATTGATTTGCTAATTGAATACGTACCAGTTTTAGTACAAGATTTTTCATATGAGGATTACAAACATGCTATTCATTCATTAGTTCTTTCAAATTATACATCAGCCCCAGTCTGTCCCTAATTGTTCCACCCAAACATGCCTTAATTGTCACATCTATGTATATGCAAGAAACACTGTATTTGCTTCCATTGGAGAACAGGGTTAGATTCAACTGTTAGAGCTGAGATAATATGTGCTATCTCAACCCATTTAATATGATATAATCCAATCCAATTTGCGCCATTAGAACTATACATATTATAGTGCTGAACAGTGCATTATCTAGGTCTAAAGCTATAATAGTACTATAGTCTCTAATACTATAACTGCATAATCATGCATTGATGATTTGATGTTACTTGTTGCGTCTTGACAGCAAGTTATGAAATAAACGAAAATACAATACAATGAACCTTGTAAGCATCAGGAATTTTTGCCTCAAGCCTCTCCATTTTTGCCTTTCCAATAGTTTGTGTTTTTCAGCCATATAGTGTCATTCTCCATATGAAACAAGATTTTAACAATATATCACATTTAATCCAGGTTTGTGCTGTCAGCCCAAAGAATTACACAGTGATTTTTTTTATGGTGAGGTAAATACTGGGTGCAGATGGAACAATATATTATGTGAAAAGGTCCATCTGAGTTAGTCATTCATAGAATTTATTGCATAATTGTTTCTTCTGAATGCCTGACTAATTCTGCTATAAATTTCATTACAGATCCTGTATCATAATTCAGCGGCACGTAGCAGTTACATGATCATGGTCAATCAGGAGGGTTTCATAAAGTGCATGGAGAGTGTTGATGCAGTCATGCCAGAGAGCCGGACGTCAGCTGACAGTGCCAGGTACAAGACGTGTTACGTAGGCGCAGCTCGAGTACTGGACAAAGGACAGACCGTCTGGATCAAAGACCTGTACAGTCGCTTTGTTACCACCGATTCAACAGCTAATTTCTTTGGTCTGATGAAGATTGCTGACCTGGAAAAGTAGTTCGACAAGTAGCACTCAAAACTGTTTCATTTCTTGTTTAAGGCTAAGCAAATGCAAATAATTTCCAAAAATGTGATATATCAAAATTTTCTTAGACTTTTTGTAGATAACTTTATCAAAAAAGACAATTTTAATATTTAAGATGTGATTATTAAGTTCTATTAAGTTAATGAGTTTAATTAGTGTGTTGACACTGTTTTCGGCGTGTTTGATTATACTTGTATCTGATTAATTACGTAACGTCAGAAGTGTTACCGAGATAAAACTGAAATTTTAACCAAACTGCTGGCCCAAGTGGGTTTTAAAAGATTCAGGAAACGTTTGTCAGTGTTAGAACCACTATGCAGCATTTTACAATGTATACTGCTCAATAGCCTGACTGTCTTAGTTTCTTGCTGTGACATTCTATTATGTAGCTCTTCTAAGCTGAATGGAACTCATCATTTTAATGCTATTATGTCAGGTATATTCAGATAATGTAACATGGTACACTATCTTTTAACATGGTTGCTGATGACTTGCACATTTGTTATACTGCACACATTTGTTTAATGAAATTTCTAATACAGACTTAACTTTCCTAACTGGAGGAACTTAATTCATTGTCTTTGTGACTGACTCTGTGCTTGGAATACACAATTGTGTGTATCAAAGACAAGCAGAGTAGTGTTGTTTTGTTATGCAAGGCATTAGATGTGTTGGTTGTGTAGTTACGTGATTTAATCTAATTAAGTAATTAAACACTAGCATCTAAAACCACGTATGGATTATTAAAATTTCAACTGTCGACAACTTTGTCTGCTCAAATGATTGGATGTTGCCATGCCTTGAGCCGAATGCTGCACAGAGTTTAGAGATTGACTGTTGCGGGCATTGGTTGCTTCAGGAGGGCAGTGCAATTCTTCTGCTTCTGATCGCTCTGTGCAAACGTTAAAACGATTTGGATCAGTTTAAATTGAAGACTAGAGTGAAAAGAGAAAAGTAGTTCAGTCTTGCATTTAGTAATAACAATCGGGCTTTTGAAATTCATCTAACTAATCTGTTGCAGTGACCGAAGCGATGTCACTATACCTTTGGCAGTAGTCAGACGATTCATTCAGTTGTTTGAAGAAGGAGCATCATTGAGGCGAGTGAAGATTTGTTGGATACTGCAAAATCGGCAAAATAAACGTTGAACATCAAAACGATTTAGTCATTGTAATCTTGGCTTAGTGAACTGTGAAAATACTTAAGAGGTTCATTGAGAAAGCTACAAAGTCAACAAGATGGAGGTGAAACAGAGAAATTCTTCATGATGGACGTACCAAGGACTGAGTAGAAGCCAAAGACCAAACAATTCTGAAGAGGGGAGGTTAGCATACATAGTAATACAATGATACGATGCTGGTTTAGGTAAGACTAGATCTACTAGAACATATAGTTGACATATAAAGGTTTTGTGCTATTATTATAAGCTTATTATAGTGTATTTGACTGTGTATATTGCCGCTCCTGAGCAGTAACCTTGAAGGGGCGCTAAATCAATCTTTGTAATGAGTGAAATTACATTATTTTGATTAATATGTATTAAATATGGCAAACTGAAAGAACTGAATGACATTCATTGCCAAAATTTCTACATTCATTGATTTGTTGAGATTGGAAGCATTAGTTTCAAAGTTATAAGATCCAATGTTTTGACTGTGATAACAAAAAAGAAACAGTTTGCCCATCATTATGCAATTTATGCTGATCATGTGTACAGTATAAATACAAAGATTTACCCACTCAGCATGGTCTGAGATTGATGTTGAGAGTGCGTAACTGTGTGTAACACTTTAACGACAAGATGCATTGGGGTTCAAGCCACTTTTAGTACACTGTCTTCATTGAAGTGTTAAACTGTGGGACTGTTGGAGAACTTTGTCTGTTATGATGTTGCTGTTTTACCTCAGATTTAACAACAGATTTATAACTTACGCTTTTCAACTCAGTCTGTGACCATATGAATGCAGTTGTTTTGCTTTTATATGTGCTTTTGGCATGAAAAGACAATTTTAACCTCTCTACTCTCTACTTTTGTTTTTGTAAAGCTCTGTTACTTATAAGGAATGTTAATCTAAGTTTTTCATTTGCTGTAATAATAGAGCTGTAATATGCCAAAAAAACTTTGTCGGTGGCAACGGCCTCTGTTGTCATAAGCTGCCGTTAAACTGTGGATCCTATCCTAAGTTTTTCATGCTTATTTGAAAATGAGGGCTGTATTATTTATTTTACTCAGTTACAGGACCAATCCTAAAAATAGCCAAAGTTGGCGTAATTGACAGAGCACTTTGCTTATTGTTTTTGTGTTATTGGGCGAATATGCTGTGGATTGTTTTTGACTTTCTTAGAAGATATATATTGGCAAATAATACTGTCTGTTTGGCAGTTTCTGCAGACACTGTGAGAAAAGTAGGCAAGCATTTGAGTGGTGCAGCTAAACGAAAGCTCAGTGAAGAATAGTATTAAGCTTGTAACTACTATTAACCTTAGTTGTCAAAATTTCTGACTTTCTTCTGAAAGAAACTACATCTGCTAGAGCAGACACAGGCGACTATGTCAAGCCAAATGATTGTAAATGAGGATACATCAGATCTAGTGAGTAACTTCTAATTGCCGAACATTACGGGGACTAGTGTCCACTTTCAGCGAAGTTTGCTCAGCTTAGACCTACATTGGCAGTTTGCTGTTCCTGACATTTCTGGTGACAGTTGCTGTTTGTGAACGATTATGCTGTTCTCGCAGCTCATGCGTACAAAGAACTACCTATGAAGGTCCATGTCTCAGGAACGACTTAGCATTTTGGCTGTTTTGTCAATAGATAAAGAGCATGCCAGGCAGATTGATGTATCAAAGATAGTGGATTTTTGCATAGCAGAAGGCACACAAACGCACATTTTAGGGATGACTATTTATAAAATGCCACCTTATGTAGACGTTTTCTGTAGCGCACAACTTAACGTGAAATGTATGCAACTGAGTGAAACATCTGTGAATATTATTGTGGCAAGATAGGCCATTCACCCTTTCAGAGGGACAATTGGTTGTCGTGGTGACCGTGACCGCTTTCGGTCGTCCACCGAATGAGAGCAGCGTGCCTATCAAGTCCGTCAGCCGGTAATTACAGCATGATCTTTGAAGTCCGTCTGCTGTAGTGGCGCCTCTAGAGTCCCCTTTCCCCCGCCAGCCATCTAGGAAGCCATCCTACATGCCACTTGCAGTAGGTGGTACCAGGATTCCAGGAAGGACGACTTCTGGTCCTGGATGAGTGACGGAAGAACCCTCGCTTCTCCTAGTCGCCTGCAAAATAATCTAATGTTGGGAAGGTCTCTTCTTGTAAAGGTATTAGCTAACAGCATAACGAAGACGAGCTGTGCTTGACTCCAGTGTATAATTATATAATCAGACTTGCAAGCTACAGTTATCCGGTTTGCTAGCGCAACGTGCGCTGACTTTACACTTGTGCGCTCCAATCACTGTATACACTGGGGCACAGTGCATATTTTAACTGTATAACTACTGGGACAAATGTCCCGGCAGTTGTAGGATTTTCCCTAGTACTTTTAGGATTTGTCCCAGTAGTTTTGGTGATTTGTACCAGGTAATAATCTACTTTCATGTTAGTTTCTTAGTTTCAATTAACATTGGAAGTAGAGTAGCAAACCTTGTCCCAGTAGTACAAATCCGTTAAAATATGCACTGCTGGTGCATGGCTTCTAAATTAAGCATTTTGCTTGGTTTCCTACTTCCACTCACTCTTTCCGTCGCATCGGGTCCATTGACCGTCGGGCCTTCATCCAAGTAATCATTGACTCCCAACTGGCTCTTATAATAGTTCTTAAACCTCCTTCCCTTGATGACCTCTCTTGCTACAATTCCACACTTTCAAGCCTACTCTACACCCCTTCACCGCTCATGACCAAACACATTATACAGTGTGAAGGGCGTTTTAGGCAAGAGGTACAATTTTGGCATCTGTGGGGCGCGGTGATGTAGGGGTATGTTTGGTGCCTTGCAGCCGGAGGGTTGCGGGTTCGAATCCACCCTCAAGCCGCCGCGTAGGGACCATGGGCAAGTCCTTCACCCGCAATTGCTCATGCGCTTCGGCGTGAAACTCCGATTCAGTGTCCGCGCTGTAGTCGGGAGCGCCTCTGAGTAGAAATCTTGAAGGGGCGCTATAACAAGTGCTCATACATACATACATACATACATACATACATACATCTGTAATCAGAGCTCACTTACTCCTTTCAAACAGGCTTATAAAAAAACTTACGTAACTGATGTTGATTTTACTACTGCCTTATCTATTTCTCATTCTAAGTTAACCGAACTGACTCATTTGTTCTATCATAGTGGGGCTTCTTCTCCCCATGAATCAATTTTACTACTAAACCTGTTAGACTTCATGACCTCTTCGATTTCTGTTACCTACTAATGGCATTTACGAAATTAAAACCGTTAATAACTGTATTCATACGTGTACATTTTATTCACTGTTCATGGAATCGATTCTAATAAATTTGAATTTGAAAATTTGAATTTTGAATTTTGTAATGGATGCGCTGAGGGACAATAATTATTAGCTATTGAAGTGAATTGAGAACATGGCAGCGTGAATCGTGAGTCAGCATTAAGAAGTTACATTTTCTGGTAAACCGAGCGTCAGAGGAGCTCAGTAGTTGCTAACAGCGGACAGGCGGTTGATCTAACGACGGAAACTATTTAATAACAACTGGCTATTTTGTAAAGCGTGTTTGTCTTGCTTTAATCACAGGCTACTTACTTACTACGTATTTTCAATGATCACAGATATATATTATTGACAAAGACTCGAGAGGAAGGAGTGCTCTACTAACATTTATGGTCTTTGGTTTCTCTGGTTGGAAGAAGAGCTGAGTAAGAATGGCGAACGAAGAGCTACAAAGTGTTATTAAGTTAAAGGATACTGACCGCCTTAGAGCTATCGAAACACTCGGCGCTATAGGTTTGTATTAGTTTTTACCCTTCTCATATTTTCAGACGTCCTTGATCTTGTATATCTTCGATCATGCAGAAAGTGTAACTTCGTAATGCTGACTCACGACATAACACTATACGGCATGAAAGAAAATGTCTTTAACTGATCTACACACCCTTTTCACTCCCAGGATTTAAAGTGGAAAGGGAAACAAGCATGGGCCCGAGCACGAGCTTATTTTTATAAACTCCATTTTAGTGTAATTTATTATTCCCATGTAAATGCAACTCCAGTTTAGCGTATTTTATTTTACCTCTGTAGGTCTATAGTCGAGACGACTAAGTCAACTCCATTTTGACGTATGTTTATTAAAGGTCGTGGATACAGTCACGGGCAAGCTTATAGTATCGGGTGCTGAACGATTCGTCGGCAAACTTATAGTATCGTGGGCTGAATGATTACACAATATCTTTGGACATACTGCGCGGACGCTGGATGGTACCAGGTTTTCTAATGACGATGCTAATCGTAACCCTGACCATAACAAACCCTCACGACGCCTAACCTAATCCTAACCGACACTCACAACGCCAGTAAACTTACGCACTATATCCTTCAGCCACCGATACTATAAACTTGCCCGATTCGTTTTACACACAGCAAATTTAAGGATGTTGCCATTGGCTGCAGGGATACGAGCGCGGTCTGCTCTCATTGGCCGATTTAAATCGGACACGGAGTATAGATTACCGCAAAATCCTTTCTTCTGCTAGACATTCTGATCAATTATACAAGATGAATCTGTTTGAAATTAGCAACATCTGCAAAGGTAAACTCGGCGTTCAACAGTACCTACAAAGTCAGAAAATTGTGCATAGGCTAATGAAATAAAAATGTGTATCGTGTCCACACACATGCACGCTTACAAAGGAATCGTCGATATTCCAGGTAAACCAGTGACAGCGCATAGCACCCGGTTATAGTGAGGGTTTATAGCGTTAGTGTCATCATTACAAGGTATGGCAAGCGTAGTACTAACGCTGACCCTAACCGACCCTGGACTATCAAACTTTAAAGCGTCATGAGGGTCAGACAGGGTTAGGATTAATCTCGTAATTGGAAGACTTGGCAAACATGTAACCGTTACCCTAAGAACGATGCCTAACATCACCATAATCGCAACGACATAATACGTCATATTGTATTGTATTTAAACATTTATAAAGCGCCTGTCATAGTGAACACCAATCAGAGGCACTCACAGTGCGAAAGTCCTTGAGAATAAAGGCAAGTTTTGAGGTAGCGAAAAGATGTACATAGCAGGACCACCGGATAGTATGGTAGAGCGAACAAAGGGGGAAGTTGATTCCATAACGAAGGGCCAATGCAGGCAAAGGCACGGGACTGAGCTATGGCCGTTCTCACACGAGAAAAAGGTCAAGGCGATCTGAAGAGGGGAGCGGGCGAAAGGGAGTCGGCCGAGGTAGGCCGATATATTGAGTCACAGAGGTATTTCTGGGCAAGACCTAGGTAAGATCGGCAAATGAGGACGGACAAGTACCTTTAACTGGATGCGTGCAGTAAGCGAAAGCCAATGTAGTTGTTCAAACATGAATGTAGAGATATGGGAGTATCGCGGCAGACGAGCAATAAGTCTGGCAGCTGCATTAAGAACCGATTGCAGAGGGGAGAGGCGCACTTTAGGGAGGCCAACAAAGAGGGAATTACAATAGTCAATGCGAGAGCAAATAAAGGCATGAACTATTGAGGTAAAAACCAAAGAAGAAACAGATCGTCAGATTGCCTTCAGGCGTCGGAGATGGTAATAGCATATGAAACGCTTCCCACTAGGTATATAGACCGTTTATATTTGAGGTCAACAAATCGCAGCACTGATGAATTGCAGCTCAGAATCGACACCATAGAGTTCATCCCCCGACACTTATAAGCTTGCCCAGTCACACCCGACAAGAGCCTATACACGATACTCAAATAATGCCCGCTACTCAGTTGGTCAATGCTGACGGGTGAGATTTATGTTGTCGAGGATGCACTAACTTCTGGTAGGATATTAACGCATGCAAAAATTACTAATGTTTTATAGTGACTAGCCCTCACCGACCCCCCTAATCGACCCACATGACACCTTAAAAACCTAAAGTTGCAAAAACTTAGCCTAATTCGAAGTCAACCATTTCAAGTGTGGATAAAAAATAATTGCTAGGCTGTTTTGAAGAATCTGCTGCCGTGTGTGTGTGTTTTATGGTTAAGAATTAAAACATTACCGATGTCTAATCACAGTACAATACGATCTAAAAAAGCACCAATTGTCTCTTCAAAGGATGCTGGAACCAATGTTACAGCATCAGGAGTTGCTGAAGCAACACTCAAAAGTTGTATGAAGTCTAACAATTTTGTTAGCAGATGTTGGCATTGCATAAAATATGTGTTTTAATGACAGCCTTGATGTCCTGTTTTTAGTTAGAAGAGAAAACGATGATACAAGTGAAGATGGAATTAGAAACAAAGAATTGGCTATTACTGAGCTTGGTGGTCTTTTGGCTGAAACTAGACAAGCTGATGGTTAGTTGCCATGTAATGTTGCTCTAAAATTAGTTTATATTTAATGTTACTTAACCCTTAAACCGCCGGAACCGAACCCGTTCGGTTCCCATGGAAATTTGGCAGAACGCCGGAACCGACTATAGGCGGTAACACATAATATCATTATTTGTTGAACGCCGGTACCGCCTATAGTCGGCAACATACTTCTGTGACTGTCTGTGATGACTGATGTATATGTGCTGCACCTAACGACCTATAGATAATACAGCTGACGTCACAGGGTGACGTCACAAACATCTATTTTTAGGTACGGTTAGGGTGAACTGTCCTTTTTCTCGCGTTGTTGTCGCAGTTGTTTGTTGTAAGCGGGCGTGAATTAGCAATATAGAAGTTTGATGCTCAGTTGTGTGTTAGTTATATATATGTATATATGTGTGTGCATTTGCATATATACTTATATATATATATGTATATATGTGTATGTATCTATATGTATATGTATGAATATACTGAATATGTATATAGATGAATGTGTATATGTACAGGTATATGTACATATATGTATATATGAATATATATATGTACTTATGTATATATATGTGTGTATATATATGTATATATACATATATATGTATATGTATATGTGTATATATTTTTGTATATGTATGTGTAAGTATACATATATATGCATATATATAAGTATACACATATTTACATATGTATATATATAGATACATATATATATATATATATGGATATATATATATATATATTTGCATATGTAAATATGTTTGTATATATATATGTATTTATATATACTTATACATATATATATACATATTTGGATCTAAGTATATATATATATATGTATATATATGTGTGTGCATATGCATATTATACATATATGTATATGTATATATATGTGTGTATGCATATGCATATATACATATATATATATATGTATGTATCTATATATATTACATATGTAAATATGTATATATATATGGTTTCTCAGTGAGTTGTGACGTTTCGAAGTATATTGCAACAAAAAAGTATTTGGCGTCCGGGGTGCATGAACCCCATATAGTATGTGGCGGTTTAAGGGTTAAGACTTATTCTATCTTGTGGATCTCTGATTGAAGAAAATTATCAGTGTGTTTTATAGTAGTGGCTTGTTTTAAAATGTAATGAATTACAGTTCTAGTCACTGGTAGGCAAACCAGTTTAATTACTGAGAAACTATTAATTTCTAAGATAGTAATTGATGATTTTTACAGCTACTTTTTAAAAGTAACTAGTCACTTTATGTAATTCACAGGTATGGTAAAGTTATATTTGTTTGAATTTGGAGTTTGTGTAATTGAAATTATTAACTTCTATCGTGCTGGTGTCTTAATGCACAAGGCGTCAACCAATGGCGCACCAGAACCAAACTGTAATCAGTTGAATATTCAGAAGATCAGTTTGCTATGGCAGAGAGGCAGCCAGTGGTGAATAAGCAATTTGGACAAGCTAAGTTAGTAAACTGTGAAGGAAATGAGTTAAGTGACTAAGCAGAATGAACAGATACAGGAAAGAAATCCAAAAGCTAGGTGCATCAATTGCAAAATCTCGTTCACCAGGAACTTGTCGCAATCGGATTCAGTGAGAATCTGTCAACCAACTGGGTATCATACACTGATCCAATAGGACCAGGTCCCATCCTACAAAGGGAGTTTAGCCTACAAAATACAAGGTCAATTCAAAAACATGTCTGAATTGCAAGAGGTCTTGTTCATATTGATATCCCAAAATATGCTGCTACGTAAGAGGAAAATCACTGCCCCTCTACTACTTCTGCTTTCAAATTTATAATTCTTTGTGCATCCATTTCTGCCTGTCGTGAGTTTTCTGAAGCTACCAGTTTCTATGTGGTTAAATTTATGGATATTTTTCATTTAATAGAAACAGTTTTTGATAAGTTTTCTTGTGTTAACTTTTCTTTTGTGATTTTGATTTAAGAGTTATGGGCAATGATCAAATATACACGTCCATTTCTTGGTTTGGTTAGTAAAGCAAAAGCTGCCAAGCTAGTGAGGACGTTGGTTGATATGTTCTTGGATATGGAAGCTACCACAGGCAAAGAGGTAAGCTTAATGATCAAATGCTTGGCATACAAATTTTCAACTAATGTCCTGCATCCAATTGTTCACTACTGCCACAAGAAACGAAAATTAAGTATCCAGAGGATTAGTAATTTATAACATTTTGTTGCACGGTGACTGTTTGATTGGAGACATAGCTTATAATGCTAAGTGCTGGTTCAACCTTTCCAGGACTCGTCTTTAAAGGGCTTTTCTGTTCAACTAGACTTGATGGTAATTATATTCAGAGTTCTTATAAATTAGGACTCTTATGACCTGTGAGGTAGCCACGAACTTTCACATCTCGCAAAATGCTTCTGACTGCAACGTAAGCATTTGAGCTTTGGAACTCTTCTGGTCAGATGCTTTCATGATGATATTTCATATAGATGTATTTCTGAATGTTGAAACTGTACTGATTGATGTTGTGTTGTTACATTGCAGGTGCAGCTGTGCAAAGAGTGCATTGACTGGGCTAAGCAGGAAAACAGAACATTCTTAAGACAGTCTTTAGAAGCACGTTTGGTCTCCCTGTACTTTGACACTGATTGCTTCAATGATGCCCTTCTCCTAGGTTAGTCTTTCGGCATTTCTATACCTGTAACAAGTTATGCTAGATTATTGCTTATACCATATTTTTTGGCCATAGGTAAAGGTTTTAAGATTATTGCATGAGGGCCGTGTGTGGTGTTTATATCTATCCATCGATCTATCGATCTATGGAATTTATATAGCGCCCCTTCAAGATAACTACTCAGAGGTGCTCCCGACCCAGGCCCGGTTATATAAATGAGTGAATTAATTAATATGTTTAATATTTAACTGCAGCTCTATCAGTCAATATATTATCCTTGGATTCTTTCAATTTGTATTTAAAAAGTTCACAAAATTTAATTTTAACAGAAGGATTATTTTTTAACAGGTCTAATGAGGGTGTTGACTGAAAGCAGCCTTGAGTATATCCAGGACATTTACAAGTGTGTGTTGTGGATTATGAGAAGGCATATGAAAGAGTAGACTGGAAAAACTGATGCATGCACTCAGACGACTGGGAATTACCAGAAGAGATAGAATGCTAATCGGAAATCTCTATGTGGGTCAGAATAAGAGCAGAAGGGGAATAATCAGAACTAGGATTAATTGGTAGAGGAGTAAGACAGGGTTGCCCACTCTCACCATCACATTGGGGGACTTATCTGAGAGGCTTTAAGAGAACGTGAAGTAGGAAATAAATGTAGGAGGCAGGCAAGTGGATTGGTCACATATGTATATGTTACAGGCAATGTGTAAAATCAGGGATTTAATTATTTAATTCATTTAATTAATTAGATAATTAATAATTTAATTAATTAATTATTTTTTTATTTAATTTTTTTTAATTTATATATTAAATTTAATTAATTAATTAATTGATTAAATAAATAAATTTAATTATATTTATTTTATTTATTTATTTATTTATTCTTATTAATTGACAATCCGTCACGACAGCTCAAAGCTCTATTTAGGCTCCTAAGGGGAAGGGAACAAACAAGTCACGGCCCCGACCACATGACTTGAAACATAGCCGGCGAACATGTCGGACACGCAGCCAAAGGCGGACATGATCAGATTTATGGGATTTTACAAAATCCCTGATTTTTATATCCCAGGATTTTATAAAGTGCCCGAGTGAATTGGGGATTTTACAAATTGCCTAAAACAATTTCACAAAATCCCTGATTTTACACATTGCCTGTAATCATCAGATTTAAGGATTTTACAAAATCCCTGGTTTTTTCAGGTATTTTGTAAAACTTCGATAATTTTCGTATACTTTCAGGCAATCTGTCAAATTTTCATCATCAGATTTCAGGGAATTTACAAAATCCCTGGTTTTTTCAGGGATTTTGTAAAGTGCCTTTGTGAATTGGGGATTTTACAAATTGCCTAAAAATTTCAGGCATTTTACAAAATCCCTGATTTTACACATTGCCTGTAACATATATACCCTGGTTTTTTCAGGGAATGTATTCATTCCCTGAGTGAATCAGGGAATATACATATACCCTGAAAATTCCAGGGTATGTACATATTCCCTGATTATACACATTCTCTGTAACATATACATGTATATATATATTAATGTTTTTCTAGTTAATTGATATTTACTGTGATGTTTATAGGCTCTTCGTTGCTTCGTGAATTGAAGAAGTTAGATGATAAAGCATTGTTGGTAGAAGTCCAGTTACTGGAAAGCAAAACATATCATGCTCTTGGCAACTTGCCTAGATCAAGGTTAGTCTGTTGTCGGATATTCCTCAGACTTTTGAAATTAATGTGCTGCATGTTGTGATGAAATGTTGATCCTTGCCTTATTATTGAATAGCAGATGCGTCTACATACTTACTGAAATTGCCTAAATATTGTGCCTGCCATTGGAAAAAATTATAAAAGAGTGTTTGAGCCAGCCGCTCTTTGAGAAGAGGAATCATGTGATGACATGAATTTTCGACACATGTATCAGCTTGTTGATAGGTGCTAATGAATGCAGTGAGTGAAGTATCTCTCTCTCTGAACTTTCTGTCTTGTTTAGAAAAATTGTCATCCAACTGACAATCTTCATTAAATTCAGTAATGTTGCTCCAACAGTGTGTGCAGAAACTACACTTAGCTTTCACTTTAAAAAAAGACAATAGAAATAGAAACAGTGGACTCTTTTATGTGCTCCCTGTTTGCATGCCATTCTGCTCAGCCATACAAGAACTTCAGTTTGGTGCTAAGTATAGACTGTTTCGACATTTTTCTTTTCACATGCAGGCTTGTTTACATGCCATATCATAAGGCTTGTCCTCTGACAACTTTGAGTTAACGAGGCCATGTGGTCTATTAAGGTGGCCCTTATTTATAGCACCCTTTCAAAATGTTCCTTTGTGTGGAAAAATTAAGTGTGCAATTTTAGCTAAAATTTTAATATTTGTAGGTGGCGTAACAACCCTAAAGTTTAGCCATATTGCATAAGAGAAAGAAGTAAAAAGATTGCTATTGGCTTCACTAAGTCATGTATGAAATAAAGCTGCTATGAGAACTACTATTTATTTAAGATTGTCAGACAGAACAGTTTTTAAAATCAAACTACCGGTATACAGCTTACAGTACACTTTTACGATTGTTTAAATTAGCGTTAATTTTCTCGCATAGGAAATGTTTTCCTGAGTCTGATCGATTAAGCATATTCTGCAACTGTTCTTCATTCTTAAAGCACCCTGTCTGTGTTGTATTTTGGATCATGGCGACACCTCACTCTGCTTGATCGTGGTTGACTGCTAGTGTGGGGATGATTGCTTCTACACCCTTGAAATGATTTAATACGTTTTACCTAACCAGCAATTTAAGCGAAAAGGAAATATTTCTTACAAAGCATGTTCCAGTGATTAATTAGCCTTGCATCCTGTTGCAAAGGTCGATAATTAGTGCTGCACCGCAGTTCTTGTAGAGTGGGTTAACCAGTATTTTATGTTAATAGCTTTGGGGACATAATGCCACTATGTGTTAAGTACAGTGGCACTTCGTTGTAGTCAGTCGTTCTATCATGTTTACAGTTGCAGTTAATAAAAATGTGTTATCAGTCAATGTGACTTGGATGTACTGCAATTCCAGGTACACATTTCATTGCATAGAAGGTGAACAGTTTTGTCAAAGTCCTGGAAATCCTATTCTTAAGTACCTGTTATGAGTGCAGCTATAGCAGCGGATGGCATTTTGGAACTGTAAAATCATTCTACGATGTTGTGTTAACAGAGTGCATCAGATTTTTGAGGCATTTGGTTTTCTAAACGCCATTTAAGGAAACTAAAGTTTTCTTGTTTTTTCTTTAAGGAAGTATATACCTTAAATGTTTTAGAGCTGCTTTGACTTCTGCAAGGACTACAGCCAATGGTATATACTGCCCACCAAAACTGCAGGCAGCACTTGATTTGCAGTCAGGTATGTTCATTTTCTTAACCCTTTAACAACGAGATTGTTCTAAAATATATGGGAAACCATCGTTAAAGGGATGTTGATAATGCTTTCGTGCGCAAAAAATGACATACTGCATTGGTCCACTTGTTTGCATTTGGCATTGGCACTTCTTCCTTTGCAGATGTATGCCCTCCAGGGCTAATTGTGGGCTACTTTGTTATTATTATTATTATTAGTTAAATTTGTAACACCTGCACGGTCACACAGAAATGTGAATTTGATGCACGGATTGTCAGCCGCCAAGAGAATATGCTGTTGGATATCCAAGTGCTTGAAAGCCGAGAAGAAATAGTGAGTTTTGAGCTGAGAAATAATGAGTTTTGAGTTTTGTTGTTGTACTGATGACAGTTGACATAACATATGAAGCCTATGCATGCCAAAGAGACAAAATTGCCACGTTGCAAAAACTCATGATTCAGGCCTCTGGCATAAAAATGTAACATTACAAGTGGCTTACAAAAGCATTTGGAAGTTAGGGAAACTCCTACATAAATAATAGATACTCCCATTGGTTATTTATTAGGGCTTATCCGGATCGGCAAACCGATTTTGGACTATCCGGAATTATCCGGATCCGGAATTTCTAGCCTGCCGATTAGTAAAAAAATGTTTTTGACGGTTTTCAAACTATAACAATAATTTATAGGCCATTCTGTGATGATTTCCCACACATATCATTTAATAATTGGATAGCTAATGACGGTCTTGGCCTGTTGTTATCAGCCTGGGATGGCTTTATTAATGACCTCTGCTAGTTCTCCCTATACAGTGACTGCCTTCATCAGATAGTTCAGGGAGGTCTTAATAGATACATTGATCACAGGAGGGAAGGAGGGTTGACTCTCAACAACCCTGAACCCGTCCGCGACGGTGTGAAACATTTGAGTCACCGCGGGTTGATCTTTGATCTTGGGGTGGGGTATTAAGACCTCCTTGGACTATTCAGTAGACAGCACATGTGGGAGGGATCATCAGGGCTAGGAGCAATCTGAAGTTGTGCCAAACCCCTCTGGGAGGGCTGAATGCAAGCCTGAAGGATACACAGACAGACAGAGAGAGTCATGTGGAGATCTCTGGCAACCCCATTCACTGACCAGCCGATCTGCAGCCTGTAAAATCAACCACAGTCGTGGCCTTTAAACACCGTTAATTGGGAGACTGGTCTTCGATGTCCATATATTTGGTCAGATTACAATCTTTATTACTATTCGGAATCGGAATTGGCAAATAATGGCCTACACTATCCGGTATCCGAAATCGGCAAAAAAACGAAATCGGTTAAGCCCTATTATTTATACATGCGTGTGACAGATGTATTAGACCTGAAAGTCGGCAGTCTGTTTGCATTTTACACTGTGATGGTGAACAAGATGAAAGTTGGCATGTGATTTGGAGTTAGATGAGTTAAGTTCTGACAGTTTTTCATGAATTTATGAGTAGCCAAGCCAACAGTTGACTGGAGAAGGCTATCCTATGCATTGAGGCAGATGGGAATAGATTGGAGAGAGACAGAAGATTGATAGGAAACTTGTACATGGGGCAGAAGGTGTGAATAAGAGTAGATGGAGAGTACTCTGAACCAGGAGAGGTGGGCAGAGGAGTGAGACAAGGATGCCCACTGTCACTGCTACTATTCAATATCTATATCGAAGAGCTTGTCAGAGAAGCAGTAGAGGATCTGGAGGAGAGGATAACGGTCGGAAGGAGATGGATAAAGGCATTGATGTTTGCAGATGACCAGGCAGTGGTGGCGATAAGCAAGAGTGGCAATGATAGATAGACTGAACACAATATCAACCGAATACGGAATGAAAATAAACATGAAAAAGACAAAGGTACTGAAGATAAGTAAACGAGAGGAAACTATAGTCAGAATACACAGTATGATTAATCATTGATTATGACAAATGCCATAGGGAAATTAAAGGAATGATAGCAGTAGGAAAAGAGGCTTTTTAAAGAATAGAGAACTATTGAGAGGAAAAATAAACAAGAATCTGAAGAAACGGATGATAAAGACACTGATGTGGAGTGTGGTGCTGTTCTGATCAGAGACGTGGACCATGAGAAAGAGGATGTAAAAAGACTGGAGGCTTTCGATATGTGGACATGGAGAAGAATGGAGAAAATCAACTGATTGGAACATGAACCAAATGAAGAAGTGATGGGAACGATTGGAGAAGAAAGAACCCTGATACACACAATAAGAGAGAGACAAAAGAAATGGATTGGGCACACACTGAGAGGAGACTAACAGAGCTCTAAGAACGGTCATTGAAGGAAAAATGAAGGGGAAGCGAACAAGAGGAAGACCAAGACAGATGATGCTGGATTGGATGATGAGAGATGGATATGGAAAGCTCAAAGAAGAGGCCCAACAGTGAGTGGAATGGTGACATTGGATGTATGTGAACCTGCATAGGAGGCAGAGAACCAAAAGAAGAAGAACTAACAGTACTGTAAATATTGTTTCTACCAACAATTTATAGTACTTTTCATGTTGTAATAATAATGATACTAGCAGTTTCAAATAACCCTGCATCAACAATTCTAGGTTTTCCACCACCTCCAATAAAGGCTGGATGAAAATATTTACTAAAAGGATTGGTCTGTTCGCAGAATGATAGAATATTCAGTGTCTGGTATATTTTCATAGTTTTACAACAAGCGCGACAATCGACTGAAATCTTTGTGAACCCTTTTGTCACACTCTAGCTTGAAGCGCTGAGCTTGTGATGCTTGAATATGAATAGCAGTATCGTATAGATTTATGGCTACTTCTGCCCTAGGAATTTCTAAAAATGGAACTTCAATAGTTGCTGGCCAACCTAACTTTACGTGAGGATGCTTGGCTTGAGATGTCATCTCATGCAAAATGTTGAAGATAATTCTGGTAACTCCTTTGGCCTATTTCTTCCCAGGCATAACTGTATTTGAAGTTCAAACACTCCTACCTAATCTACATACAGATTGTAAAGTGATTGTTGAGAGATGCAATGATGCATTCAGAAATGATCGTATATCTACCAGATAAGCAATGACATAGCCAGTTGCCTGATTCTATAGTTTTATTTGAAAATAACGTTAGAAAATAACTGTATTTTAACACAGCCTTGTTTTGAGGTGGTGGTGTTTCATATGGCCCACAAAGTCCTGGTGTTGTACGGTAATGATTATAAATTTATTGACATGGCAGTACGTTAACTGTGAGGTCCTGGAATCGCTTCTTGCACAACTACATCTAAGTCAAAAATCTAAGCAGGATGAGTCACCAATCTATAGCCTGATGTCACCAATGTCCAGCACCTACAGCCATATCAATTCATTCAGAGGACTTCTATAGAGCCCCTCCAAGATAACCTACTCAGAGGTGCTAATGTGACAATACAGACTGGATGAAGCACAATTGACTGGAGCTCAAAATTATCTGTTTCAGGTGCTTCTTATATGTCCTTCACTTTTTAAGATTATATTTCTAATACTAAAAAATCTGTATCTGCTTCATTAATGAAAATATTTTCAAAAGTTTTTGGTATTTTCTGCTGTATTAATTTCTGCACAATTCTTATGCTCACACACCACACATTGTCTTTGAATTTTTATGTAGGGACTTGAATATATCGAAAAGTAAAAAATTGGGATGGAGTACAGTATGGTTAACTTTGAGTAACCTGAAAAACACTGGAGATACTGGAGAGGGGAAAATGAGAGAAAATGCTAATGAATTAAATGTCAAGTCCACAAATTTATGTTTACATCATGTTTGTGAGTCAAGAACTGACCGAGACATCACATCACAAGTTCAGAATTGTCCATTTCATATGGCATTTTCAGTCAAATAGCTTACTGTCTCAACCAAATTTGAAATTCATGTCCCTGGCGTAATGTGTTGTGTCAAAATACGCATTATGACTTGGGTTATAGTGAGATTCTGGTCTAAAGAAGGGTAGATGTGTTAGTTCCATTGTTATGGCTGCAGATGAGATTGAAGCAGTGTCTTGTGACATGTACAAGCATGGTCCTTAGAAGTTTTCAGTTCAGATATATATAAGTGATTGTGTTATTTTATTTCTACTTGTTTTACATTTACCTTTTACACAGTAAGTTATTCATAATGATTGAATTTTGCTCAAGAATTAATTTGTTGTTGTTCTCCCTTAGGAATATTACATGCAGCAGATGAAAGAGACTTCAAGACTGCTTATTCATATTTTTATGAAGCATTTGAGGGCTATGATTCTGTGGATAATGCTAAAGCAAGAGCTATTACAGCTCTGAAGTATATGCTCATGAGCAAAATTATGCTAAACAGGCAGGTATTCATTAACTTGTCTTTGAAATCATCTTGTAGTCCTGAGAAGGACTTGTGTAATGCCACAATCACAGCAAGTCAGTTAGAAAAAATTCAGATGGAACTGTGAAATTCATTTGGTCACTTTAAACATTTTGAGTAAGTTTCTGAAGTGTCTATAAACCCAACTGCTATTGTATGTGTCTATTGGGAGTTGAACGTATAAGCAGTTAATGACTTTTCAATCGTATTGTTCATGGTTATTATAAAATATATCTAGAATAGCTTACAAAAGGAATAAATGATCTATAGTAACAATTTAAACAAAGTCATATAACATTCGCATAATAAAAACTACTATTGGCAATGGCATCAACTCCGGGTAAGGTAAGGTTATATGACCTGTTGTATGGGGTGACCTTATGGGAGGGAGGAGGTCGTGAAGGATGTGACATAGCTTTAACAGCACTGAATGGAAGAGAGCAGTCAGTTCTAGAGCAGTTTTCTTCAAAAGAAGGAAAGTCAACAGGAAGGAAGTCTGAATGGGTCAATTTTCTCAAGAGACCATTAAGGACCATTATTCAAGATGAAGTTATGTACCACTATTAAATCTGCTGCTATCTTCTGGTACACATTATATTAAAGACCCTTGCTTTATTTAAGGTTGTTACAGCACACTATAAATAGGCAGGCTGTTTATAACAGATTAATGATTTAGCATCTGAATTTCACTTCATTAAAAGTAGTTACATTTTCTTTGTAATGGTCACAGATGATCTGTAATTAATGTGTAGCTAGCCTATTAGTATAGTGTCTGTCTATACTTCTTTATAGAATATACAAGTTTCAGAGTGCTTCCTGACACTAAATTTTACATTACTGTAATTGTTCAAATTGTTGTAGTGCGGATGAAGTTAATTCAATTGTCAGTGGCAAGCTGGCGCTAAAGTACGATGGTGTTGATGATGTGCATGCAATGAAATTTATTGCCCAAGCCAGTGATAATCGATCGCTTGCTGACTTTCAGAAGGTTTGATTAATTTATTATTGGTTGAATACTTTTGACAGAAATTGTTTGACTTATTGGTGCTTTCCATCAAGTGAATTTTGCTTGATCTAAAGTTGTGTAGACAGTGTGGTATGCCTGTAACATTCCGATTGCAAGTCTCGAGATGTAATCAGACTCGCATGGAATCTCACTTGCTTTGGTTAATTTATGTATCAGAGAATGTACAGAAAAATCGATATTTGGTTTATTCAAATAGACCCAAGTTAAGACTAATTGACTAGGATTGCTTTGCTATTTAGTAAATCAATGTTAAGGATCCTAGTTTCTGTGTCCAGTTAGAGCTTTCAAATATCGTCACTTTGGAATGGATGGATGGATCCACAGTTTAACGGCAGCTTGTAGCAACATAGGCCGTTGCCGCCAAAAAAGATCATTTTTGGCATATTACAGCTCATTATAAATGCTGTTAACCATTTAATACCAACGGTAACATACGGCAGCGAGACATGGACAATGACCAAGAAAATGAGAAAAAATATTAACGCATGCGAAATGTGGATATGGAGGAAGATGCAGAGAATATCATGGATAGAGAAAAGGACCAACGATTGGGTGCGCATGAGTATCGGAATTGAGAAGGAAGAGACACTACAACAAACAGTGCTAAGAGCAAAGTTGAGGTTCTTTGGTCATGTCATGTGATCAGATGGATTGGAAAAGGAAATGACGTTAGCATATGGAGAGGGAAGGAGAAAACAAGGACGACCAAGGAAAAGTGGATGGACGAGATACATGAAACAACTGGAATGAATTTGGCAGAACTGAGAGATGCGACGGCGGACAGAAGGAAATGGAGAGGCTTGATCATGACGGTCGCTAGAGTTCAAGGAACTGACAGCACAAGGTAACCGTTTAACGACGATAGTGTACTAAAAGTGACTGGGAAATGAATACATCTTGTCGTTAAAATGTTAAAGTCCCGTTGCACATAGATCACTAGAGTCAAACCATCAGAGCCACGTGATTTAATGCATGTCTGCGCTTTGACATGTGATTGTTGACCTTCAATTAAAACTCTGTTAACCATAAACGAGGTGACCTGCTTCGGACAATACATTTAAGTCAAACTTCAATGACCCATATCTTATGTTGACCCAAAAATGTAAAGTTTTGGTTTTGAAAGTTTATAATTCATTTGAATAAATGTGTCCATTTAAAACAATCAAAATTGCAGATGGTTATTTCTGGGGGCTGGGTTGATCAGATGTGGAATGATTCATATATGGGTTGGTGGAGAATAACAAAACTGTTTGGTTACTTTTAGACCATAATAAAATACAAAGCACAGCTTGAAGATGATCCAATTGTGCGTGCTCATCTGGACTCGCTCTATGACAATCTTCTGGAGCAGAATCTCTGTCGAATCATAGAGCCGTTCTCCCAAGTTCAAGTTCAACATATTGCAGGCTTGATCAACTTGTCTGTGGTAAATATTAACATGATTTTACCCGATATTTCCATCCCACTTTCAATTTGGACAACATGCACTGAATGCCATCTCTTAACTTGTGTCAAAGTAGGAATTTCCTTTGGCCAAAGCCACTATTTTCTTCACTTGATATATCACAGTTTTTTTATTTGTCAGATGCCTCAAAACTGTCATGTGAATCTAATTCTTCAAGCAGCTGGCAAGTTGATTCGCGAATATATTTGTCCATGTTTCGCCATCTTGGGTTGTGAAATGAAATGTTTAGAAGCACTAATGCCAATTGACATTTTGTGTTTAGATTACAGAGCTATCAATCTTGCTCTTAAAGTTGCTCATAAAACTGCATTACATCTGATTTAAGAGCAAGATTTCTATTATTTCTTTTGGGTTCAGCTGTTTTTCTCTACTAACTGCAGATGTTTTTTAATTTAGGAGGTAGTTGAAAAGAAGCTGTCTCAAATGATCCTTGACAAAAAGTTTAGTGGTAAGGAGTTTGATAATACTGTAAGAAATCTTTATCATCTGAGATGCTTCTCATACTTATTTGTGGACTTGTGTCCAGCCATATGTGTGGCAAAATGTTTACTAGGGACAGGTTAGACTAATTTGTTTCCTAATCTGCCTTGGCCATACTTGTGGCTGGTAAACATCAAAGAAACTCTTCATCTCAGGAAGCTGATTTTCATGTTTGTCTCTAGTATTGGACTTAGGAAAGAGATTTTATTGTACCATTAATAGTTTATGTGTTGGTTTTAATGGCATAGGAGCCATTAAGCAGCTTAAGAAACATACAGTTTGGACACATTAATGGTTTACCTGTGATAATGCGAAATGGCATCATAGCCCCAAAGCTATTAACTTAGTTATGGTGCTGTGCCAAGAACTGCATAACATGTAAATGTACAGGATCGCAGATGGGCCGAAGGCCCGCTAAATTAAAGAAAAGATATTATTATTATTATATTATGGGCCGAGGCCCTTAGGTCCAATTTTATTGGATTTCCATTAATAGTTTTTATGTGTTGAACGTTGTATCTGCACCAGCCATTAAGCACTTCTCCCTTTAAAGAAACATACAGGCTTAGTGGCTCTGAATCACATGTGGTAATGGTTTACCTGTGATATTGCCAGCTTCAGGGTTCCTGCTGAAATGTCATCATATCCCCTAAGCTATTCACCACTGATGTTAGCCTGGTGCTGTGCCAAGAACTTTGCAGTGTAGTACTAAATACCTAAATGTAATCTGCTGATATCCATAATATGCTGATATCCATATTTTACATTTGCCTAGCAACATTGCTCAAAGTCTTGCCTATGAATTTTTAATATTTGTAAACTGATTTTCGTGGAAGCATGTTGTCATATATAAAAACGCGACAAACACACATACACTGTAGGAAAAACTTTGAGCAATTTTGTTGGGCAAATTTAAATTATGGATATCAGCATATTATGTATGTATGTATGAGCACATGTTATAGCGCCCCTTCAAGATTTCTACTCAGGAGCGCTCCCGACTACAGCGCAGGCACTGAATCGGAGTTTCACGCTGAAGCGCATGAACAGTTGCGAGTGAAGGACTTGCCCAGGGTCCCTACGCAGCGGCTTGAGGTGGATTCGAACCCGCAACCCTCCGGCTGCAAAGCACCGAACATACCCCTACACCACCGCGCCCCAATTATGCCTATATTGTATTCATTACATCGGCTGTACATTGAACAAAGAATCCATTTCAGAATCTTTCTCATAGTTCATAAAGAATTAAACCAGTGAGCTTATCTATGTTCAATTAATAGAATATGGACCAGTTGTTTTTGTCACAAAGGGTTTGTGACACAGATTTTGTCATACTGTCACATCACATGCCAAATCAAAAGTCAGAATTAGCCTGTTACATAATAATAAATGCAAATATTCAACTCATTCTTTTCTTCTTAGGAATTCTTGATCAGGGAGATGGAGTTCTGGTAATCTTTGATGAAACGCCGACGGACAAGACGTACGAGATGGCACTTGACACGATACAGAACATGGGGAAAGTTGTTGATGCACTGTACCTCAAGGCAAAGAAACTTACTTAGTTGGCTGTGTCTGTGCAAGCTTTAAACTTTAAAGATGACATCTCTTGTAACTGATTTTGAATGTTTGTATTTTCTGTTCAGCAATCTGTTGACAAAATGTCTAGAACATGATATGTACTGTTTAGAAGTTTGTTTATTGAAAGTCGGATACTTCGGTATCAGATGTAATCGGTAAAACAGTGTTAACATACCTACACTGCCATTTCACATTAATTGGCAACCCTGTTTTGCATGATTTCTAACTGAAAAAAACACATTAGTTGGCTTTTCATCTTTCAAATGTGGATATATGTTGCAACATTTGATAAAATTAAGTTTAACTTAGTAATAGTAGAAGAAAAGGGAGATTTAGTAACTCACATATAAAATTGCAAGAAATCTGTTTATGGGATAAATAAATAATCAGTGTAGGATAAATTAATCTAAGCCTCACAAATGGTTTTATTGTATTTGGATTACCTTACCATGCTCCATGGTAACTGATTGCATCGCTGAAAATGAACAGCCATTTTCAATGATGCATTGAGCATTTAGACCTCACTTGTTGAAGAGTAGGTATAGAACACCAGTTACATCAGTTACTAGAACACCACCACCTTAAAACATTGATGCATGATTGAGGTTCCAAGTGTAACCAATTTAATAGCAAGGTTACTTGACAAGTGATACATGAAGACCTCTAATGAAAACCTAGCTTTCACAGGTGAATGCACTAGGTATTTGAGCAGCAACGATCTGACGTATTTGTGGCTCTCTGTTGGTGCGTATCTTTGGCAATGTATCTTGTTAAGAGAGAGTGGCTGACTAGAAATGCAGTGTTGTGTTTTTCTCTGTGCAAGCTTTGCTGTATTATCAGCCAGTGCTGTAAGCAGGACCAACATTCCAAAACCACATGGTTGGAGACCAAGACCAATGTCTTCAGTTCAAGATGGATTATCCAAGACCGTAAACTTTGTGGAATTTGCGGCATTGTGTTATTCTTCATTTATGACACTACTGTATACTATATAAGTTTTTGAATCATATAGATGAAGAGCAGTTCCTTAAGCTAGCCCTGAGTCAGCCATGGGTATGAAGTAAATGTAAACGTTCATGCTTTTCTATAGCGACCGTATATGGTGTCGACCCTGCTCATTTTTGATCAGGTGAGATCCTTCTCCACCACTTGCCTGTTTGAATGGGCACCATGCCATTTAGGGGACCATGCTAGCCCAAGATTAAAATCTCCGAAATAAGCCAGCATCGGGAAGCAAACCGCGATCCGTATAATCTCTTTCACAGAAATGCACGAGCGCAGCCTACGCTCTTACCAATGTAGCTACTGGGCCAGTGTAAGTGACTTCATTTTCTTAGCCTCAGCAGATGAGGGCAGGTGGCTAGTCCACTCCTATGCCATCTCATCTTCTCGCTGACAGTGTACAGTCAGTGTTCTCGTTATAGCTGCAAATGCTCTGAATGAATGAATGAATAGCTGAATTGGGTTGAGGTGCAGTTGGCCCACACTTCCCTCTTGGTTATATTGCCCCCTCGTGCATGTTGAGCTATAGACCGTGGCGCTACTCTGGAAATCCCGACCACAAGCCCAAGGGAGCAACACTAGCTTTGTCACTGTTATTGCATATGCAAGGTGAGTTCCATGGCTTCACATTACAAAAACTGACCTTAATAACTAGTAATCATTACGACCTTTGTGATACAAAAGTGTGCAATTTAAAATGGCATCACAAAAGATAATAAGATAGATGTGTTGCTATGCATCTAAAATGTCAAATCAGATGTGTTGCGAATCGTTTCGGGGTACCAGTTGACACGGCAGCGTGGATTAAAAAGTAAAGCAAAATATTGACCACCAATGATTCCTGCAATCTGGAACGAAAGCGCGACCACAGTTTCCCAACATTGAGGAAGGTCTTTTGGGATGGTTTAAATCTCGAGTTTTATTTGCAGATTTATGGCTATAGCCAAAAAATTATGATGTACAAAACTGATGTCATATGAATGAAAGCTGAGCAAAAAAAACAGAATAGTTTTTATTAATTTATCATAATAAGATACATTGAACCACTGAAAGCTGTACTGGAGGTTAACCCCAGGTTAGTTTTGGGAATTAACTGTGGTTGAAAAATGAATTTGGGAGGGTTCAACCCTCCCAACAATTCAATCCCTGCTTTAAACAAGCCTGGAAAAACTAGTTTGCTATAAGGTTAGTGATCCCATCTTTATGGCCACATTAGGAAAAAGGGCAGTCCCTTAAGCTACCGGTAGCCCTGAGGCAGCATGGGTATGAAGTGTTAGTGGCTTTATTTCCTTATCCTTGGCTTATGAGGGCGGTGGCCAGTCCTCTAGCTCTCTTGCCGTCTCATCTTCCCACTGACAGCGTCAATGTACTCATTATAGCTGAGTTCGCTAGGGGGTGCTGGTGGCGCAGAAATCTTGAACCAAATTTCCTCCAACCTCTCGATTGATAGTCCAGCACGCTATCCACTACACCAGAGTAATATATAGCTCTGCACTACACCATAGAGCACTAATATTAATTTAACTCCCAAAATTTTTATATCTGGTTACATCCTAGGTCGTTGCATCCTTATCCACAGATGTCGTCCGCATCAATTTTTGCGCCTGATATTAAATACGATGTTTTAAATCTCCACTGGTAACTTTTGACTTCGCAAACATACAGTAATTATTCGTCGATTTCTTTCATAAATATAATTAACTCGATGCATTACTTATGGAAACGGGATGCGATATTTTCTTGGGCTCCCGATTATCGCCTAGTCTCAGAGCCATATAATTATAGATAGCGGGCTCTGGTCCATGGCCTTCTAGATTATTGAATTAAATCCAGAGGGCCATGTCTGGTCGCACGACGTGAAATGCGTTTCCAGTCCGTCAAGATTCTCAAGAACCATTTCTGGCCAGTCCGTGTGTAGGTCCTTGGACAAGGAATCTATATAAATTGTACACTTTAGTCTCGTCGAGATGGTATAACCGTACATCTGTTTTGGTGATAGAAAGCGTGGTTGAAGTAGCATGGCCAGTCGTTGCTGCACGAGAACTCTACACTTCTAGTTTCGGTAGAACCATCGTTTCTTGTAACTCTATGAAACATTAAATTTTACAGTTTTGTCATGTCCATTGCGGGCGTACTTCATATCGTCGGATCGTCATTTGTTATAAGTTTGAGTTCTTCAGTTTAACATTTATTTCAATTGTATATTGTACAGACTTTGTTTTATGTTCACACTAACTTGATTCCACTATCTTATCATGTCTGTCAATTTGAAACACACATTGGTTTTCACTTTGGTGCATCACATTCATATTATATATATATATATATAATTATATATATATATATATATATATATATATATTCGTTTAATTGAGAAAAACAATCTGACAAAAACGCAGAAATGCTAACATGAGTAATAATGGATAATTAAAGTTCATTAGAAGATGTTAGAATAAACTAGTAAATATTTTTATATAATGATCTGGGAATAAATTGAGAGTTGTCCTTGGGTGGGAGAGTATGGCTGTGTGCTCTAGGTCTTAATTGGTGAGAGGAGAGGGGTCGGAGTGGAGGTAGGAGTTGGTGAAGGACATGCTGGGGTTGTGTAATATGGAGAAAAGGAGTTTCGCATCGGCTATATTGGCAAGTTCAGAGACTGTTGGAAAGGATTGCTCTAGGTAACCTAGGCATTTGGCTCTTTTAGGAGTTTTTCAGGCGTTCTTTATCGGAAGCCAGCGTGAGACCCCACCAGGATGGGGAGGCATATAGAAGTTTAGCAACGGTAGTGGATTTGGTTACATTATGGATGGATGAGGAAGAAAGGCCATGGGTTTTGAGTTTTCTGATAGCATAAAAAGAGGAGGAGCAAGTTGCTGTGAGGTGGTCTATTGCTGTGAGTTTGAGATTATCTTGAAGGATGACACCCAGTATTTTCAAAGTTTTAACTCGGGTAATACTAGGCAATGGAGGAGGGTCAAATTGGTGTCGAGGGCGGAAAATGATCATTTCTTTAGATTTAGAGTTATTTAAGGTAAGGTTATTGGCAGAATCCCAGGTAGAGATTAAATGCAGTTCAGATGGAATAGTATGAGCTTGAGAGGATCCAGTAAGGAGGTAAGTGTCGTCTGCAAATTTGAGCATAAGATTTAGTGGCTGAGCAGGGTGCAGGTCTGAACCAGTAATGGAGAAATTGGTAGGTCCTAAGACAGAACCTTGAACTATACTAGCATTGATTTTGAGCAGAGATGAAGAGTGACCTTTGAATATAGTGAGGTGTGAGCGTTCAAGATGATATTCAACTAGCCAGTTATAGATTTGGTCTGGGATATCAAGAGGAGATTTTGTCAAATAGGGCAGAGTGCTTAACAGAGTCGAATGCTTTGGAGAAGTCAAGGGAGATTATTGAGACATATTCGTTGGTTTTCAGGAGGAGTTGTGTATGATGTATGATAGATATTATGGCTGCAGAGGTGGAACCAGTGGGTCTGAAAGCAAACTGATCTGAAACTAGGGATTCAAGGGAGCTTGAGTAAGGGTAGGGTATATAAATCTCTGAACTATCTCATATGGCGTGTGACCTCCCCAGTTAAACGTACGCCTCACGTACAAACGACATACTCAGACCCCACATACAGGCCCGAATTAATGTGTGGCGCTAGGGTGCTGCAGGACTCGGTCCCGCAGTTTTGAGGGGCCCGAATCTCATAAATATGTTTGTGGTGGACCGATGGACGTCAGTGGGAGGAGGGAAATTCAAAAATAATCACAGCACCCGAGCCCGCACTAGCCTTAATGCGGCACTGCATACATACCCCAAAGCACTTCACCCTACATATTCTCTCCACCACAAGGACTACTGAGACTTACAGTAACTAATCCCTTTAACTCATTATCATCTTTGTAGTATTCTTTCGTACTTCCCCTATATAATTGCCTTATATTCCAAAGCATCAACTAGCCGAACTTCGCCAGCTGAAATGAAATACTCAGACCCTACCCATCCCAAAGCGTTTCACATGGCTTATTGCCCACCACAAGGACTACCGAATGTGATAGTCACTGGTCCGTTTAAATGATTAATGTCTTTGTGGTATCCGTTCTAACTTGACATATATATATGCCGGCTTCAAGTGCTTAAAGGATTTCATGCATTTATTTCCATTGTGGTCTCGACCAATGTATAACCTTGCTCTATGCAAAACTTCAATGGAACAGTCACCACCTTCTATGACTAATGCAAAAGTTGAATCATACTTTCGAACTCTAAAGAGAGGCACTCTAATGGGCAGGACGAAATTACGCCCAAGAGAAATTCTTTGTGAACAGCTGAAAAGAGTTAGAGATGCTGTTAAAGCAAAGAAATTGCCTGAGCCAATTAATATTGGGTTGAAAAGGAAGAAACAATGCTCCTTCCTTCATGGGAGGAAGAACATGGAGAAAAGAGGCGTAAGAACAGTGGACACTGACTTCAGAGAAAGAATCGGAAATCGAATACCGATCCAGAAGTATTCTGAGAAATCAAAACAATGACTTCAGCAGACGTGAAGTAAAGATTTCGATCACATTAAGAAGTCCAGGTCCTGAGAAATCGGCTGAAAACATTGAAGATAAAGATTTCGATCACATTAAGCTAAGTCCAGGTCCTGAGAAATCGGCTGAAAACATTGAAGATAAAGATTTCGATCACATTAAGTTAAGTCCAGGTCCTGAGAAATCGGCTGAAAACATTGAAGATAAAGATTTCGATCACATTAAGTTAAGTCCAGGTCCTGAGAAATCAGCTGAACACATTGAAGATAAAAATTTCGATCACATTAAGTTAAGTCCAGGTCCTGAGAAATCAGCTGAACACATTGAGATAAATTTTTTGGGGCCCTTGTGCAGAGCTTCCTTGTGGAGGGAAGGCCCCTCCCCCTTAAACTCCACCTTCGATTTCAAACAAAACATGTGCTGTTCAAAAAGCGCTATTGCATAGGCTACAACATAAATACGGTCAGAATGATAATCAAACTGGACAGGTCACAAGTGTCAAGTCTCCGGTAGTCTAAGAAGAAGAATCCTAAAAGTTAAAACGTTCGTTTGCGCGCTTTCTCGTGGGCAAGAATTATATCCAGAACTTTTGAAGTGTCAAACGTTTTTGCATGTTCACTTTCTATTGACAACATTGCCAGGTCGCTCAGCCGCTGTTCTGACATGGTACTTCATAGATAGTTTTTGATGAGCTTCAGTTTTGAAAATGATGGTCCACATGTCGCAACAGTCACAGGCAAAGTCAGCAGCAACATACAGGCAATGCAGACATCACTGAATGTAGACGACAGAGCAAAATAGTAGCCTGAAGATAGGAGCAACAGTGGCGCAATTTCGAAGATGGTTGACCTCGTTAACAACTTCAAACGAAAGTTTGAGCAAAATGACAACAGACTGCTGAGCTGGAAAAGCAAGCGAAATGTGGGTAGGGCCGTTTTAATGTGGGCCCTAGGCACTCTTGCATTCGGGCCCCGTAAATTAAAAGCGACTGATAACTAATTAATTAGAAATTAATTAATTAATTAATTAGATTGGTAGCTAAATTCTAATTCTAATTAATTAGTAACAAAAATGTTGCTAATTCTAATTAAATTATAAATTAAAAGTTGTCTAAATCTAATTAAAATTCCATAATTAGCTTCATAGTTACCTTGCCTACATATTTCTTTACTTACTTTTTGCTCGATGCTTCCATGTGACTAATAAACATCAACCAATTTACTTTAGTGTTTAGTTTTTTATGATATCTTTCAAGGAAGAATTGCCTTTTGTTATGAGATGCGTTTATGAAAAATTTCAGTAGAGCCTACATAAAAGAATCCAACAGCAAAGTAAAATTAATTGGAAAGTGTCTGTTTTAGCAATTACATTCTAAGCTTCTAGTAAGAAAATAATATGAGATTTCTCAGCGTTTTCCAGCTGCATCTGAAACATTATTTTGTAAGAATTTGCTTTTGCAAGATTTGTTACAAATTAGCAAAGAAACAGGCTCGAAGACAATACTTTAGGACTCATGATAATTCCAATGTGCAAATCCGATCTCAAATAAATATAAATATGTTCCACAGTAATAAGAAAAAACTGGATAAAGATCATTTAAATTTGAGTTTCATCATAATCTGAAATGTTTGCCTAATAGATTGAACGCTTAACTGGCAAAAGAAAATTTTTGAGTCGTTTGTATTCTGACGCCAGCAACTAATTCTAGTTAATTAGTTCAGCGTTAATTCTAATTCTAAGGAATTAGTTATCCCAAAATTTGCTAATCCTAATTATGAAATTTCCAAGTAATGCTAATTCTAATTAATTTGTTAAGAAATCTTAATTACCCATCACTGGCGGGCAAATGACATTTGAAGACGTTATAAGTGATCTTGCTAATGCAAATTAAGAGCCGTAATTTAAAAGTTCATAGTTTATATTATGCTGTTGCACAGCATAACTTAACTTTTTAATAAGCATAAAAGTTAACTTGTTTCAGTACAATTATAAAAATTATTAAAGTAGAATTTGAAATTCCTTTAATTTTCGTGTCAAATTCAACCATTAAAATTATTTTTCAATATCTCATTTCAGACTCTCCCCTGGTTCGTGGGCCCTAGGCACAGTAGGCACTGTGCCTAGTGGATAAAACGGCCCTGATCATACTGATTATCTAACAATTCCGACGCTGCTTAGGCCCTACAGTTCGTCGTCAGAGTTATCCAACAGTGTTGAAGGCAACAGAGCGCTGAACGTTGCAGCCAACGAGGTAAGGCTGAGAAATCGCTGTTGATATATTGCATACGCTGTAAATAACAGATTTGAGTCCCGTAATTCGTAGGCAGTCGATGACTCGAAGCAACGATTCAGAATCACTGGCCCAATTTGAATAGGGGCCATGCCATTTAAGGTCCCCGTGCACGGACCGTTCTAGCCCGAGATTTTCAGATCTCTGAAATAAGCCACCTTCGGGAAGGGAACCGCGATCCGCTCGCTCTCTTGCACAGAGGAGCATGACAAGCAGCCTGCATTCTTACCGATGTAGCTAAGGGTTTGCTTAAGTTGATCTGATTACATTCTGAAAAGAAAGCTGGTCTGACCGTCGGGGCCCGGAGGCCCTTGTGCCGCCTGGGGCCCTTGTGCTTTGAACAACCTGCACAACCTATTGCTACGCCACTGAGTCCAGGTACGTAAGTAACTTAAGTAGTTTCTATGAATTAAACTGGCGTTGGTAATAAACTAATAAGTACAAAATTTCTAGCATAATATAGTAGCAATATGTGTATATTCGTCACTTTGTTTGCATGGACATTCATATAGAGTGATATTGAGCGAAATGTGACAAAGAAATTTCTAGCACACAAAACCAAAATTCGCACTCCGTAAATGCCTATTGTAACTGAAGTACACATAGGCCTACATGCTTGCAAGTGAACAGACTAGATCAGTATAAATTTTAGTGAAATGCAAAAGGGAACCGTTGACAGATCTAATACAGACGTGCATAAATTCACATGTACACATGCCTATATATAGGCTACCTAGCTTCATCGAATTGAATTTCATGAAATTCATTACAATCAAAACTGTGTTTAACTTTCAGGAAAGACATTGAAAACCATCGACGTGGCTGACATTGCATTTAATTATGTTACCGAAATAACGTCAAATGAAATTGATGTGTGGATGAAGCTACTGAAGACACATTTTGGCAGACGTGTGGCTGGCTTGCAAGAAAGCGTTTTCGGCCCCTGTCTGAAAGGTACATCGATACCAAAATTCAAAAGCGTCGGACGACAGAGATTCGTGCAAATATTAAGCATTGGCGACCACTGGGTATGCGCATCAAACCGCATTCGGTGAATCTACCTCCAACGTATACATTTACGATAGTATATATAATTCTGTTAATGATTCGACCAAGGTACAAGTATCGTGGTTGCTTCGTGAGGACTATAGTAGTGATGACATCACATTTCACGTCAGATACTTTCAGCAGCAAAAAGCCGGAACAAGAATTTGCGGCTTCTATGCTACAGCCGCGGCACTATCATGCTGCTTGAAGAGCTACCCCACAGGGCACTTTTACACGGTCACATTGCTTGCCAGTCACTTTCACCAATGCATGATAAACGAAACATTTCAAGAATTTCCGAAGACTGTAGCCAATAGAAGAGGTGAAAAAGTCTTTAAGACTCTCAAACGGCATTGCATTTGTCATGGTCCGTCGTCCAGATCAATGTTGCAGTGCAGTAGCCCGTATTGTTTGACTTGGTTTCATGTCACGTGTGTCCAAATTACAGCAGAAAGACTGTGAGAAATTAAAAGGATTCCCTAGCTATTATGCCCAATATGTTCTAAGCCAGGAAGTTCAGAGGTTATTGTTATAAACTAACATAATGGCTCATTTGAACTTACTGAATGTTACTGCATGTTGAGAATATGGTGTATTCTGTTAAAGGAAACTCAAAGTCATTAAATTCTAATCCTTCGTGAACATTATACTCTGCTATAGGAGCATTTACTCTGGATCACGTGACAATGTTTACGTAAGTCAAAACAAATGTTAAAATGCCGTCGACTTGTGTGACAGATAGAAACGACGAAGAAATTAAATTTAATTGGTTTCCTCTTGGACGAAAACGAGAGGAGAAGCTGAGTGTTTGGGTTACAGCAGAAAATCGCAAGGAATGGCGACCGAATGAAGGCGCCATGCAGGTCGCCATTCCTTGCGATTTACAGCTGGAACCCATTTACTCAGCTTCTCCTCTCGCTTTCGTCCAAGAGGAAACCGATAAAATTAATTTCTTCATCGTTTCTATGTCTGTTCGTACAATCTGTCACACAAGTCGACGGCATTTTAGCATTTGTTTTGACTTACGTAAACATTGTCACGTGATCCAGAGTAAATTCTCCTATAGCAGAACGGTAACACCACGATATCCTCATAGGGCATAGTTAAACATCAGAAGAAATGTAGTGTATAATGGTTAATGGAATTGATTAGTTCCTCACATATTTACATTATTACGGTATAATGCTGTCTCTAGCTAAAATCGTACTGGCTATTTGTGCACTACTGTGCCACTATGGATTGAGTCTCTGGGCTCTGAGGTCAATATGGCAGCTCATCCTGTGAAAATACAGTTCAACTGTTTATTGCTCCTGCAAATTATGTATCCGGCGTTTTGTAATGCTTATGCGGAATTCACAATTGCATTATATTGTTGTAATTTTGGTTTTTATCGGTTATTTTGGTGTTGTCTAATATTCAAGGTGTTGTCTAATATTCAGTGTGGTCATACCACAGCTGCACTCTGTTATTTTAATATTGCTAATATTACTATGATGCACAAATGTGCTGCCTAATGTCCAATTGACTGACCTCTTGATGGGCAGCAGGCATGTGCACTACATGATGTTATGTAAATATCTAACATGACGGGTAGATGGTATGAAATGGATGTAATCGCTAAGAGATTCTATTCTATTCTATTCTATTTACAGACTTATAAAGCGCCTCTCACAGTACAACCTAATCAGAGGCGCTTCCAGTGCGAAGGGCCCTCGAAAAAAGAAAAGTTTTAAGAGAACGAGCAGAAACAGTGGTGCTCCCAGATAACATCACAGCACGAGTTAAAGCAGGGAGGTCATTCCATAGCAAAGGTCCAACAGAGGCGTAGGCACGATGCTGTGCTGTGGCAGTCCGAGACCGAGGAACTAGAAGGTCATGATGGTCAAAAGAGCGGAGAGGACGTCCAGAGGTAGCTGAGATAGGCCGTCTCATAAGATCACAGAGGTAGCGTGGAGCTTGACCCAAAAACGTTTTACAAGTAAGAAAGAGAATTTTAAACTGAATCCGAGCAGTTAGAGGAAGCCAATGAAGGTCTTCAATCAGTCATGAAAGTCGAAATATGGGAGAAACGAGGTAGGCGGGCAATCAAACGAGCAGCAGCATTAAGTACTGATTGGAGTGGAGTTTCAGGACCCTTCGGAGTTTTGGAGTTTTGGTAGGCCCATAAGTAATGAGTTACAGTAGTCAATGCGTGAACAGACAAAGGCATGAACCATGGAAGAAAAAATCGGCGAGGGGACAGATCGTCGAATGGCACGTAGACGCCGCAAGTGATAAAAACTGGACCGAGAGAGATTAGAGATATGTGCAGATATACTGTATTATGATGTATAGCTATATGTTGCTGTGTATTCTAATGAGCTGATTTAATCATCAGCAATCGTGTTGATTTTTCATTTACTTGTCTATTAATGGATAGCGGTAGCCTATGTATCCTACAAGTGTCGATAGATTCGGCTAGCACATTATTTCTCTTTCGTTTGTACATAATCGCATATACAAGGCACTTATATGGCAAGTTTGAATGGCTACCACAAAGACGCTATAATGCTTATAGTGCACAATAAAATGCTTATAGTGCACAATAAGCACTGTGAAACGTTTTGGAATGGGTATACGGTCTGAGTATTTCATTTCAGGTGGCAAACTTAGGCTACTTCATGCTTTGAAATACAAGGTACTTTATTGGGATGTTTGAACGTCTACCACAGAGAGGCTAATCATTTAAACAGTCCAGTGACTATCAGATTCGGTAGTGCTTGTGGCTGACATTACGCCGTGGGTAGGGTGTGAGCATTTAATTTCAGGTGGCGAACTTTGGCAAAGTGATGCTTTGAAATACAAGGTACTTATGATAATATTGTTAGGCACATGATTATCACCAGGAACTATCTATCAATTGATCTGCTGCACTATGGAAGGACTATTAATTAGTTCTTGAGGATCTGATACAGAAGTCTTGAAATTCATAATTCATAAAACATGGCTTCGTGTTCAATTACAATAGTTATTTTACAAAGTGTGTTTGTTATAATGCTGTATGAATTGCATTTGCAGGTGTGGTTAACAGTAGGTTGTGGACTAATATTTGTTGTGTAAAGTTAATAATAATAAATAAAAAAGTTTTAAATTTATTGTTTTCAGACTAGTGGTTGAATATTTACTTTGAGCTAAATAGTAAATAGGTGCACACTATTTCAATACTATTTCAATAGGACCTTTTTCATTACTATTTTAAATAGTGGCACTAATAGTCATAAACTATTTAAATACTATTTAAATAGTATTTATTATTTAAATAGTCACAACACTGGTACGCAGTGTCGCATTAAGGAGAGTGCGGGCTCCGGTGTTGTGATTATTTTAGAAAGTTCCCCCTCTGACGACCAAGGGTCCACCACACACCTCAAAACTGCAGGCACGAGTGCTGCAGCACCCTTAGCACCGCACATTAATTAGGGCTTGTATGTGGGGTCTGAGTATGTCGTTTGTACGTGAGGTGTACGTTTAACTGGGGAGGTCACACGCCATATGAATGTGTTATGCCAAAGTGAAAACCAATATGTGTTTCAAGTTGACAGACATTATCTTATCTAGTGTAATCTAATCTAAGAACGTGTATAGCGCCTCAAACCCACGATATCTCTGAAGAGCTGTCGACTCTCTTCTTCATCGCAAGTCTCCACTGCCTAGCATCTTCCCTCCCCTCTATTGATGATACCTTCTGTTCATTCTTTTTGGACAAAATCTCATCCCTTTGCTTCTCAGTGCAATCTTTTCTTGATTCGCACTCCTCATGCCTCCTTCTTTAGCCCTGATTCACCATTCTCTATCAACCATACTCCCTCTGGCTCTCGGTCACTGCTCCATGCTCCAGTTCTCTCTCCTGCCTCCAAAATTCTCTTCTCAACAGCAATGCAAACTTTATCCTATCCCCACCGCTGTCCTTGCTTGTATAATCACAAAAACTTAATCTCTCACTCTCTACTGGCAACTTTCCCATGGCGTTTTAACGCTCATGTCTCTCTCCTTAAATAAAGCAAATCTTAACAAGGAACACATATCTAACTACTGTCCCATCTCCAATCTTTCCATTCTGTCTAAGTTAACTGAACAAATTGTCCTTGCCTGACTAATTCTCATCTAATTCACTCCTCAACCCGCCCCCCCTTCCCAATTTGGCTTCACTAAACACCACTCCACAGAACCTCTTCTTGCTTCTCTGTACAGTAAACTGGTCTGTGCCGTCAGCCATTGGCAAGTCTGCCTCTGTCTTTTCGACATCTCCACTGCAGTTGACACGTTGATCACAGCCTCCTTCTTCATATACTGTCTTTTTGGTTTGCTCTGCTTTAGTTCCAGCCCAGCTTATCCTCCCTGTCCTCTGTTAAAGCCTCCAGGCACTGCTTGCAACCCCACTCTCTTGTGGTGTCCCTCAAAGCTGTTGATGTCCATATCCTGACCTTGGTCCACTTCTCTCCATAATATTCAGCCATCTGATAGATTCCTCAACTACTGGCCACAATCTCTATGCGGATGACACCCAACTCTTCATGTCTTTCACCCCAGCTCCTTTTTCACCTCCATAATTTAGTTACGGAATGTGGTTGACCTAATCTCTAAATGGATGTCATTCAACCTTCTCTGCCTTAACCTTTCCAAAACAGAATTCATCATCCTAGGCCTTCCTCATCAAATAGAAAATCCCTAACCCTTCCATACACCTATTGACTAACTCTTCATCTCGCACCTTCACCTCAGACTCTCCTGTTTGCAGTCTTGGTATTACCTTTGACATCTCTCCTTCTCTGACCACAACTCCAACCACTTCTCCTGCTTCATGCATATTCGTGACTTCCGCTACATCTGGCCCATGCTTGACTGGCTAAATATCCCAGAGTGAACCACTTCAAAGTCCTATCACTTACCTACAACATTCCCACCTCAAGTTTCTTCACGAACTCTTCACTAGCAGTCAACTGATCATCTTGACGAGGAGGATCTTCCCGATCCTCCTCCTATCTCAGTCTTTCTTGACCCCCCAGTCACTACTCATCTCAGGTTCTCCAACCGAGCCAGATCCCATGCTGCACCATGACTCTGGAACAATCACGATGAGCATGTACTAAAATGACTTGGAAACCAATGCAATGCGTCATTAAAGTGTTAAGACAGTTTGAGATGTTTGCTGAACAGAGTTAAATGCAACAGTAGAAGACTGTTCCAGGAGAAAGGTCCATGACATGAGAGGTGAGGAGGTAGGAATTAGTAGCATATGGTAACCTGTAGGTCTGGTTCAGTTTTTCATAATGCATTCTCTGCGGCAGATTGTTGCCATGTCTCATCCGCGACTAGACAGTGAAGATCATGGCTGGGAATGGCGTTGACTATTGCGCTATGTTTTCCGCCAAGCACCATATATTCCATGTCCCAAACAGTCCAGTTTGTATCCTTGTATGGTCGGTATTTTGGTATTATCTAACAATTTTCCATGGCATAACTTCTTTTCCTGTGTTTCTACTTCTAACAATTAAATACTATGTACTATTCAAGAAACAGATCTGGTAAGCCACATGATGTACTTGTTTTCTGTCTTTTCAGAGACATTCACTTAATATTGAATGGAAAACTTAGAAGATGTAATCAAGTTAATATCAAGCAGTAATGCTTGCTTTGACGTCAGTCGTTCCAAGCTCTCAAGTGCCAGCCTTTATTATGAAAGATTGATTTGTAGTGGAATGAAGGATGCTAACACCAGTGAATTGATATTACCCTATTTGTCCTCTGCTGGATTAGATGCTGTAGCTGAATATTTGCAAACAGGTGCTATTCCAGGTTTGAATGACATAGCAGATGCTTCTTGTTTGGAAAGACTGAAAAAGATTATTGAAGCAGGCAGTTATCTACAGATTGATGGCTTGCTTTGTCTGTGCAAAGAGTACTTAACATCAGTTGTATCCATGCAGTTGTGGAAGCCTGTACTTGATTTAGCCAGCGACTACTATTTGCAGGACCTGATAGTCTTTGTGCAGAAGTACCTGTGTGAAAATTTTTCAGACTGCTCAAAGACCAGAGATTTTTTGTTATTATCAGAGGATGATGTTCTTGCAGTGCTTGACAGTGATGAAGCTAATGCTGATGAACAAGAGATTTTTAACGCTGCATTATCCTGGATTTTGTTTGATGAGAGTAGGTCTGCTTATGCATCAGGAGTCTTTGATACAGTTCGCTTCTCCCTTATGACTGATGTTGAAATCAAGAATTGTGTGCAAACGCTCAGCACACATAATTTGCTTGACGTATGTATGCAAATATCAGAAGTTCAGAGTTTTAGAAGTGATCCACAGTTGAAATGTACTGCAGCAAACAAAAAGGCAAAACCGCGCTGTACTATGAGAGCAGTTTTAGCAACTGGAGGATTTACGAGCAAGGTTAGTATATACATTATACATGTACACTGAAGATTGTCAGAACTTGTCAAAATGCATCTTAACGTGACATGCACTTGGTGTAATTATAAAATTATATATAAATCACACTTTCTACAAATACTGTAGCTTGACCAGAAGACCCATATGTTTGTTTGAGTTTATTGAATCATTTTCATTCAAAATCACAAGTACATAAACAGCAATCAAATAAAACAACTAAATTAACTAACAGCAGTTTTGATTATGCTAACTTGTAGGTATCTAGATCTTGAACTTGACAGGATTCAAGGCATGCAAAATTCCATATAAATTTCACATGTTGCTGCATGCACTTCTTGGAAAAATTGGTTTCATGTAGAATTAAACTGGCCTGGACAAGTTAGGAAAGGATAAAAACGTTATTCATGTTTTAAGTGGTGATGGTTATTTGCATATGGCTGTGACTTTATATGTAGGAACACAGCACAAGTCGTTTACAACTGCTTCCATTGTGTGATTTGGAAAATCAGACCTTGAGGCATCAAGAACAATTGCCATCTGTGGAAGCTGGAAGTGTTATTTTACTTTCTTGCAAGAATGAAAAACTCCCTGAAACATTCTGTGAGCATGGTGCCTGTGTTGTGAATAACATCTTGTACATAGCTGGAGGACAACATCAGTATTGCAGGGATGGCAGATACACTACCAATACAGTATACAGCTTTGACCCAAGATTGGCAGTTTGGTCATTGGTAAGTTTTTAAATTGGCCATCATGCATAGATTTCTAACACCATGTGTTGCAATAATGTGATGAAATATTTGGATGCTGATGTCTGCATTCAGCCTCATTCTCTCTTGGTTTTAAAATGTTTTTTAATTTGTACACGTGACCTGGCCAAGACGGCCGCTTGTGTTTCTAGCATGTCATTTTTATCAGGTATTGGTCACCTGTAGATTTTCCTCTATAGTTTTCATTCATTCAGACTTTTAATGTGACCTAGTATGAAGAGTTATATATCTCTGTCACCATTGTTTTCGAGTGTTTTGGAGAGTCATTGGATTGGTGCTGACCATTTTACTGAAATGACGATCTACGACCAATTGCTGGCTTGCAAAGAATGTCGTCCTCCACAGATCTTGTGGCAGAGGGATGCCCAGATGCTGCCATTGCGAGGGATACTTGGTGTCAGAGTTTGTTTGTTGCGAACCTCATCGCCTGTCTTCGCTTCTCTTCTTTGATGCCACTTAGAACTGTGAACATGGTGTCTACTATCATTTCTGACTGGGAATCCATCAGTTGGGCTCCAAGTGTCTGCGAAAGAGCCAGTGGTGACTCCTCTAGTTATTTTAGCACTGATTGTTTTCATAATTTCTAACATCATTTAGACTGGCACAGGCAGCGCTTTTATGAGGTACTTAAAAGAGGTGCTACAGTAAATGTGTGGATGCATACATACATACCATTACTGTAAAAATGTTTGACTGAAATGCAGAAGTGATATGCAGCAGGTCACTATAAAAAATTCTTGTGTGGGCTTTGTGTGAGACATTTTGGCATTGCTGCATGTTTTTGTAACGGTGTGTTGAATGGCTTAGAGAGTGACGCGGGGAGACAGTCTCGTTCCCATCTCCGCCCCGCAACAAGTAAGTCTTCCCCATCCCCGCAGGGTTTGTCCCCATCCCCACCCCATCCCCGCAGGTTTTCTCCCCCCATCCCCATCAGGACGACATCACATTCTCCGCAAAAAGTTTATACCAATTCAAATATGAAAAAAAAATTTGTTAGCTTACAAAGATAGGGCCTATTTGTATTGCTGACTGCATTAGTCTGCTATTATCTTATCGACAGTTTGCATTAACCAAGTCCTGACTATTTCTGACTATATATAGTACCGTAGTACGCATCAGGAAATAAGAAAATCTCTTATCAGTTCTGAAGTTCTCAACATCACCCGGGTTTATTGCCGGCTCATTCCCCATTACCACGGTATTACCGCGAGAGTAAACCCCATTACCGCGGTATTACCGCAATTGTTGTCCCCATTACCGTGGTATTACCGCAATTGTTGTCCCCATTACCGCAGAATTTACCGCGGTTTCCCCGTGGAGAAATTCCCCATGTCGCTCTCTAGAATGGCTGTGTATGTTGGTTGTTAAACTTTGCTGGCAGTTAGGCCATGCTGATTTTACAATTTACATTGTTACTCTTCTTCTCTGCACCTGCTTATATTCACTATGGAGTGTCAGTCTAGCTGTGCAGTTTAATTTAAACTTGGGCAAATGATTGACCAGTACAAGTCATGTGTTGGTGAGGGTGGTCCCATCCATAGATAATTGTAGACACCATGTTCGAAGTGTCTGCACTATGTAGCATCGAAGAAGAGATGCAACAAAAGGTGAAAAGGCTTGCAACACACAAACCAGCAGTTCTTTGCAGATTGTACGAGATATTGCATCTGAGCAGAATGCATACTAGGTCACATTCAGAGCTTCTCATTTGAAAATAGAAGGCGATCTGAAAATCGATCGCGCTGGATTGCATAGGCGATTGGTGCACAACCGACCTCGGGTACAGCATATTTTGTGTATCGTATTCGTATAGCTGCATATTGTATAGTACGTATAGCTGCATATTATATACAGTACTAATTTAGTAGGCCTATCTCAGTTTAGTTCCGTTATTATTACTATTGATAGTATTATTAATTAGTTTTCTTATAGCGCCCTTTCAAGGTGATCGACTGATCAGAAGCGCTCCTAGTCCAGCCACGGCTAAATAAGACAGTCGTTAAGTTATTAAAGAATAATGGTGTGACCGTGTGAACTCTATTCACTAGGCGGAGCGCAACAGCCATTCCAGTCCTAGGGCCAGCAACCGAAAACGAGCGCCGTTGCTTGTTATCCGTCCCACATCATTCATAGTTGTAATAAGTTTTAACATGCTACTGCCTACTTGGCTATCTCGACTACATCCAGATCGAACGAGTCGCCTAATTTCCATGACAGAAGCGTGCTAAACTGTACATTATTATTCCACTTCGGCACCCACCGTCACCGCCATTGTTGCTTTCAATAATTTCCGAAATTAGTGACGTTACGAACTTACAAAATGACGTTACGCGGGAGGTGTCCACCGTGTTGTTATGACCAATCATACTGTACGAAATTGGAGCGATCACGCAGCAGTCATTAGGTCACGAAACACTGCATTCCGAACGCATTCACTGCCGCCACAAGTAAGCAAAAATTAAAGTAATGTAAATTAAGTAACTAAAATAATGGCTCCAGTTTCCTCTTGGAGTAAATCGATCGCGCTCGATTTGTGCGATTGATTTACCGATCCACCAGACCTTTGCTAGGCGATCGACCAAGGAGATCGATCGCCTCAAATGAGAAGCCCTGGTCACATTACAAGTCCGAAAGAATGAAAAATATAAAGCAAAATCCAAATTGGCCGATTAATAGATGAAAAATGACATGCTACAGAAACATGTGTGAAAGCCATCAGTTTGTCATAATTGATGACCTCTGCTATCTTTGGTCAATCATCCAGCCAAGCTGATGCAATGACCTTCTTCTCTCCTGCATCAGATGGTCCTTCTTTGCATATGTTTGTATCTGGACATTATTAAAGCACCTTTTAACCTCCTTAGCGTTTCATTTTCTCCCAGAAAACGAGCCAAAAACGTTGCATTCTTTTACGTATGCATGTATATGCATGAATATACATGTGTAGGTATATATGTGTATATGTAAACATGCATAGCCATATATGCATACATTTACATAATTATATACATATGTATATATGTACAAACACATGTATAAATTTACATATATATATGTATATATATATATATATATACAGATATATGTATGTATGTATGTATGTATGTATGTATGTATATATATGTATATATATGTGTACATATACATCTATGTGTGTAAATATATACATGTGTAGGTATAATTATATATAATTATGTAGGTATATGTGTATTTATATATGTATGTATGTATGTATGTATGTATGTATGTATGTATCTATATACATATACATCGAACGTGTAAATATTTACATGTGTAGGTGCTAATTATATATAATTATGTAGGTATATATGTATTTTGCTATATATGTATTTGTATGTTATGTATGTATGTATGACGTTATGTATGTATGTATGTTATGATATATCATATGTATATATATGTGCATATTATCCATATCACATCTATGTGTGTAAATATATGCATGTGTAGCCGTACAATTATATATAATTATGTAATGTATATATGTATTTATAATATGTATATGTATGGATGTATGTATGTATCGATTTGTATGTATGTATGTCCATGTATGTATGTATGCATGTATATATATGTATCATATACATCAAATGTGTAGCCCTGGTCATATTACATGTCCGAAGGTATAATTATATATAATTATGTAGGTATATATGCATTTATATATGTATATGTTTGCTACAGATGTATGTATGAATGTATGTATGTATGTATGACCTATGCTATGTATGTATCAGCCAGCCAAGCTGATGCAATGACCTTAACCTCTTTTGCATCAGATGGTCCTTCTTTGCATATGTAACGTTCTGGACATAACGTAAAGGAGGTTTTAAGTGCCTCACAAAAGCATTTCTGGTTAGTACAATGGATGGTAGAGTTCTCAGGGAATGACAGGGTCATCTGAGTGATGAATGTGCTGCTGGAGATGATATTCAATGGTCTCTGTTGATAGTTGCAAAGAATTCAACCAATGAACTTCACTTTCGACACTAGGACACAAAAAGTCTGAATCCTGAGAAATTCTGGGTCTTGGGACAATCTAGGGACACAGAACTTCTCATCAAAGGCCTCAGTCAAACAACTAATTTTAAAAACAAATTATGTATTTGGAATTGTTAATACTTAGTAAAGTTTTAGAAGCAGTGCTTTTTTTCAGCCGGAGCGGTCCGGAACGGCGTTCCGGGACCTTTTTCAGATATTAAAAAATAATTTAGTTAATTAATATTTTTAATAAAAATTTATTTAAAATTAGTTAGATTCTTTAATTGAATTTCAGTGTTTTCAGTGTTTATTGATATTTGATTATATGAAAAAGATTCTATGAGCATAAAATATGCCCCTTTAATTGTTTTGAATTTGTTGAGTTCCGGAACCTTTTTTTCTAGAAAAAAGCACTGTTTAGAAGTGTTAAGTTTTGTATGTATGAGCTTAACAGTGAGAAGCATAAACTCTCGTTAATATCAAAGGTTGTCTGATTTCATGTTTAGTGTGCTTCCATGCAAGTACCAAGAAGCCTCTTTTATTTCGGAGAGCTTGATGGTTGTTTGTATGCTGTAACGGGATGTACATCACCAAACACCCCGAGTAACGTTCGGGGTTAACGTCAAGGAGGTTAAGTGCCTCACAAAAGCATTTCTGGTTAGTACAATGGATGGTAGAGTTCTCAGGGAATGACAGGGTCATCTGAGTGATGAATGTGCTGCTGGAGATGATATTCAATGGTCTCTGTTGATAGTTGCAAAGAATTCAACCAATGAACTTCACTTTCGACACTAGGACACAAAAAGTCTGAATCCTGAGAAATTCTGGGTCTTGGGACAATCTAGGGACACAGAACTTCTCATCAAAGGCCTCAGTCAAACAACTAATTTTAAAAACAAATTATGTATTTGGAATTGTTAATACTTAGTAAAGTTTTAGAAGCAGTGCTTTTTTTCAGCCGGAGCGGTCCGGAACGGCGTTCCGGGACCTTTTTCAGATATTAAAAAATAATTTAGTTAATTAATATTTTTAATAAAAATTTATTTAAAATTAGTTAGATTCTTTAATTGAATTTCAGTGCTTTCAGTGTTTATTGATATTTGATTATATGAAAAAGAATATGAGCATAAAATATGCCCCTTTAATTGTTTTGAATTTGTTGAGTTCCGGAACCTTTTTTTCTAGAAAAAAGCACTGTTTAGAAGTGTTAAGTTTTGCTTAACAGTGAGAAGCATAAACTCTCGTTAATATCAAAGGTTGTCTGATTTCTTGTTTAGTGTGCTTCCATGCAAGTACCAAGAAGCCTCTTTTATTTCGGAGAGCTTGATGGTTGTTTGTATGCTGTAACGGGATGTACATCACCAAACACCGATACACCAACTGTAGAGCGTTATTCACCTCTGACAGACAAATGGGAGATGTTGAATTCTGTTAGAGTTGAAGTTCATGAACTAGCAGGTTAGTGTAACAGTCTTTAAGAGCTACAGTTTATATTCAGTTAGAAGTTTGATAATAAAGTAATAAAGATTCTCCACATCTACTCTTTGTTTGATTTTGCCAATTTTCTATTTAGAATGTGAGTATATTTGGCATTCTGCAAAATAAAACTCAGTTTGTGTATATTTAATAAAAAAAATTTCCCGTATACATTTTTGGGTCATCTGCTGTATTTTCAACGTAAAAATCTGTCACAGCAAACTTGTGTATACATGTATCTCAAAATTAAATATGCCACTGTAAGACATTTTGCATGGTCCTAGCATCAGTTATCTGCTTGGTGTTTATTCAACACATGCTCTTATCCACCTGACATGGACAGTGTTACACTAACTGTGTTACATTTGGTGCTTATTGGCAAGTGTCATCAGATAGCCACTTGATGCTGTCTGCACAATGGTGTGGGGGTACAGTTATGCAGACACTTGTATATGAGAAGGCAAAGTTTGAACTACATGCTTGCCAATCTCAGCCACTGAATGAAATTCATGTGCTACAAGACCAGAGTCATGTTATACAATTGTGGTTTGGTTGAACTATTTCCAAATGGCCAGCCGAGCAGCTGTATTCATGACCATGTGAAGGCAAATAATACTGTGCTGCAGCAAGCCAGCAAAGGTGACATTGCAGTTCTGGCTCACGATCAAACTGTCAGTTTCGGATATGTTTTGTATTCATTGTCACAGTTTGGCCAAGACTGATTAGGATTTTTTTAGAACACATCTGGCATTTTAGTATACATCTGGCTTGCAAGCAGTGTGCTTACTACCAAATGGGCATAATCATGTTGTAGAATCTTCTAGATGGCAGGCTGTAGACTGAGCAGCAATGTTTATAGAATTCTAAAGTGATGGTATATAAATGATCAGATACACGCATCACAAGAGATTATACTATTTTAAATTATATAAATGTACTTTACAAATATTATAATTACAATGTAAACATAAATGTACTATAGTCACCCACCGATGGCACACAAAACCAAGCCTTGATTAGATCAATATCTAGAAGATCAGTCTGTAAAAAATATGAAATAGGTAAGTTTTAAGTTGAGAACAAAATGACACAAGCAACTGAGCAGAGTGGACAAACAGGGAGTTCAAACACAGGAAGTTCCAAAAAGTAGATCCAGCAACCGAAAAAGCTCGTTGACCATGAACAGTTCTTACTTTAGATAGATGCACCACTGAATAAATGAAGCGACACTATAATAATTTTAAGTTTGACCTGTAAGGCCTTGTAACAGACTACATGTTGACATAAGAGAGGATGTGGAGAGCTACATAGCCATAATATGAACAATGCTGCATCAGTCACGAGGTTTAGAACAGAGTTGAAAATAAAATGGTCAGAAATGAAAGAGATTGAAATGGACGGTGGCTGGTAAAGTCAGCTGTGGTTGACTGTGTCTTGTGAATTTAACTTGACCTTTGATTTGAATTGCTGTTCTAGCGAATAATTGTTTGTTGAGATTTATAAAAAGTGAATCGAAACCACAATATCTGCATCTTCATGGACTTGAACTGAGTCACTGTTTACTTTTAGGAATATTACAAATCGATATCAACTCAAATAATCCATATGGATAATTTGAGTTCATACAGACTTAACTGTGACTTGTTAAAAATCCTGCATACAGTGTCATGCACTGAGAAGTGTCAAGGTCCTACAAGGCGAATCTAGGAATAAAATCAACTGAAAGGACTTGTACTAGAGAAAAGATTATCACTTGTCCACAGCAATCTCGAGTGTCTTAAATCTATGAACCAGCCATAAAAGATCAGTTCTGTGTCTCATATAAGATCCTATGATAATTATATAGAGTAATCAGTTTTGCTCAGGTAAGATTAAATAGAATATTTATTTAAGTTGTGACAATTTTTCAGAATAATTCAATATAATTAATTATCAAAATCTGAAAGAATGTCCAATTCCTAGGTAGTGTAATGTACATAGTCCTATCAACAGAGCAAGACGAGGCTAAAGTTATACACTACACATACTTCATTCTTTTGTCCATTTCCTCTTTGTCTTATCTCATTTTTTATTATTAGCTTTAAAGCACTGATAAATGTCAAAAATAACAGCAGACCCAGAAACTGCAACTTGGGGCATATTAGAACCAACCCAATCACCTTGGAGGGTTCAAAGAGACCTTACTAAGGCCAAAACCAAATTTGTGTATTATACACTACTAGTTGTTTGCCCATCCTAGGACGCAAAGTTTAGCGAGCTATGGCTGGTCACTAAAAATCAGCCACCCCTTCCCCACCTCCCCTCCACTTACACTTCCCCTCCCCTTACCCACTCCTTTCCCCTGCCATCTGCCCTCCCCTAAATTCCCTTTGAGATAAAAAAAAAACAATTCAGAGGCATTGGCATTGGGAATGAAGGATGTTGTGGCTTAATTGCAATCACAGCAGCAATCCATCAATGGAAAACATTTCCTAATAGATTACAGTACCGTACTTCAAACAAATTGTTTCACAGGATATTTTAATTGCTTTAAATGTCTTCAACTTCAGACCAACAAAATAATTAAGTGAAGTTAAACAGCTAAATTTTGACCATCATCCTTTTGGAATCTTCAGAAGGCAACAACTTGTGTTATGTTGTGGTTTTTGTCTTCAGTAATGGTCATCGGATAACATGTCCATTAGTCTGCTTGCCTAAAACACAATGGAAAGAAATACTTTGTAGTTTGTACAAAATGATATGTATATATGGATGTATATACATATACCAGTAGTTTTTCCCCCTAAAATATGTATATATGGTATATACATATATGGCTATCAAGACACTTAATTATAAATATGTGTGTATGTATGTATGTTTATCACTGGACATCGTTTAAACATTTTAATTATGTTAATCACTTAATTAAACGTATTGAGAGTAATCAATTGAATAAAAAAGAATTTAACTATAGAATTATATTAGATTTTAAAATTATATAAATGTAATTTATAAATATTATAATTGCATTATATTATTGCAACAAATGGCAGAATATTATAAATTATATAACAAGAAAATTTGTAATATACAGGATATGAAAACTCACAGAAAATTTAAAAAAAATGCAAAAGCTTAAAAAGAACAAATGGCAGAATATTATAAATTATATAACAAGAAAATTTGTAATAATTATACAGGATATGAAATCTCGCAGAAAATTGAAAAAAATGCAAAAGCCTCAAAAAGAGCATAATGGCATTTAATTCCTGTAATTTCCTAGAAATTGGTAGTGTGACAATTTAAGTAATTAAAGTTACATGAAGTAAAAGGGCATTTTTTGCTTTCATTCTCTCAATTTATTTTTCTTCCAACTGTTCTTCTAACAGGCATACATGTAGGTTACATCAGACGCTGCTACTCGCAACAAATCTGTTGTTACACTGTACAGCATGTTATTGTTTGTGACTATTGACTTACCAAAGTTTCTGTATGACACAAACCATTAATTCAAATTTCTTCAATTGAGTCCGTCTTGTCCATGATATGCCAGTACATGGTATGCATTCTCTCTATAGCCTAACATTATTTATTACACCGCATGATGACAGTCTATTCATTAAGGCTGTTAATTAAATAATGAATGCCAAACAAACATTTAATCCAACTAGCATTATAAAATCAGTATAGTTAAACACACAAAAAGCATAAATAAATGGAAACAGAAGGAGACTGCTATAAGCACCCCTCCTTGTCCTGGAAGATTGAGTGCTTTTTCTGCAGAATCTATCCACTCTAATGCTAGAATTCTCCATTCTTTTGAAACAACACTCGGCTTGCGTGACTCTTGTGCTTGACTCTACAGTCTACATGGAATAAGATGACTGTATCTAGACAGAGTACTTAACACTGATGCTGGCCACTGTAATTGCAAATTTTGAATGAGATTTTTTTTACTTGATCCTGTTTTGGGACCTCCTGATCTGAGAAGTGTCTATTGAAATGGTTAAACAGAATCCTTTGTAATTTTGGCAGCAATTAAATGGCCAAATCTGGTAAATTTTCTGTCAAGAAATTGATTTAAAAGTTTGTTGACATTTACAGCTGTAGTTTGATGTCATGATAGTGTAATGGCTAGATTGCAAACCCAGAGGTTGGTAAAAATTGCTCTTGCTTGATATCACTGCATACTATCAGAAGAGAAAACATAATATTCAAAGAGCACATTTTGATCAGGTGCTTCTTATGAATTTTAATAAGTACTGATTTTTTTGTGTTCTCAGGATGCAATCATAATGGTACAATATATACAAGTGGAGGATTTCGAGGGCCAGTTAGAGGTCATATTGATTTGGTCTGGTGTTACAATAAGACTGAAGATGTATGGGAACAAAAAGCTTCAATGACAACAGCTCGAAGTTATCATGCCATGGCATCAACTGGAAGATGTATAATAGTAGCTGGTGGAGTAAAATACCTTGGTGGCAATGAACTTCAAGATATACAGGTATGTCTATGCAATTTTCTTTTAATGTTTTCTCTGAATATTGAATTTGTACACTCTTAAAGTAGTTAATGTACATGTAAAGAAACTTTACAGTGTAAGTAAATCATTAGCAACCACACAACAAATTTATGCACATAGTGTAGGATGTGTTTTGCACAAGGTGTGTTCTTCCATCAGTCCATGGTGTGGTAGCGTATGCAGTGTGAATGGTTGTCATAAGTGTAGGAGTGGAAAAGGTGTGTTCAGTCCATGGTGTGGTAGCGTATGCAGTGTGAATGGTTGTCATAAGTGTAGGAGTGGAAAAGGTGTGTTCTTCCATCAGTCCATAGTGTGGTAGCGTATGCAGTGTGAATGGTTGTCATAAGTGTAGGAGTGGAAAAGGTGTGTTCTTCCATCAGTCCATGGTGTGGTAGCGTATGCAGTGTGAATGGTTGTCATAAGTGTAGGAGTGGAAAAGGTGTGTTCTTCCATCAGTCCATAGTGTGGTAGCGTATGCAGTGTGAATGGTTGTCATAAGTGTAGGAGTGGAAAAGGTGTGTTCTTCCATCAGTCCATGGTGTGGTAGCGTATGCAGTGTGAATGGTTGTCATAAGTGTAGGAGTGGAAAAGGTGTGTTCTTTCATCAGTCCATGGTGTGGTAGCGTATGCAGTGTGAATGGTTGTCATAAGTGTAGGAGTGGAAAAGGTGTGTTCTTCCATCAGTCCATGGTGTGGTAGCGTATGCAGTGTGAATGGTTGTCATAAGTGTAGGAGTGGAAAAGGTGTGTTCTTCCATCAGTCCATAGTGTGGTAGCGTATGCAGTGTGAATGGTTGTCATAAGTGTAGGAGTGGAAAAGGTGTGTTCTTCCATCAGTCCATAGTGTGGTAGCGTATGCAGTGTGAATGGTTGTCATAAGTGTAGGAGTGGAAAAGGTGTGTTCTTCCATCAGTCCATGGTGTGGTAGCGTATGCAGTGTGAATGGTTGTCATAAGTATAGGAGTGGAAAAGGTGTGTTCTTTCATCAGTCCATGGTGTGGTAGCGTATGCAGTGTGAATGGTTGTCATAAGTGTAGGAGTGGAAAAGGTGTGTTCTTCCATCAGTCCATGGTGTGGTAGCGTATGCAGTGTGAATGGTTGTCATAAGTGTAGGAGTGGAAAAGGTGTGTTCTTCCATCAGTCCATAGTGTGGTAGCGTATGCAGTGTGAATGGTTGTCATAAGTGTAGGAGTGGAAAAGGTGTGTTCTTCCATCAGTCCATTGTGTGGTAGCGTATGCAGTGTGAATGGTTGTCATAAGTGTAGGAGTGGAAAAGGTGTGTTCTTTCATCAGTCCATAGTGTGGTAGTGTATTTGTGCAGTGTGAATGGTTGTCATAAGTGTAGGAGTGGAAAAGGTGTGTTCTTCCATCAGTCCATGGTGTGGTAGCGTATGCAGTGTGAATGGTTGTCATAAGTGTAGGAGTGGAAAAGGTGTGTTCTTTCATCAGTCCATAGTGTGGTAGTGTATTTGTGCAGTGTGAATGGTTGTCATACATCATCCTCAGAAAATGAACTTTTCATTAGTCTGAACAAGAATCTTTTGTTTGTTCTAGACTTGTCCAAAGCCTGCCAACAGAGACTGTATTCGAGCTTTTATGCTGGGGTAGAGCAACCCCTTTGAAAGGTTCATAGGGCTGTAGAATGTCCTGGTGCATTCATAGGGCTGTAGAATGTCCTGGTGCATTCATTACATGATGTATCACACTCAACATGTGGCCTGGATAGCTATGTTGGTAGTTCTTGTGTTTTCACACCACCATCAGGCATCAGAGGTCATCAGATCTTAAGCAAACAAATCTCAAATAGTCACATTCAAGAACAAGACTGTATCTAAGACTCCTTTTCAAGCGGTTTACCCTACCATAGATTGTCTCTCAGTCTTAGCCTAAATATTTTGTGGAAACCGACCTGATATTTGGCTTAATTTTCTGGGGTGCATTCAGTTAATGTGTCTATGTGCATTAGACACCCATGCCAGTGAAGATAATAGTAAATAATAGTAAGAAATAACTAGCTCTTATATATTAATTAATATGTGCTCTCCATGAGTGTTAAATTAATAAGTGAACATATTACAAATGTAGCTTTGTTTATTTTTAGAGCTGTGAGGTTTACAATCCAGAAGCTGACCAGTGGACTGTGGTGGCCCGACTGGAACATGTGGCAAGTTGTATGTCACATGTTGAAATAAATGGAACAATGTTTCTCTTTGGAGGCCATTCCTTTGAGCACAACTGTGGACACAATTTTCTCCAAGTCATTGATCTTCAGTCATGTAAAATCCACTCTGTGACTTTCAAAGCCCATAAAATTTCATATTTTGAAACTGTAGTAGTTGATTTACCAAAGAAATATGTGAAGAGATTTCATTAGCAACAATAAACTAATTTAAATTTAACTTCAAAATGGTATGAGCATTTAATAGCATTCCAGTACAATTATTGATTGCATCTACCTAGCAGTATGTTAAGTTATTCATGTAAGAGGTTATAAAATATCATGTAAATCAGTATTTAATAGTTTTCCATTAATTATGAGTGTTGCAATATATGAAGTTTTACTAAACTTCTAAAAAGTTTCTGAAATATAAATATTCTAATTATTTATTTTATTTAAAAGCACTTACAGATCAGTAGATCTGAATATCAAGGTCAGTAAATCTGACCTCATTCATTCATTCTGAGAATTTATATAGCGCCTCTTCAAGACATCTATTCAAGGCGCTCTCTGTGCTAACCTATTATGATGATAAGTGTCAATGTCATTACGAATGAAAATATTACATCAGTTAGCAAAACAATACACAGTAAGCTAGAAGAGTCACCAGTGGCAGGCCCACGCACACGCGTGGAACCAACCAATGGATTCCCGTCAACAGCTGAAGATGGCAAGGATGTTCAGAGTCTCTGAGCCAAGTTTTGTCGATAGAGTAGAGCAGCCACAGGTAACAGCGTTCACAAACGCGGTGACGATGCCGACCACCAGTCCCTCAATGGTAGAAGATGATGCACGTCTGGAGTGCACAGAGAAGGCATATGTCGTGTGTCGGTCGGTAGATTGAAGCGCCTCCAGTCACTGAAGGTCAAGGTCACTCCAATGGCGTGTGTCGGTTATCCTCAACCAAGACGTAAACACTCGGCTACAGGCGGCATACACGGTCCGTATGGCTGAGGCTCGACCGTACATCAGAAGGATGGGCCTGATGCAGTCACATTGGTCAAGGCGACTTGCAAACAAATTACCATTAGACACACAAAATCCTGATGCACCTAATACGACCAGAACCTTGACAGTACCACAATTAACTGCCCTGTTTGTGTGCAACATTAGAACAAATCCAAAACTAAACTCTGCTTGAAGACACTTAAGACACTAATTATAATAGAATGAGGTATGTACCAAATGCTGGTAGATGCACACCTGTGACAAATAATTTCTTATTTTGAAATCCCAAATTCTACCCCACACAACAAACCTTTGCAAATCAAGGCAATGTGTCACATTAGCTCAGGTCTGACCAATGATATGTCACCAACCATAGTTTGCTCTCTTTTCTACTCTTGCCTTGATTATGCCAACTCGGTTTTCTTGGTGTCTGAGATGTTGAACGGAACACACTTTGACTCGCATAATGCTGCACACATCTCCTCAAAGAAAATTACTCTGACATTTGCATAACTAACTCCTCTATCACCTGACCACTGACTAGCGACACCTCGGATTTACATTTCTGTGTTATTCTGTGCATGTCATAAATTTTTTCAATAAGTAATAATAATTAATAGTGTTGTTCAAAGTACTGGGCCAACACACTTCAAGTGCAAGTAAACCTAACTTTGCCAACAAATTGCTGGTATTAACATGGATTTACAAGGGGCCGTTCGTGTTTGACAAATCTGTTGGGAGTTCTTTGACGTCTATGAGAGGATAGACTAGGGAAACCTGTAGATGTAATTTAGCTTGATTTTGCAAAGACATTTGATGACCTCATGTAAGGCTGGTGAAAAAGTTGTAAGCATGCTGGATTAGAGGGCAGGTACTAACATGGATTCAAAGCTGGTTTTCAGGTAGAAGACAAAAAGTGAGCATAGGTACTGCGGGAAGATCTAAGAAGAATGTTCAGATGGTCACAGGACTGGCAAATGCTCTAATTTGGAAACGTGCTCAGTGATGCACAGAGAGGCAAAAGAAAAACTAATTTACAGATGTCTTGGCTGCAATAAATAGAAAGTCACAAAGTCCAGATTCTTACCTTTAGCTGTTGTAGCAGTTTTTACAGAAGATGCTTTCTTCTGGCACTTTTCAGTTATAATAACTGAATGTACACTGAGTGAAGACGGTTCTTTATTAGACGAGGGACAAGAATCATTCTTCCTTTTCTTAGCCACTGAAGAATGTAACGGCAAGCTGGTTTTGGACTTTCTTTGTTCATTTCTAAGAAGATTTCCACATGACTGCATTTGCTTTACAGGAATGGTTTCCAGATTAGAAGTTTCAGCTTTACTGAGTGTTTGGTGAATGTTGCTTTTCATTTCGCCAAATCTCTTACAAGAAGGCTGTAAGGGCAAAGAAATCAGTACAGTAAATGTTTTGATACAGTTTATTTTAATATTTAAATGCTGCACAGTTAACGAATTGGGCTAACAGCAATACAATAAAAATGACAGAAGTAAAATCAATGAAGCACTAATATCTTGAAACCTTACTGATGGTCATCTGCACAAGCATGACATCACAGTAGCAGGCATGTTATGGCTATCTACTGCACATCAACTATTGTGTAAAAATACCCATTTGCTGTGTTGTAAGGCTGACACAATGACTGTATAATTTTAAAATTTATGTTTTATGTTTTGGGCCCAAGTTTTCCTTTATTGCTTCAACTGTGCTTTCAGTGTAGATAAATTTAGCTGTGCCTTGTAAACTTCACTGCCCAAAAAGGTAATAGTAACAAACTTGTTTATGCATATGAGTGGAAGCAGTTTTGTTGATTATAATGCTGGCACGTGCAGTGAAGTAAGGCAAATTGCTGGTCAGGGTTAATTCTTGAATGGTTGACAACATCATGGTATCACACCATCTGCTGCTACTTAATCTGCTATCCTTTATTTTGGTAAATGAATATCAGTGCAAGTTGGGAGGTTAAAAACTCGCAGAAACATGGTCGTGGAATACACACAGTCCAAGAAATCTAATGAGACAGCTTCAATTCAATTCAAATTCAATTCAATTCAAATTATTTTATTGCAACCAAATTACTACAGTAAATCAGAGAATGTGAACAAACAAAATACACTGGCAACAAAGGGAGGCCCAAAAGGGATGGAGATCCCGCTAAGGAGGGTCACCCATATAGCAATTTCCCAAAAACAATTATGAGGTAAGGCAATAGAAGAAATAAAAATAGAACCAGTTGGTGACTGGGTGCAACTAGCAATAAATTGTTAAGAAACAAGTGATAGGACGATCTTAACTACAAACTTAACTAGAACCTTAAATAAGCGTGGTTATATGCACGAACTTCCAGTGACAGTAGCTGTTTAAATTGATGCGAGAAGAAACGCACGTAATCTCTTTTTGAAGACCTGCAGAGTACTGGAGAAACGGATATCTAATGGATATTCAAAAGAATTGTCAGCTAAACAAAGTCTACTGGACTTGAATGTTGATTTTGCTCTAGTTGGAACTGAAGTCTTAGAACAGCGGACGTTGTCAATTGGATATCAAAGAAATCATACAGTATGTATTCATATGCGGTACTACTTGCTGTCAGTGTGTGTAATGTGCAATTTCATATTGCAACAACAGAATACCTAAATTTATAAACAATAAACATTTGGCCTGTTCATTGAAATGAAAAAGAATAAAAAGTTGTGCTCTACAACATTTCATTATTACATTTTAATTATAAATTAAATATTAGCACCTTATCATCGGAGTTCAGCACCGAATTGTTTCTCTCTTCTTGAAACTTTCTTTTGATGGTAGAAATATCTGATGGTTTTCCGTTTGGTTTTGCTGTCTGTTGCACTGAAATGGTATTTGTTGTAGACTGCACACTTTGATGGCGAAATTTGCTGGTAAATATAGGAACAATTCTTTCTTTAACTCCACTGCCATGGTTTACACATGCAGCACTCTGATTTACATAGTTAATCTTGGTTTTCACTTGGCTACTGTGCATGGGACTGTTAGATCTGCCTTCATATGCTGATTGATGGTCCAAAAGACTTCCAAGAACTGGTCTGGAATCCCCCAAATGCTGCCTTTCTTCCAAAATTCTTGTATCCTTCAAAATCAAAGACTTTTTTAACGGTGCTTCTTTCGCTCCAGTATTGCTTTTTACTACATGATATTCTACAAACTTTGGTGTTGGATTATGTCTTGGCTGCTCTTCTGTAGCTTGCTTATGAGGAACTTTTTCTTCACATTTTGTTAAATTAACATCGCTGTTATTCTGCAGCTAAACAAAGACAAACAATTACTTTATTATCTGAAAGGTTTAGATTTAACATTACTACACACTTTGTTCCTATTTCATAACCTAAATGTAGTATGTTACAGGAAATGCATGACATAGAAACATTTAGAAGGCAGTAAGTATTTGGTCACATACGGATAGAGTCTTAGAAATTCAGCAAGTATTTTTCATTCTCATCAATTTGTACTTATTATTTATTAATGCGAAGTAAATGCCTACACTGGTCAATGATAGTTGCTGTACAAGTACAGCAACTACCTGTAGTTAATGAATATACCGAGTTCTGCACATGTCACTGACTGTGTCAGTCATTATTTGAATCCTGCATCATTTTGGCAGATTAATTTGTAAGTGGAGAATTCGTTCAGAAGTTTTTAACATTCTGGAGTTTGCTGGTGCTCAGCCTGTACATCAGACTTGACCATTGTATCTGCTGCAGATTTTGTACGTTTGACAGCATTTTATTAACTATTATTATTATTATTATTAAATAAATTTATAACGCGCGCAAAATAAATTTATAACGCGCGCAAAATAAATTTATAACGCGCATCATCTTGCCTTGGTAATTCTGTGGGAAGGGATGGGCTTCCCGGGTATGGGGTCTAAAGACAGCGTATGCAACTATGCATCTAGGGTTGGGTAATTTCAGTCTCGGTGGAGAAGCGATGTGGTTCTTGGAGTCTGTTAGTCACTCTACCGACCAATAAGCGGTGGTTCAAGGGATAGCTAGGCATGTGTCATCTTCTACCAATGAGGGACTGCTGGAACGAGGTGTAACGTGTGCTGCAAACACTGCTGCCTATTGTCGCTCCACGCTATCGACGCAGCTTGGTCCAGAGACTCTGAACAGATGTCATCTCTCAACTATCTAGGTTTCTGTGCATTGCTTTGCTTATGAATGAAATATCTATTCTTAATTACATTTAGCATCATATCAAATAGTACATGCAGTCCGTTTTAATGTACTAAAAGGTGCTATAGCAAGAGGGCTAGAATTAATAATTTTAGTGTTGATTTTTATGCCATTTAAACTAATTTATCCCAAATAAATTTATCAAACATAATTTTGGCGCCCCAAAACCTGTCCTGTTACATAAATATCAGTCCATCGTATTGGGGCTGCAGATTACATCTGTATCAATATGTGTTAACTAAGGCATGTAATATAGCACCTTTATGCAACTAAAAAGTGCTGCACTTTGAGGAGATCCAACAAGTGAGGCAGACCTGACGTGAGGAAGTGCAGAACTGCATGTCCCCACATTGCCCACAATCAGCAAAGTACAATTGCAAGTCTATCTGCATATTATAATGTCGCTGCTGAAACATGATTGTAGCTTCAGCAAAAGGTTACTTGTTTGTAAATAGTGTACTATTTTCGGAGTGACTATTTTCTGAACAACCTTATTTGAAGCAATGGGGAACACAACCCAAGTGTCCCCAAGGTATGGGGACACTTGGGTTGTCCTTGGGAAGGACATGTATGGCATCCCATATCAACTGACACATGTATTTAAGAAAAAATTTACCACAGCAACACTGGCGAGATTGGATGTAGTGCTTCTTGCAGGTTGCTCAACAGTCAGAGGAGTAGCACAAACTGCAGGTAACTTAGAGCTAAGTTCACAAATGAACCTGTTCTCAGTATCCTGGTTCTGGCACCTAAAGATGACTGCTTCTTGAGCTCGAACACAACAGTTTGGATAGCTAACATATCTTAGTTAAGCTAAATATATACAATTGTTTTTGTCTGATGATGACTGATGATTGTGATGAAGCATCAGTTGATGGCATTGAGCAATCATGAATTAAGGACTTAGATGAGGACAGTCTTAGACATAGATAAATTGTGGGTAAGAGAGAATTAGTATTCCTATGCCAACACTCAACCCTATAGTCTTGATAAAAATATATAAGTCCTCTACAACATGTCTGAGAAACATGTTATTACAATGTTGACACTGTCAAATGAGTATTGCAGAGCAATTGCAGAGCAACACTGCAAACACCCAATGGGAGACTTCCTTACTTACTTAGTACTTGTCCTTCTTGTGCACATCGGGCAACACAAGGTTCTCCATCTCTATCCATGTTTAGAGATGAGTGACATCAGGCAGTCTTCCTGCTTAATCCCACACATCCAAACAACTCAGATCGTCTCGCATGGTCTCTGGTCAATTCTTTTATGGTCTTCCTCTTGTCCTTCTCCATTCAGAAGACTACCGCTGTACTTTTTCAGCATTGACATGTGCCTTCATGTTTGCATTAACTGCAAGTGACACTGCAAATATGTGCAGTATTAATTCCATTGCTTTTAGCCTTCAGATTAGAGACAAATGTGGACACTGCATCAATTGGTGTTCGATTCCAAGCCAGAAAGGTCTGTGGGTCAAAATCCAGAAGGGCATTCCATGAAGACTAAATCAGAAACTAAGGCGGATTTGGGATCTGAGAATAGATTGCTGCTGGTTATAATCTAAAGGCCAGCTCTAAGGGAACAAAGGTGTAGTGAAAGCAATTTCCATAAAAGTGGACCTGCAACAGAAAAGGTTTGCTCACCAAAAACTTGATTCATCTTAAGAATGGCTAAGGTAAATGTAATGTACATTGCTGACTACCGAAAAAAGAACATTTTGTGTTACGGTGTGAAATGAGCATAGACGGAGAATTCAGGAAACTGAAAGAAAGTTTGTAATAATACTCTTCATTTAATATTTTCAAACTGATAATTACGCAGTGTGATTACAAATCAGTATGAACAGATGATCACAAGTTATTACAGGAGTCGAATTTAACAGTATAAGGCAGCCATGCAAGGTATGTATTGTTGCAAACAAATTATGGGTGCAAAGTCACACAGAGAATCTCAGTGTCATTTGACAGTATACATGTAATTCAGTCTTAGAAAATTTATTACAAGCCATCCCGGACTGAACAGTGAAAACAGAAGAGAGTAGCTGGAGAGTAGCAGGATTAATTGCAAGATATTGCCAAATGAAAAGAATAATATGGTGTCGTCAGTATACATATGGTAGTCTGAAGAGTTATGAGCAAGCAGTGAACCGAGTGGCATGATATAATGAAAAGAGTCCAGGCCCAGTAAAGAAGCTTTTGGAACATTACAGTTCAAGATAGTTTGCACCGATTGAGCTGATTGATATGAATTGATTGAGTACACTTGTGCATGCAAGATGCAAACCAGCTAGACTAGAAAGACCAACCAGAGTTTAAGGTGGTGAATGATGTGATGATCAGTGGTATTCAGTGCAGCAGATGGATCAAGGAGACCGATGGTAGTTACTTATTGCTAACCATGAGCTAATCGGATTGTAAATGGCAAGTAGTGTAGTTTTAGTAGAATAATATTTCGGAAAGTAAATAGGAAAGGAAGGTAGAGGTTATAGGATGAAAGATGACAGTTCAGATGAGTGGAAACTCAGGGAGTCGTTATCTTGGAGAGGTGCTATATAAATGATCCAAATGAATTTATTCAAGGATTTTGGAAATAAAATTGAGAGTGGAGATAGGGCAAAAGTTTTAAAGAAGAGAATAAACTATGAAATAAGCAAATCTGGAGGGAAAGCAGCCTTCAGTGAGAGAGGTTGATATGATATATTATGGAACCAAAACATCAGGAAGGTTAGAAGAGTTGAGATTAAGGGCCAAGCACTAAGACTTGTTTAAGAAGAATCACAAGACTTCTGTGGGCACGGGAGAAAGTGAAGAGTTTGGTAGTATATAAATGCCGCACTCTTCCTCCCTCCCTTTCTCACTCTCTGTTCGTCTGTTTTCACTCTCCCTCTCTCATCTCGTCCTCTGCTATTTCTGAAAGCAAGTTGAACCAAACAAGTAAAAGCCAAAATCTAACTTCTGCTTTAAATTCTATAAAAAATTTAAAGGATACGTGAAAAGAATGTCCCCGATGAGTTTAAAGTAGACCTGGCAGTAATAGACACTTTCTTCACTTTCAGGCAGATAATACCCGTACTACAATACCAATATTCACATAAAAATTTACATTCAGCATAAATTTGACAATATAAATGATTCAGTTAGTTATTTATAACACTTGACTCAAACACAACCACAATTATTTACAAAGTTTTTGCAAGAATAAAAAATGAACACAAGTTGATAAACAGTTTCTTTCCATTGGGTTTAATATGGTAATCAATTTCCTTAAATTCGTTGCACCAATACCACTTTGTGGAAAACTGTAATTTTTAATCAACTTAACTGAAGATCAGTCAGTTATACTCAAAAATCCCAAATTATTCTTGAATGTGAGATACAATTCGAATGATTTCTAAACTTGTACATCAAAAGAATTCTGATATTTGGTCAATAAACTATCAAATACCTTTGTCCTTTTATTTATCTCACTTATGTGTGCCAAATTGTAATTACTGTCACTTAAACAAATCAATTAGGAAACACTAAGTTGCAAAAAGCTGTTTAACTTGAAATAGGGGCCAAGTCACCTATAAGACTTTTAGCTTCTTAAAAGGCTCCTGTTGCACTTTTTCTGTTAGATTATGTTTGATGCTGTAGTGTTTACAGGTGCAATAGAACTGTATAATGTTATATTAAACATGTTTAAAAATGTATTTTCATTTCTAGAACTGTTATTCACTTAATTGACAGTCTGAAAGTGTTTGTTTAGTGTTGCGCTTAAAATTGATGTCAATTTCAACTAACATAAATTACCAGAAGTAGGTTGCATATAATTTCAGCAAGGTACCAGTAAGTAAATTACAGGTAATTGCTGTGATGCAACAGAAAATGAATGTGACAAGCTAACGTTTAACTTAAGATAATCATAACATAACATATTATATGATAATTTGTAAAACGCAACTTCAAGAAAAAACTCATCAGTAGCGCTCCTGACCTAACAAGGACAACCTCTGATTATAAATTGACGATTTAATGACAGGTTGTTATAGTCCATCTAAAATGATTGTTTACTTTTGCATTCAAAATGATCCATGTAAAAACATCGTATATAGACTTCCATTGAGAATTTATATGTTAAAATGTATTTTGACATATAATTCTCAGTGGAATTTAACAGACAATGTTGACTTCTGTTTGATATTCATTGATAGTATTTTCACAAGCTGTATCTCATCAACTATGTAATACTGTGACATAATAATTTCTGCAAGCTCTAAATTAGGTCATTTCTTACCTTAAAATGATAATTATGGCTACATAAATGATCAAATAATAAATTATGAAAACAAAGACTAACAGTGGCCCTCCAGTATTTTTTCATCTCTTTGTAGCTTTTAAATGGGCATTCAGGTGGGAGGCTGTGTGTTATGTTGATTATCTGTCCCTTTTTCATGCTAACAAATAGAAATAAATCCAAAAGTAATTTTAAATGCATGAAGTGTTTACAGAACAAAAAACATTACATATATACAGTTCTGTTACAACATCGTAAAACCATTAAATATTTATGCAAATCATTGACTTTATTCATAAACTTGTATTTAACCTTAGGGGTCATCCATTTAGTACGTACGCATCGAGGGGGGTAACCCAAATGCATCTGATTGCGTATGCTTGCATACGCATAGGAAGGGGGGGGGTAAACTTCGATAATACTGTCTATATAGGCCTTCCTTCAAATGAGTCACAGTTCAGCCATCAGGCAATTAATGGGGCTAAGTAGGGCTGTGGGAAAGGACCACACATTTGTATGACCGTTACCTCTGACTGCTAGTCTTGCAGCTGTGCACCTAGTCCCAACAGTTTGACCACCTGCTCTATTCAGTCAGGTTATAGACTGTTCTATAGGATTGGGGGGGTGCGTCTCAAGCGTACGCAGATGGGGGTGCTAAAAGTACGCTTGCGTATGGGGAGGGGGTCAATTTTTCCCGGAATTTTGCGTACGTACTAAATGGACGACCCCTTATATACGCATGCCAGCTTTTTAACAAAAACTCACTGAATGCTGAAGCACAAATTCCAACTGGATGGTCTCTTACCAAGAGGTAGCAAACTGCTACCAGTACTTCTACAAAAAGGCTATGAACATTATAGTACATCATTTGCATATTCATATACACTTGTATCTAATGTGTGTATGATTCTTAGCACCTTCTTAGTACCTCTCAATTCTGCTGCACACATAACTCAGAATTAAATGATGTAAACAAGTGTGTTTGAAGTCAGTTTAAATATTCATGCTGAACATAATCAAAATACATTACACATATACAAAGGAAGACTGTTCCAACAGAGAGGTCCGACACAGAAGACTTAAGCTGATTTGTAGAAGAGCAGCACTGGAAAGGTATGATGGAGAGAATGAAGCTTTGCAGCTCATTAGTGAATGCCTAACAATTTGCTTGAAACCAGATGATGTTGACTACAATAATACAATACAATACTAGTAATACAAGACTAGTAAAGAAAATCTGCAGAAAATGATAATGGGCCATCTGAGTATATGGTCAGCAACAGAGAAGGAACATTCACCAAACCTTGTAGAAGGCCGTGGGATTTGCAGTTGGTTTTTCAAAAATGAGGATAGTAGCCGACAACTGTTCCTGTTGTCTGCTACCCAAATGCAGAAATCAGATATGTAGTTTGGCGTAAGATCATTAATTGATTTGTAGATGATCAAACACAGTTTGTTTGTAATCAGCTGAGGAACACAACCAGTGCTGGTTGTCGTACAAAAGATCTGTGTCATAATCGGATGTTGTCCGACCATAAATGAGCAGCAGAGTTAAGCACCAACTGTGTCTGGTCTAGCTGACAAGTTGGCAGACCTGCCAGTAGGCTGTTGCAGTTATACTGTGGCTGATATAATATGGTGTTCAATGCATACAGTGGAAGATATGGATTGCAAGTTCTGCACTATAGATACTTTACACACACACTTGCGTACTAACCTGGGTAACACTTGGCACCATTTGGAAGTAATTGAGTGCTCTTCTATTGGTTCTGCTTCTATGTTTGCCAAAAAGTTGTTGACAACTTTTGCACTAATACCAAAGTCCAATAACTGCAATAATTCACATACAGAACATTTATGCCTTTAACAGTTACTAATGTCTCCAAACAATTTCTTAATATTGAAAATATAAGTGAAGCAGTAATATGAACTAATTTTTTTCTATTATGTCACTTTCAGGCATGATTGCCAAAATTCTGTGAAGTTAAGCAGTATGGAAGAAAATTAACCATAATTACATGTCAGAAAAAATATAGAAAATGCAAAACTAGATAATACATATAGAATATATAAATATACACAGTACACCTAAAAATACATGTGTAAGTCTGGTACCAATAAACTAAAAAAATTAACTGAACTTGAATTAAACATCAAATTAAACTCACTGTACAAGGCATCATTGTGATTCCATAAGGAAGCAGTGAAATTATTGACTTGAAATGACTGACATTTAAAACCAACTCTGAAAAAAAATCATCATGCTGGTGATTTATTTATTATCTATAAAACAAAAAACAGTTTAAAAAATGTTATATCCTGGTAACGCACTTTAAAATAAGGCACTAAAAATAGTGACGTTGACAGCGAATGTATGAACAGAAACAATTGAGCTTACCTCACTGAAAAATTAATGCCGAATTGAGTTGTTCATATTCAACTACTTTAACTGGGATACAAGAGCATAAAATAAACCAGTGATGCTTTCCAATTCTATTTGTTTAGAGATGTAAACATTTTTTAGTGTCACAAATTTTGTATTTTAATTGTTCAAAATATTTTACCAAGATTTTACTTTTTTTTTACTAATACTCCATTTTTGCTCACTTTTTACTAAGAAATATTACTAATATTCCATACCTCTAAGCAAACCGTAAGAAAACAATATATATGCATAAATGTGTACAATATGTATGTAATACTATGTATATATACATATTCCTATATACCTATTAGAAAAGTTGGAAATATACAATAAGTTTCAGTCAGTTCTGTCATTCATACAGGCAAACATGGTCATATGCTGATACAGAAGTGATGAGTCACCATCTTTTAAACAAGTGATTATCCATTTATGGTATATAGGTATATAGACAAGTCACCAAATTTTAGACAGGCCCAAAGCCAAGCACATCTATATCATGTGCCTGTGATTGGTATGCACAGAACTGGAGCATTGTTCTGACATCACTGATGGAATCAGACGTTTTTGGCAGGTGCTATGTACTGAAATGCTGATCCAACATCACAATAAATCATATTTGTCCCCAGGTATGTTTCGCTGACTTGGGTTTCATAATATTTTAAAACAGAAAATTAAGAGTGTTTGAAAGTAAAGTTTAGAGTATTAGTGTTTGTGCTCAGTCAATCAGTGATGATGATGATGAAGCCGTTTATTGAATCACCGAAACAAATGTTGCAGACATTTGGACTAGTATAACTGAAACAAATGTACTAGTGTTGAGGTATCAAAAGGACATACATCAGGCATTAGACATTAAACACTAGACATTATATCAACATTAGATATGATTCAGGGCTATCCCTTTCCCATTGATTAAGTTACGTAGTTACAATGTTACGTACTGATAGTTGTGATGTTGATCATTGCTGATGAGATCAGTGTATAGATAGATTAATGCAAACAGAAGCTCCAATACTGGTGATAGGAGTGCTGTCATGATTGCACTATTTAAAGTAATCATACTAAATATAAAAAGTGACATAGTGTCTTTCATAGAGTTAAGGCTACACAAGAAATTGAGCCAACCCAGCATTCTTAGCCCAAAGAGTTAACAATTTCAAAAGGTTGCAGACAATAAATTTAACTGCAGAAACTAATAATATTATTTAAAAGACAACTTACTTATGGCTTCTACTCTACGAGAGTTCACTAGGAAGTCTTCCCCTATGATAAACACATGGCAAACATACAAACCACTTGTATAATCTTCATTGATCAATTTCAATTTTAAGGTTATATCTTAAGTTTTGCTAAAAAGCACAATAGCCATCAACAAGGAGCACATCTGAAGCAATTCCCACATTCCAGTTTCTATTCATGCAATATATTGATTTATATGCTTTTAATTGCAACTCATACTTATTATGAGAACTGCCCTTGACACAATCCAACAGCACGAAATGGAGAAATCTTGTTCAAACCTCATCATTGGCACATGGAAGAGAGAGGAGAGAAGAGAGAAAAAGATACTTAATTCTGCTAGGCAAAAAGTTTACCAGTTTTTCCTTATATTCTTTGAGTAATTACTTTTTACTTTTGTCATTTACTTACTGGAATTTCTGAGTAATCTGAAGATGTTTTACAGTAATTATATCATAATTTACTAGAACTACTTCTTTGTCTATCAACACTAAAATAAGCATATATTAATTACCATGAACTAGGTACTCTCCAACCTGATTCCACTGTCCAGACATTCTTGCCATAATAGTGTACTGCAAACAGGCCTGAAAATCTGCTAACGATACTCGAACTGGTTTATCAAACTATGAAACAAATTTTGCAAACACAAATATTAAAATTTTTATGCATGCACATGAAATAATAAGAGAAACATTAAGACAAAGTTTCACATAAACTATCTGAACTTAGAAAAGCAAAAGGCTAACTACAGTTCTTTTTACGAACGTCTCAATGAGAATGCATATATAGTGAACTAAGAAGTCTAAAATTTTGAAACTTAACAAAAATTAACTTTTTATATTAAAATATAGATAAGTATTTATGACTTAATTTTTTATATAAACTGGAAGTAAATCATATTTTCTTCCTCACACAAGTTTAAAAAACATATACTTTTATGTTTTATTACCTGGCCCTCAAACCAGTATTTGAGCCTTTGTTTGACCATTGGGATTCATATGAGTTTGAGACCCAAGGATAACATGATGCAACAGAAGTAAAGAAATCAATTTAAGTAAATTGTATTTATGTATTGCATGTACGTATCTGAGCATTTCTACAGCACATGTGTAAAATCGTCTCAAGTTTAGCAATCCTAGATAAAAATGATTCTAAAAAGCACACATTTCAAACAAACTTCAATTGTACAAAAGCCTAAACCTTCCAGGACAAGCAGAATATCCAAAAAATTAGAAGAAACTTGCTGTCTCATGGGTCTCACTAAAACTCCCAAACACTACCACATAAGCCCTTTTACCAAATTACTTCAGTGGCTAAAGTCCCTCACTGACCCTCAGTTCATCCATTACAAAACTGTATCTCTTACCTACAGCACCCTTCAAACCTCACAACCCTCTTACATTCACCAGCCATTCACCATCCAGCCTCCCAGATCTACTCATTCTCCTCTAAATCATGCTGCATCAGCTCTTTAGAATGAACTACCAAAAGATCTCTGCCAGTTTGCTCATCCTCCTATCTTGTGTGTCAATTTAACCTCTCCTCCACATTCCCTCTCTTCTATTCAAAACTGAAAACCAAACTATAAATTATCCTACAACGTCAATCAAATTTCTGAAACCTCTTGTATTCGTTAGCTATTCACCAATAGTGTTGTTTTCGTCAACGAAAACGAAAACGAAAAATGGCAATTAACGAAAATTGAACGTTTTCGTTGACGAAAACTAAAACTCGTAAAATACGCAGACAACGGAAACTAAAACTAAAACGAAATTTCTAGCAATTAAAACTAAAACGAAACGAAAATTGATCAAACGAAAACTAAAACTATATTTATTACAAAATAATTTTTTTTAAAAACTTTTTTCTTTACTTACTTAATTCACCATTTGTATTATACTGCCTTTTGCATTATGTGCAAACGGTATGCTCTGCTAACATTTTGTTCATCTATTTTAAGACACGCCAGGAGAACAAGAACGAGATGTTGCTACTTCCAGTTTTTCTTTATTTACTTTCCGCTAAGAATTCATCTATTTCGGTTTTAACAAAATTATTTTCATCAATCCGACATCTATTTAGCAAGAATTCTTTCCGTCAATTCAACTTGTATTCGACCAACTTGATGCTAAAATCCATACAATAAATGGCGAATAATTAGGAACACTATAATGCGAAATTACCAAACTTCAAGTGACTGGTGGTGCTGGGACAACCAAACCCTGAATATTTATTTTTTTGTGTCTAAAATTTAAATGGAATTACATAATTGGTAAAACTTAAACTGAAATTAAATTACTACAACTAAAACTGAAATAAACTTACTACAACGAAAACTAAAACTAAAATTAGCTTACTAAAACTAAAACTAAAACGAAAATTGATCCATAAAAACTAAAACGAAAACTAAAACTAATATTGACACACAATAAAAACTAAAACTAAAACTAAAAATGAAGACTAACAATCATAACTAAAACTGAAACTAAAATTGAGACATTATTAAAACAACACTACATCCAACCACCCAGATCTACTCATTTCTCATCACAACTTTCTCTATCTCGGCCAACAGTCTCCTCCTTTCTGAAATTCTGCAACCACTAATCTATGCTACACCAGTTCTTTGGATCGGACTCCCAAACGACCTCCGCCAGTTCAATGATCCTCTTCTTTCATCTCCTCTTTCATCTTCCAATCTCGCTTCTCCTCCGCTTGCCTTCTCTCCAGCAGCTTTCCACTTACAGCTGAAAACCAAATTCTTCAAACTATCCTGATTCTACTCCAACACCACCCTACGACCACCACCATCGATTTCCACCGTAGCACTACACGATCTCCTTGGCATTGACCTTCCTGGCACCAAAATGGAACAAACAACCTGACTATTGCACATCTGATTTGATATGGCACCAGAAAATAAGCTGGTCTCCCTTCATGATGTGGTGCTGAGAAATTTTGGATACTTATATTATATTACGAGAGACAAAACAGTTTAAGAAATTTGACTCCTCTAATTAGCAGAAAAGTGGAGACTTGACACAGTTGTTAAGTGAGCCCCACTGACAAAAATATCAAAAGTCCCCATAAATCCAGGCTGTTGTCAAGCCGCCATCTTGGAAAATGGCGGCCTAAATTTGGTTTTCGGCAGTAACTTCAGAACCATCACAGTTACTAATACATACAAAAATAAAAGTAATTTTCATAAAAAACGAAGAATTTTTATATTTAACTTTTTTATAGGATTAAATATAAACAAGTTAAACAGGATTGTAAGTAACTATAATTATGTATTTCAATGTGACATACAAAGTTGAGACGATTAATGTTTTTTCTGCTAAAATATCTCTACTAAAAGAGAAGAAAAGGGTCGGAGTTTTTGGGTATGCTAATTCATTCACAAAAATCTGTAACTGACCAGCAGCATTCTTTTCTTTAATCTCAGTTGTATCCTGCCAGTTTTATAAAGTGACTGCTGTAAAGATAAAGCAACCTAGACTGAAGCCAGAGATATAAAACACATATCTCTATAATTATTATAGCAACATTTAAGAATCTCTTACTGGGACTGGAATGTAGCCAGACCTATTAAGGAGCATCTTATCATAAGCTGAAATGTTTCTTGAGAACAGTTAGAATTTGGAGTATTTGCCAGAATTCTTTGACATTCTACTAATTAAATAATAACTGTTTTCTAAGTTATGTCTCACCTATAACTGAATTATTACAGACTGGAGAAAATTCCTAGAGACAAGCTTAAACTAATCGGACACGCGTGATCCAATGTCAAATCTTTACATCTTCACTCCCAATGCCTCTATGTTTCTGTCTTCATTGTTGCTTAGACTTAGTCATTCTTCCAAACTACATTTTGGAGAAATGGGCCATAATGAAGATGAAATATTTGCCTTGGAATATTCTACATAATTTCAACAATTACTTCCACCTTCTGTAGAACATTTTTAATACTTTAACGACGAGCTGCTTTGGTTTACCAGTAGCTTTTAATACATTCATTGTTAAATTGTTAAGGCAATCATGTTTGTGTGATTTCTACTCAAAGTTATCCATATCCACTTCAAGCAGTCCTACTGTTCAAACACGGTGATACAGATTAGAAATCTAAGTATTGCTTTCAGCAATTCCAACAGCCACTCTCACATTCTCGCTCCATAATGTTTGTATCTGTATCCTTCCTCCGAATCCATTTTTTGCATTGCTTGTTCTAATCCAACATTTTTAACACTTCAGTGACTCATAGGACACCTTAGGTGATAATATTTCAGTTAATACTTTCATCTCTCAAGGCATAGCCTCAGCAGCATTCCCTTAAGCGGTTGTTGGCATAATATCTATATCAAATTAATAACATTTGATCATGTTTAAATTCACTAAAGGCATTTACCTGCATGATAACTAAAAATGCTTTTTCTCTATCTAAGACAGGACTTGCCACAATATCCCTCTCTGTAAAGATAAGTTCTCTGAAAAGAACACATGAGAAGAAGATAAGTTAACAAAAGGATGTACTTGCAAGCTAACGTAATTGAAAACATGTTTCCAACTAGCTCCAGTTTTGATGGATGCTGAAGAAAAAGTAACTATTGTCAATTCATGAGATGGCAAATGAGACTCAAGTGGCAGAAACTGACACGTTTGCATGGTGTAAGCAATCGAACAGCAAACACAGACATTCTATGATGAACTAGATAAGGTGGTGAAACAACATACTGCTTCTGTTGGGTGACTTCACTGCCAAGCCAGAGTCAGAGAACCGAGTTTTGTGACAGACCCTATATATTATATTATAAATGTAACTTCCAGTTGCTGATCGGGTGCAATTCAAGATCACTACGCTGGTTAGGAAGGCTGTGACTGGCACTGCTCCGTATTACATTGCTGAGCTGTGCCTTCCAGTTGGCAATCAAACTGGTCAGCGGGTGCTCTGGTCTGCCTTGCAAAATGACTTGATTGTACCCTGCTTTCAAAACACCACCCGTGCTCATTGGGACTTCTTGGTTGCAGCACCGTAGAGCTGGCATGTTCTAGTAAAGGAATCAAAATATACATGTAGTGAGATTATGAACTGGCTCATCCCTTTCAACACAACTGGGTGTTGCCCAACCTAAACGTTGGTTATGACCTGTTCCTTAACCGATATGGATCAATGTCTAAGGTAGACAGTGGCTAAATTTGTTTGGGTGAGCAGTTGGAACTCTGAAGAAGAGTTTTATTGGAACGCATGCATTACCAGGGTTCCATTGCATTGAGCAGTGGGAGCACAAGGAAAGATTTCGAGAGCAGTGGGAATGCAGTTTCCATGTGTTCCCACCCACTTTAAACCCTGATGGTACACAGTTTTGGTAAAAGGATGTTTTTTGACTGAAACACAGCACTATGACACCAATCCAACAATAAAGGAAGTTTTATCAAATTTTTATGGCAGACAAGCCAGTTACATTTATAATTACAGAACCTATATTTAACATTCAGGTAAGTACTTTTTAGAAAGGTGTTCTAAGAGGGGTTACAAAATTGTCACAACAGAAGTAACAGAAGTAGAAACCTAACATCAATTCAAGAGCAAAGCCAGTCAGCACACTTTAAGCATAACAAATTTAACCGAACAAAAATCTAGAACAATACTACCTGCATTGCATAATATGCCACTGGGGAAGAGGACATTCAGTACTGGGCAAACGCACCCTGAGGCAACACATCTCATCAACAGCTGGACATCTGATCATGTACATGTTCTGTTTGCTGCTTGTGTTCATTTTGTCTCCACTTCAAAGACATCTGCTTTGGGCAAAGTCAGGTCTGCTACAACTTAAAATTACCAGAATAATTGCCATCATCTTCAGAAAGCACTAAATCTCATTATATGAAATGAATTAGTAAGCTATTTACAGTACACAACTATCATTTGCATTGTACAAGTTTCTGGATACCACATCTATCATACACACTGTGCATCTGGACATTGCTCTTGTTTCAGTGCAGAACAATGTCTCAATGCTCAGCAATTCTTGCATACAATTCTTGTGCTTCTACTGCAACAGTGTCAATATTTATGAGTTTTCGACATGGACTGCAGTTAGACCCAGTCCACTTATAAGAATGTGGAGTCTCCCAGTAGAACAGTTTAGCTTCCAGCCTATATAAGTACACTCTCTGTAACTGGAAATGTTGGATTAATGACTTTTTCAACCATCAGTCACAGTGAGGTTCTGTGAACAATTGGCCATCTGGTGACGAATGCCTGTCCTGCACAGACCTTGTGACTCAAGAAATATCAAGATACTGTGTATTCTACCATCTATGACCCCTAACAAAGGGGTCATCGTGTTATGTAAATTTTGTTCTTCATCCTCAAGGCAATTTGTTTCAGGAACTATTTATAGCATGGTGTCCTCTTTCAACTCTGGATAAGAATCCATCAGTTAGACTGCATGGGAGGTCCACCAGTGTTGACTCTTACTTACCTGAGTATTCTTTACTAATGATGAACTTTTTGTTCTTAAATAACTATATATTCGTTTATTGAGAAAAACAATCTGACAAAAATGCAGAAATGCTAACTTTAACATTGATCATTTAATCTAGCAGGATTTTGGGAGGTATTTAAAAGGTGCTATATTAAATAACTAACTAAATGGACAACTGGATGATATCACCTTTCATAAAATTCTCAGGTGCTTCTCACTAGCCTAAATGATATCAAGTCAGGATAGTTAATTCATCTGCTATCAGTTGCTGCTCTCATAGATGAAAAATGTTGCTATGGCAGAGTATGAACAAACATTGAAGCCAACCAACAATGTCAGAGGGAAGGTGAGGCAGCAAGAACCAGGACTGGCCATCCACCCTCATATGACGACACCAAAAATGAAGTAAATAATACATTGTTGCTATTGGACCTCAGAGACAGGGGCGGAGACTTAGGGGGGACAGGGGGACGGTCCCCCAAAACTTGAGGTGGGGGGACGGAGCTGCTTATATCCCCCCAATATTTCTGAAATATTTCATGAATATAACAATAATAGCTACGAGTGACAGCGAGCAATTTTGTTCAGATGACATCGTAAAATGCTACCATTACAGTGTGGAAATTCAAAACATTTTAAATGGGGATGGGTCACATCCCTCCCCAAACCCCTCCCCAAACTCAAACACGACTCAAACTACATGTTAACTAAGAGTGACAGCTGGTTCTTATCAGCACTCAAATAATAAAGCAATTTTGTTCAGATGACAGCTTAAAATGCTACCATTACAGTGTGGAAATTCAAAAATTTTAGATGGGGAGGGGTCACATCCCCTCCCCAAACCCTCCCCAAACACGACTCAAACTACATGTAAGCTACGAGTGACAGCTGGTTCTTACCAGCACTCAAATAATAAAGAAATTTAGTTCAGATGACAGCTTAAAATGCTAACTTTACAGTGTGGAAATTCAAAAAATTTAAATAGGAGAGGGGGCACATCTCCTCCCCAAACCCCTCACCCAAACTCAAACACGACTCAAACTACATGTTAGCTACGAGTGACAGCTGGTTCCTATTAGCACTCAAATTATTGAGCAATTTTGTTCAGATGACAGCTTAAAATGCTCCATTACAGTGTGGAAATTAAAAAAAATTTAGATAGGAGAGGGGTCACATCCCCTCCCAAGACCCTGTCCCCAAACACGACTCAAACTACATGTAAGCTACGAGTGACAGCTGGTTCTTACCAGCACTCAAATAATAAAGCAATTTTGTTCAGATGACAGCTTAAAATGCTACCTTTACAGTGTGGAAATTCAAAAATTCAAAAACCTCTCCCCAAACACGACTCAGACTACATGTAAGCTACGAGTGACAGCTGGTTCCTATCAGCACTCCAATTATAGAGCAATTTTTTTCAGATGACAGCTTAAAATGCTAATCGTAATCGTAATCGTAAACTCGATATTTCTACAGCGCCCACAAAAGCGAAGTCGCGGGAACCAGCTTATTCACAGGCAGCGGCGCCGCCAGGATTTAAATTCTGTACGCACAATAAGGAGACGACGCGTAGGCCGGGGGCGAAGGTATGTGGGGGTACGAAGAACGAGCGTCTGAAAACATTTTTAAATTTCCACAATGTAATGGTAGTATTTTAAGCAGTCACCTGAACAAAACTGCTATATTATTTCAGTGCCGGTATAAACCAGCTGTGAGCTGTCGCTATTATAGCTAAGATGTAGTTTGAGCCGTGTTTGAGTGTGACTGCAGACTATACTAGGAAACCAAACATTTATTGAAATTAATATATAAACTAGAAAAATACGTTCAATTTAAAAAACCTCAAGGTAAACATATTTCTAACCAGACACAATTAGCAGAAATAGTCTACAAATGGTACACAAATCAAGCCAGAAGGATTCAACTAGGCTACCGAATCGTGAAGCCATGTGGTAATTATGTAGTTTTACCAAATGTTCAGGGAACAAAACATTTTGAAATATGATATTTTGAAATTTGAAAGATAACACTCGAGAGAAGTCATTTAAGTGTACATGTATAATGTTTGTACAAATATCATATTAACCCTAGATTATACTCATTATAATTTGATAGTATTATATATTATAATAGTAAATTATTTCATTATACCATATAATATCATTATATATATATTATAATAACAGTTCAAATAATATTATAATGTCAGCAACAACTCGAAACTATTATTATTTTTTCTTATTTCTGGGGAAATAGGCCTACATCATGGGGGAACATTACACCAGAGGTGCCTTCATTACTCATTACTGAACAAACACACTTTCATCACTACACTTTTCAAGTTATCGTTGCACATTTTGCGTATCAATACCCGTTAAAACAAGCCGTGACATCATCATGAGGTAATATCATCTGATGCACCGTAAAACTGGAAGCTTTCTCTAATAATTATAATTGTACACGACTACGAGCAACATCAGTTGGAAAATTTAGTAGGATCTGTCGAAATCGTTTTGGGGTGTCCGCTGCTTGAAATTACTTTCTTATATAATATAGATTTCTAACCAACAAGATCGAACAATATCGATCATAGGTCTACTTGAAAAATTGTTCGAAACGAACTGTTGTAAATAATAACTTCACTAACATGCTTGCAGTTGCACTTTATGCTTAGTAAGTTAGTAGGTTCCTTAGTCTACTACTAGTAATTCACTAAACGTAAATCATCAAACATTTCTCAGCGCCCACAAAAGCCACAACAAGGAGGCCAGCTTATCACCGGCGCTATATCAAATCAAGTCCACAATAGCCAAACTCCTCTGTTCGTTCCGGTGCCAGGTCAAAAACCGGGAAGGTCAAGCCGAGCAGACAGCATGCATGGTGCTACGGACCTACGGTGGTAATCGTTGATGATGGTGGTCGTGTGGTGGCGCAGGAGTAGAATCAGGGTAGGTTAGCTTGAAGAGTTCGGTTTTCAGTCGTGAGTGGAAAGAGGGTGCAAGCGGAGGGGAGGTAAAATTAAGAGGTGAGGTAGGAGGATGAGCAAACTGACGGAGGTCTTTTGGGAGTCCGTTCCAAAGACCAGGAGCAGCATGGACTAAGGAGCGGTTACAGAATTTCATAGAGGATTAGACTGGAGGCCGAGTGTTAAATATATGATGATTATCGAGTAGACACGGGCCAATCGAATAGCTAGCGAATGTAAGAGGGTTTAGAGGCTTGAAAGGCGTTGTAGGTAATGAATGAGCTGAGGGACTTGAAGCCAATTAAGTGATTTGAGAACAGGAGTTATGTGGTGGTGTTTGGGAGTTTTTGGTGACTGCGTTTGCGAGAGCGTTCTGGACTGTTTGCAGGCGTTTCATTTGTAAAAAAAGGGAGCCACAGGGAGTCTCGTTTGGAATGAACAATTTAAGTGTCTATTGTGCACGCGGTCTTGTAGTCAAGTATTTGGCGCAATCGACAAAGGTCACGGATGTACATGCAGCAGGTGCGATATACCTGGGTGATGTGATCGGAAAAGGTAAGGTTCTTGTCAAAGATGATTCCAAGATTGCGAACAGGAGAAGAGCAAGGTACGGGAGAAGTGAGATCTGTTGGACAAAGATCGGGAGGATAGGCTAGTTTGTTTAATTGTTCGCGGAGGCCAATAATGAGGAATTCTGTTTGTGAAGGGTTAAGACATCGCAGGTTAGCGGTCACCCAGGCTGAAATTTGGTGATGGTGTTGCGTAAGTGATTTAGTGCATCTGGACGGAAGTGAGGGGAGAAAGATATGAAGTGTTGTGTGTGTCGTCAGCACAGAGGTGATGATCAAGAGAGGATGAAGAAATGAGTTTGCTGAGTGGCGAGTTGTAAAGAATGAACAGCAAAGGGCCGAGAACAGAACCTTGAGGAACAGCGCATGTGAGGGTGTGCGGCTCAGATGAGAGACCAGAGGCATTGACAGTGAAAGAGCATGAGGAAAGGTGTGAGCTATAGGTCTAAACCACTGGATCGTGTTAAACTGTTAGTTTATCTAGTACCCAACAAATTATAATTTTGTAACTTGATAATATTTCACTATTTTCATTTGCAATTGTTCATTTCTTAGCCTTTCACCGCTGTACGCACTAGCGTCAGTGCGTACGCCTAGCGGCGCCACTGTTCACAGGCGCTTAACCAAAACAGAATCGATAGGCAGGGGGTCAAAATCCAGAGAGTCAGGCAGGCAGACAGTCAGACGGCTAAGGTGGATGATGCTTAGAGTTGAAATGGCGAGGAAGGTGAGGGGAAGAGAAGGAATCGGGATAGTTTGTGAAAAAGCAGTGTTTTCAGTTTTGAGTGGAAGACCTGTGGAGAGATAGCAAGAGGTGAGGTTTTGGTGAGTTCATAGGATGGATCAGATATTTGTCGTAGCACAGGCGGGAGTTTGTTCCAAAGAGGGGGACAGCTATGGCTATGGAACGATTTGCAAATTTAAGCGATGAGGTGACGGAAGGGCGGAGCAGTGTGAGGGTGGAAGATGAACGGGTTGAACGAAGAGGTTGGACCGAGAACAACTGACGGAGATACGAGGGCTGAGAGGATTGAAGTGTATTGTAGGTGAGGGATAGGACTTTATATTCTATTCGTTCAGGAATTTTGAGCCAGTGGAGTGATTTCAAGACAGGTGTGATGTGGTGGTGTTTGGGGGTTTTGGTGACAGCACGGGCGAGGGCATTCTGAATGGCTTGGAGAGCGATTAATTTGAGTGGTATCTATGTTGAGAAAGAGAGCATTGCAGTAATCTAATTTGGCGTGAACTATTGATGTGGCGATTGTTGATGAGGTTTTGAAGTCAAGCATAGGGCGGATTCTACGCAGGTCACGGATGTGCATGAAGCAAGAATGGGAAAGATGGGTGATGTGATCGGAAAAAGCTAAGATTCTGGTCAAAAATCACACCTAGGTTGCGGACAGGAGAATTTGCTATGAATGTGTGAGTGGATACAGAGTCAAGGCTGAGGGAAATAGAGGGATCTGGGATTTTCTTGAGTTGCTCACGGAGGCCTATAAGAATGAATTCAGTTTTAGAGGGGTTGAGGCACAACATGTTTGAAGTCATCCAGGAGGAGATTTGTTTTACCACACCAAGGAGATGATCTATGGAGTCCGCGAAGCTGCTGGGAGAGAATGAAATGAATAATTGGGTGTCGTCAGCGTATAGGTGATGGTCAACTGAGGATGCTTTGATAAGTGAGCTGAGTGGAGTAGTGTAAAGGATGAACAAACCCCAAACCCCTCACCCTGCTTGGCGCTGCGCGCCTCGCCGATCGTCCTTCGGCCGCTCCTTCACCGGTCCCCCCCCAAGCCCAAGTCTCCGCCTATGCTCAGAGACATATTTACGGGTCTGCTTCTCTGTAACTCTCTTATCTTTTCCTGGACTCATTGCCATTGCCTTCATAGGCTCTTTTCTTGTCTCCTTGTATTCCCTTCTTTGCTTTCAACTGGACTCGCCCTTGAATTTGGCCTGCACAACGATTTTGTTCAGTTGTGACCATGCACTGATGTCTTGAGCCTTATCACAGTGGCACCACTGAAGTTCTTAGATTAGATTAGATTACGGTAGGTCAGTTCGATGAGATCAAAAACCGTGCAAGTCAGCAATACTGAAACGTTCACCCCACATTTAATATTGCACTCCAAATTGAAGTCTTACCTCCATAAGAATTCCTACCCTAATCCACCATATCCTCCGCCTTCGAAGCATTCTCGTCCTCAACGAAACCTATCTTAGCAGCTCCTCTTCCCCTCTCTCTGGTGTTTGGTAGCCGACCTCGGATCTTCCCAGGGCCTTGACCATCTCTGGACAACCCCTATGACACGACGCAACGCTCGTGAATAAGCAGTGCTCTACGATTACGATTGACATTTTTCTTTGCGTTTTAGTTTAATTTTTAAAGACCCCAAGTGAGCAGAGGCGAAAATCTATACATAACTTTGGGGGGGGACAGAGTACCTACGAGGGGCCGGATTTTGGGGGACAGCAGGGCTTAAGTCAAAACTTTGGAGGGGACTGTCCCCCTCTGTCCCCCCCATGATTTACGCCACTGCAAGTGAGCATTGCTACTTTGCGTAATACTTCGTTACGAATCCACCATACAATTTAACATGACGTGAAAGGCAAAATAAGGTAAAAACAAAATAAGTCAAATAATTACTCACGTCTTTCACGTTCATCAATAATCGTAGATTTATTTATTAGCAGACGGCAAGATTCTCGTCAGTTGCCATCCACAGCGCTTCAACACATCGCTCAACTGCGTCTAGCTAATCGCCAAGTTTGAATGCCATATCGTTCATAATGTATATAGTATATCGTAGCTATATATATATATATATAATTGCATATCAGCAACTGGATGCCATTGATAACGTCGCATATATATATATATATAATAGAAAAGGAGTTTTGCATCGGCTGTATTCGCAAGTTCAGAGACTGTTGGAAACGGAACTGCTCTAGGTAACCTAATTCGTTGTGCTAGACAATGCTGCAAGGTGAAACACTGTAAGTAAGTAAGAATATTCTTTATTTGACTACCAGCAAACGCACAGTAGCTTACAGAAAAATAAATAATACAAACATTTATGCAAAGTCATATAACATTCTCATAATAAAACTTCTTTTAGCAAAGGCATCAATTCTAGGTAGGGTGAGATCATGTGGTCTGGGTCGCTGAGTGCAGTGCCCCAAAGTATCTTTCTGACTAGGGCCTATATGGGAAGGCCGTTATCTGCGACCTCATCTCCGATCTCGTTCCTTGCGCTCTGCTGATTGGCTTGATCTTTTTGTTCCTAGGACTAGCTATAGGACTGCCTTGGCTCAACGCCGGGCATTTGCTGTGGTTCAATGGTCCCTATACTTGGAATGACCTTCCCCCCTCATTAAGGGCTAAACTAATGACTAGTTTTTCCTCTTTGGTCTCTCGTTCTTTAAAGACGTTTCTTTTGCCCCGGGGTTTTCGTGCTGAGAGCGCTTCTGAATAGTTATTCTGAGAGAGGCGCTATATAAATCTTTTAATACAATACAATTTATAACATGCCTTAATAAAACAAACTCTTACTCAAAGGGCGCATTACAAAGTAGTAACAGTCAAAGCACTTAGATAACAGATGAGTTTTAAGTTTAGATTTTAAAATATTGATCGAGGAGGTTTTTCGGATTGTTTCTGGTAGTTCCATTAAGCTGTACCACCTATACCTCAATTCCTCAAACATTCTGTTCCAATTATTGTAGATATTTTCTTTTGATTACAGTCTCTTTTGAAGCTGATCGCAATCCACGTCTTAAACTTTAAACGTCAGTAGGCCTAACTTTAAACAGAAGTAAGATTTTTTGGAAGAACATGATAGGAGACATATAAAATACTCTTTAAATTGTTATTATTATTATTAAACTGTCATTTATTACAGAAGGTATTATAATAGAGCTATATATAATTCTATAGAAGACAATCGAGATTGATGTTGCCCTGAACTTTGCTTTTGTACCAACTCCATGGTCACTTAAAACTCAAGCTACCTTGAACCTGATGCATGTATTTATAGGCTTAATTGTTTCTTGTAATAATCAACTGTATGTGTATTAAATAATGCAGTCTGACCATTCAGTAGTATACCTATGTTTGGGCATGTAGCCTACCCAGCAGCTTCGTGTGTGAGGAAAACCATTTGTCACTTATGCAAAAACGCATTGAGTCTAAGATCTTAATATATGCCAACTGTGTTGGTTGTGCTTCATCTTATCTCAAGAAGCTATGCCTCTTGGTCTTGTACAAGTCTGGCCTCAGATGTCCCTCTGGTCCAAAACTTCTAGTCCTTCATCGAAGCTTCAGTGTTGTCAGTCCATCTGTCTCAAATAGAAAGCATAGTAACCTATGACGTCGTTGGTCATAGTAACCTATGTCATTGGTCGTTCTTGTCGCTGTTCTGTTAGCTCATTCTGTTTGGTTGTGGTCTTGCAGAGTCAGGTAGGGAGTGCCTCTGAGTTGCTCTTGAAGCAGCTCTATACAAATTTGTGATTACAGTTTCTCTCCCAGTAGCAGCGAGATGACTGACAGTGGATATTCTGTCCGATCACTTTACATTACAATTGCTACAATAATCAACACAGACTACAGAAATGGATGGTGTATTTAGACAGTTTTGAAACATACCACGTAGGCCTTTCTCTGTTAATATAAAATATTTAATGTTTAATGTCCAACAACAAAACCTACCAATTTACACATCAGCAAAACATCCATCAATGACAAAATTCAGTAATTCCTATGTTCCTAATCTTTACTTCACCAGCATCAGATTCAGTATGGGAATTGTCAAAAAATAACTGGGGGTTAGACGTTGATTTATGTGCAGTTTGGGTGTGAAATATAGACTTTACTATGGGAGCCTAAAAAAGACTAGGGGGTTGAACCCCAAACCCCCTGGCAATTCTCACCCTGATCAGATTATAATGTATCGTATATTACGTCGAATGTGCCAGGAGCGACCGCCAAGTCGATATGACCTCCGACGTAGGCCCCACCCTTTCGTCATTCCAGCAAAGGACAGCAAGAACTTTCTCCCGCGCATGCTGCACAAAAACTTACTTACTGTTCATCTGCCCTGTGTGGTCTTACATTCCATAATTTTTTTAAAGTGTACAACAATTCAATACATTTATCCAGTATAGATATGAACATTATCCATATCTATAATTAGTCTTAGCTCCTTTATAATAACCGTAAGTTACGCACTTTTGTCGTTGGCTGCATTATGACAGCCAGTTTTGAATAAACGAAAATACAATACAATACGTATCGTATATCTGATACCTACATGTCATCCCCATGGATGGCATGTAGGTTAGAATTTTTGCAAAGTTCTCACTTCTCACCCATATGACCCAACGTCACACAACTGTTCTTTCTATATGTTCAGTCTCTCATCGATGAAGGAGTACTTTACTTGATTCTTCAGCAATTACATTAATCACCTTAATATAAGTGCTGTGCTGAACACTAGCCACACCTTCAACTTTACTTCTCTGCAGTTGATTCGATTCCAACCAACTTCACTGAGATGAAAACATTGAGGTGAAACAACACTCGAACAAACGTATGTTGCCCAGTCATGGCTCTTGATGTTGATCCGACCAACAAATAGGTGTCGTCTGCATGTAATCTTAGTCACTGTTCAGGTAGGCCTACAATTATAGATTAGAAGATTTTGCTAATGATATACACAGTGTATCGCCTCACACAGCCACTACATAGTTTTCTTCATGGACGATTGACGAATGAAGCACAGAACAAATTATTTGACGGACACCTCACTACAGTTCACTTCAATTCGATCTGGAGTTAACAACTGAGAATGTCACTCAAGCAGAGCGTTTAAACTCTACAATGGATTTTGTAGCTAATGAATCTATGATCATCAGTTGCATGACCTTTAACAAATTCATCTGCTCATAGACAAATGACCAACACCAACCATAAATTCAAATTTCTTCAACAGAGTCCCTGGTGTCCATGTTAATCCATTAGTACAGGGTAAGTAGTCTTCTCCATAGCCTAACTTCATACATATTGCAATGCCTAAGAATTCATTGAGGCTGGTAATTAAATAACTTTTACCAAAAGTGAATACATTTTATCTTAACTAGCATCATTTAACATAAAGTCTGTACATTTAAACACACATACAGATAAATGTGAAACAAAAGGAGACTGCTCGCTTCAGCAAGTATGTTTCTTCATAGACAATCCTCGGCTTTGCCGAACATCGTTCAGCTATTAAAGGGCTTTGTAGTGCTTAAATGTATTTACTGATAATGCAGATCTGGGAGGCAGTAAGAAAAGCAGATATGTAACCGACTCCCTAATAAACAAGTTTCTGCCAATGCAACAACAGTAAGGCAATATTAGAGAACTTATTGAAGAGCTGTTACACTGTTAAAGCTTTTAAAGTTGGCCAAACTGCAGACTCTAAATTACAATTCTCTCTGATTTAAAAATACAACCTCAGTTTCGATGTTCACGTAACTCTCTCCAGATGTACTGAACATGGTCAATTAATGGTCAGATAAATAGAAAAAAATATTCATAAAACAGCGTGCATGTATTGACTTGTAAGTTAAGAGTTATATTTGAAACTTAATTAATAAAATGAAAATTTTCTATTCTGATTCATTGGAACACATTTGGAATATTAATTTTTTTTGGTTGCTGCATTTCGGTTGCAGGTCGTACGGAGACTGAAACCATCTGCTTTTCTTCTTCACAACTGTGTAGCAGTAAATCTGTTTGGCTTGTAGAATTGTTAACAGAAAATCTTTCTACTGGATGGTCATGGCCATGTATACTAGCTGTCACTTGATGGATGTTTCGTTTTCCACCATCAGGGACTCCTTCCTTCTTTTCAGCCGGACTATGATGTCCTTCATCATCCTGCATGCAGTTGGCAGTTTCTTTGTTGATTTCATCCTGTGTCTTACTGCTTTCAGTTTGCTTTGGTACATTAGCCTGGGACTGCATGTCATAGTAAATGCTGGGAGAGTTATCTTGGTTAGAATCTTCTGTATTTGGTACACTTAATTCCATATCACCATTTTCAGTAGACAGACTATGTTGAAAAGTGTATGCATCAGGCATGACTGATAGGCTGTCAGATTTCTCTCTGTCTGACTGCTTAAACATAAAAATCATAAGATTTCTTTAAAATCTACAATGTGACAATCAATGCAATCATATGTGACAATCTATAAGTCAATGATTATTTATACGCTGAAAAGGTTTAAGGTGTCTATCCCTGCATAAATCAAGGTTTGAAAATTGATAAAAAAACATGCATTATGATTGTACGTATGTTTCTAGACATATGCTACAGGTCTCCACCAAAGCGCTGCCTGAAGGATAACTGGACATGCCTCATCTGCCACCAGTGAGGTACCAATGAGCAGTGATATTAATTATTGTGTACAGTGCTATTGAAGCAACTTCATCCAGAAACTCTGAACATCTCCTTGGATCTATTGGTAATCCATTGGTTGTGTGTGTGTACATGTGTGTGTGTGTGTGTGTGTGTGTGTGTGTGTGTGTGTGTGTGTGTGTGTGTGTGTGTGTGTGTGTGTGTGTGTGTGTGCATGTGTGACTCTTCTAGTTTCTGTGCAATGTTTCGTTTACTGCTGAAATTTGTGGTCTTAATGATATTTAGCATCAATTAGGGGCAAGCATAGATTAGTTTTTTTCGGGAGTGGTGCTATATAAATTCCGGTATATATACAATTATATGTTAATGTTCAAATTGGTAAAGCATACATTCTATAGCACATTGTGCATGTGCGCTTGTCAGATGCAAATAAAGGTTACTTACTTACTTACTTACATACATTCCATATTTAGCACGATATTTCCTACTGTCCCTGCACAAGTTGAACTTCTATTTTAACCAATTTTCTGAATAAACTTAACAACATATATTATGCTCATACACATCACCATCCCAGCAACTTCTGCCTTAGACATCACAGTCCAAGTAACAATATTTAATAAGCAGCAAACAAAGCAAAAGTGAATACCTTTCTATTTTAAAACTTTCTTATAGTTTTGGGATAAGCCTACATCAGTGGTAGTAGGTCTGCATAACTGTGGTCCCCTTAGAGCAAAGTAGTGTTGTTAACCTGAACACAACATTTCTATAATAAAAATTAATAAAAAGAATAGAAATATGAGTGAAATAATAATGAACTTACCTCTGAGTGACTGTTTTTCTCTTCAATGCTGGCAATGTCTAGAAGACTGAGGTATATGTTATCAGCTTCATCGCTTCCATAAAGTAATCGTGCTGTTTCGACATGATGAAAAGGAACTTCTCTAATGACGGAAACATATTCATAACCAAGCTTCTCTGTAGTGACAAGGTTCAGATCATTTTGTTCAGTCAAAATGCTCTGAGCATGATCAATCTCTGTTTCAGATTGACATTCTGAAACTTGTTCATGCTTTTCTTCCACTGGCAAAATCAATAACAGCAATGGTGATTCTCCTTTCATACTGTCTGCATCCAACTCAACATCTCCAATAGAAAAGGTTGCTTTTCCAGTTGCCAACATAAATGAATCTGAGCCATTGTTTGTATCTCTGGAAGAATGCTTTCTGACAAGGACAGTCTTTGTTGTTTCAAGTTCCTGGAATTCATTGTGAACAGCTGATAGAGTAGCAGTTGCTTGCCCGGAAGTATCATTCTGGTCCATAGCTACATTACTCAAATTATCAAATTCTTCTGGCGGAGTTGCCTTTGGTGTATCAAGAGTTTCACTTTCTTGTTGTAGCAGCTGAATGCTGTCATCTGTTATGTCCGTTTCACTCTGCAGAGTTGTTTTTCTAACTTCCTCAAGTGTATTTCCTAAATGCTTAATTAATCCTCTTTCCGGTGTGATATTGCAGTGTATTTCGGCTGTTGTTGTTTCAGTTAAAGAATCCTTTGTGTTTGGAACTATGAGTTGTTCTGAATGCACTAATTGCGTACTAGTGTCAGATATGCCTTCTGTAGATCCGCCTTCAGTATTTGGTGCATTGTTTACATCGACCTGATAAGTATTTTCAGACATACCATCAGGGCTGTGCATCTCAAACTGTGAAATATACTCATCGATAACCAGACTTGAATCTCGATAGAATTCTCTAAAATTGTTGTCAATTTCCTGATGAGCAGACTGAAAATGTGCCTGTGTTATGGCATTGATAGGTGATATCAAAGAGCCAGACTTTTCAAAAGTTTTCAGAGTTTTTCCTTCAACTTGCAACTCAGTGCTGTATGCTAAAGAATTTTCAAGTGACATAGAAGTTTTCCCTAACTTTTTTCTTACCCAATGGAGTAACTTTCTTCCTTTTCTTAAAATCCAGCTCCACTTTCCTGCTGAGTCATCCGAGAATGTCGTGATCCAGTTTTCTTGGGTTTCTGATGCCAACAAGTCAGAACTTTGAAGAATTTGTGAAGAAGTGAGTCTTGTCAAAGAATCTTTCCTAACCAGAGCAGCTACCACCTGTGGTTTGTCAGACAGGTATATTTTGCGTTTGCTCCTAAATCCAGCATCAAAGTCAATGGCCATGTCTTTCAGAAGATCTGGTCTTCTGCCAGAATCCCTCCTGGTTTTAGTTGCTGCCAAGTTTTGACTGATGGAATTTTGGCCTTGGTGCATCGATCTTAGTTCTGATTCATCTTTGGACAATTGATAGATGTTTGGGTCTGAGGAGATTCCAGGCAGACCAGGCGTTCTCCTATGTTCCTCTGTATGGGGCTGATAAAGACTTGGATCTGAGGAATATCTCTTTTTGGAGTTCTTCAGTTCTTGTCTTGAATCCACTGCATTTCGCAGTCTCTGTAGATTCTCCTTTGATATGCCCAGGATTCCATCTGGAACTTTTCTTGCCCAGTCATCTTCTTCATAGTAATCAATTCCTTTAAAAATTTTCAAACATTGCTTTTTGTACTGGAAAAAACAGTTGCCCATGGGTAAAAAATTGCAGAAAGTTGTGACTGATAAGACAAGGTGTGTGAAAGAATGAATGAAGATAGAGATTTTATGCAACAAATGTATTTATAGATGTATTTATGAAAAGCAAGAGAGATTATGCAGTCCTACTCCAGCTTTCAACTTCCCTTGGTTCCATGGCTAGAACATGGTATTAATCCTATAACAGGCAGTTCAACTAGAAAGACAGCAAACTGGGCAATTAAACTGTTTACCTATTCCCTGGCAATTCTGCTTGGATCCACAAGTACCTGAAAAGTAGTCTATTAACTAGTGCATTGTATTCTGATTCATTCAAAGCAAAGGAGCAAAGGGTTAATTAGGGTAAACAAATATGGATGTATGGATGTAGGACTGGTATCTGGACATCTTCCCTGAGACATTTCAACTTAGACATTTGCCCAGACATATCCCTGAACTTCTCCTAGGGTATTTTCCCCTAATCACTGGTCCCAGACCTTTCCCTTATTTTCCCTTAGGGACCCTGGGCAAGTCCTTCACTAGCAATTGCTCATGCGCTTCGGCGTGAAACTCCGATTCAGCGTTCGCACAGTAGTCGGGAGCGCCTCTGAATGGGAAATCTGGTAGGGGCGCTATAACAAGTGTTCAAATACAATACAATACAATACAATACAATATTTCTTCCTGGACAAAGCATAAGAATAATATATTTCTTATGTTAACCGTATTACCGGTATGTAGTTAGTAGGGAAACTTTATGATAAATGCTGCCTCCTTCCAGGGTCTTGAACGTGGCTCTCGGTTGCTCTGGGCTGAAGTTAGGAGGCTTCGGGGTGATGATGTAGTTAGTCCAGCGGTGATTGGAGGTGTAACGTGTGAGTCGTTAAACCGACATTATCAAGTTGTTTCGACTGATCTTGATTATATTGTACCATTGCTTAAGCTAACTGCTAATATTGAGCAACCTGTTAATATTGATGAATATTATGTGTTCAGAGGATTGGAATCGGTCCGTGGGTCCTCAATTGGCCCTGATGGCATCCCTTCTTGGTTCCTATCCACCATGGCTCATCTTCTCTCTGCCCCGGTTACGTATCTTTTTAACTGCTCCCTGGCTTCCTCTTACACGCCGCCCCAGTGGCGCTCTAGCTGCATCACGCCAGTCCCTAAAAACCTGCGCCCTCAAAATGAGGCTGACTTTAGGCCCATTTCTATTACTCCGGTGCTATGCCGCATGCTGGAGAAAATAGTTGTGAGGAGTTACTTTTACCCAATCTTCACTGATCCCGAAATAAATTCTACCCTTAATGACCAATACGCCTTTCGGCCCTCTGGCTCCACTACATCTGCCATCATTGCTCTCACCCACGGAATTCTTGAGATGTTACACGATGAACCCTATGTACGTCTGATCTCGCTAGACTTTTCCCGTGCCTTTGACACGGTTAGGCACTCTTACCTATCTGAACAACTTGCTCTATTGCCATTACCTGACTTTCTGTACAATTGGATCTTATCCCTATTGCAAAACCGTCAGCATTGTACTAAATTTCACGGCCAAGTCTCGGCCTTTTGTCGGATAAATGCTAGCATTATACAGGGCTCTGGTCTCGGACCTTCTGACTTTGTGGTGGCTATTTCAGGCCTGAAACCTGTGCACCGCAGCAATAGGTTGCTTAAATATGCTGATGATAGTTATATTCTCATTCCTGCATCTGCTATTAGCTCCACTTCCTCTGAACTTCAAAATGTTGCAAATTGGGCACTTACTTGTAATCTTAAATTGAATAACAATAAATCCAAAGAGATGGTATTTAGACGCCCGCGGTCTAAGTTACTTGATCTCCCTCCCCCTATACCAGGTATTGGTAGGGTGTCTGAGTCTGTTATTCTAGGGGTAACCATTTCGGATAGACTTAGTTTTGACCCCATATTGACCGAATCTGTATTAAGGCTAGCCAATCGTTTTATGCGATACGCATCCTTATTGCTCATGGTCTCTCGGGGATGCGCCTTTTTGATGTAGTTCGGGCAACCTCGCTGGCTCGCCTCCTGTATGCTTCCCCTGCATGGTACGGCTTTGCCAATGCTGGTCAGCGCGCGCGTATTAATGCAATAATACGGAAAATGGTACGGCTAAAGTTTTTGCCTGCCGACCAGATAATGTTCGATGACCTCTGTTGCCGTGCTGACTCTTCTCTTTTCTCATCTGTGCTTCACAACCCCAGCCATGTTCTAAATTGTCTACTGCCTCCTATAAAGAATGTTAAGTACTCTCTCCGTCCTCGTTCACATAACCGTGAGATCCCACATGCTGACGCATTAACCCGATGTGGTTTTATTACGAGTATGTTATTTAATTGATTTTATTGCTGATCTTTCTTTTTACTATAACCTTACTCTCATATATCCATAGATGTCTGACATTGTCTGTTTTATTGTATTTTATGATATTTTTGACATTTGTGATTTTTGACATTTGTTATTTTTGTGATTTGTGATTTAATACTCTATGTGATGTTCCCGCAGTGCGTTTGCAGGCGGTTCAATAAAGCACGTACTTACTTACTTACTTATATTATGTATTCATTAGAAAGTATGAGACTAAAGTTCTGTCTCATACTTTCTTTTTTGTTAGTCCAGACTAACTGGTTCTGTTTATTAATTATACTTAAGTTATTTAGTATCAGTTCTCATTTCATTTGTTGTACACAAAGCACCTAACTGCTAGTCCACAGGATTCAAAATATGAGCTATCCCCCACAAATAATCCAGACTCTATTAATGCTCAAAGTCATGAATATTCAGTGTTCAGAATTCGTGCATTACAGTCTCTTCTATTCGTCTTATTTTTTTTTACTTTACAAGATGGCCATCTATGTGCTCATTGTGCTGGTCCAGAACACTCGTGTTATGGCTTTGTTCTTCCTTCAGAACTGTCAGAAAGCACCAGCTGTTTGGATGCTGTCCAGCAACACCTGATTGTAGTTTCCAGTCCATACCCCAATACTGTTGTCAGTTATCAGCAGCTCATCCTCAACATAACTAAGCATGTCCCAAATGTTCATGCCAAATGTTAGTTGAGCCGACAACTGTACTCTGTGAAACCTTTTTCTAGGCCAAATGGGACACAGTTGCGCAGCGGTATGTTTTGTGCCTTGTAACCGGAGGGTTGCAGGTTTAAATCTACCTCAAGCCACCGTGTAGCGACCTTGAACAAGATGCTTGCCTATAATTGTCTGTGAGGAAGGCAAAGGGAAACCACCTGACTCATTTCATCCCCAGGTGGGATAAAAGCCAATGGACCTGCCTTCAGGCAGAGAACTCATCATCACAATCATCATCATCATCATCACCATCATCATTTTCCACACTTGTAGCTTACAATGTTGTATGCTACTTCTTTGCTTAACAAAATTGGAGGAAATTTTTCTGAAGTGATGCCCTAAACCTAGAAACTCAGACATGTAGACCACTGCTCTTTATGTACTTGTCGAATCCGGTGGATATGAAGATGTTATTACATTTGGTACTAGATCTAATTAAATGAAAAAGCTAACTTTTAAACTGAACTTACCTATGTGCTCCAACTGTTCAATCTCATCCTCAGTTGGGATGTACATGGTAGTGGTGGAAGCAACTGAGGAGCGTTCTTGTGCAGTGGTTACCATGGTTTCTGCTTTGGAAGACACCACATGATCAGGTTCCTTGAACTTGGAGTTTACCGCCTCTGGTCTATTTAAAGAATAACATGCATGCTGAATATAAATGTAACAGGCATGTTAAAGTAATGTATTCTTTGCATTTGAATGTCTGAAAATAATTCCAGGATTTCTGGAACTGACAATTAATCTAAAATTTCTTTCGTGTATGCATCATATAGCCTCTGGTCTTCTTTTCCATTTACCAGATATATCAATCTCCTCCACCGGTTCTCACCTTTTCATAGCCAGAAACTCAGAATCAGATATCTTATAATTTTCTAATTTCCTGATAAACCATCTGCCTTAGATCTTCTTCCTGCCACTCTTTAGACTTTGCTATGTCTTTCAACATGTTCAGGCCATATTCACGAAATTCAATCTTACATGTCACAAACTGTTTCAGTGCCAGCAGCTAATGCTCTGATTTCTAGCCAACTTGACTATTGCAACTAACTTCTCACTGAAATGAATAAGAAAGATTTACACAAGCTACAGATGGTTCAAAACTTTCTAGCAATAGCCATACAAAGACCACAAAGTATCAGCATATTACAGCCATGCTGCATTCACTGAGCAAAGAATCCAGCTCAAATCGGCCACTCAGCTCACAAGGCATAACATTTACACGAGTTGACCTATGCTTGCCTTATAGTCGTGCATTCCATGCCTCTGCTCCAAAGGAATGGAATCGACTACCACTTTCTCTTCATAGCTCAACTTCACTTCCTTCCTTCAAAAAGCGGCTCAAAACTCACTATTTCTCCTTGGCTTTCAAGGATTTAGAAATCTAAGTGCATCTTCACCTGGCGTCTGACTATCTGCGCCTCAGATTCACATTTCGGTGTGACCTTGCGCGCGTTACAAATTTATTTAATAATAATAATAATAATAATAATAATAATAGTCACCCTGTATAGAAGCAAATATTGCACTTGATCTACAGATACTTTGACTCAAGCTGTGCCTGAACCAGAATGATTATGGACCCTCAGAAATACTCTGTAGCTTGTCCAAAGCTTTGATATTCTCTGCCGAGTTCTGTCTTAATTTCCTCCATGTTGAAGCCTTACAACATTTGACTGATGCGTTGTGCATTATATGCATCATAATAACAGCGTTGTAGAAGTCATTAGATTAGATCAGATTAGAGCCTTTAAGGTAAGAACTCTAATGACATTAAAATATGGATTTCTGACTGTCTGACAGATTTGAAATGGTGCATGTCAAGATAAGCTGAAATTTTGTTGCTAGAGCCGTTTCTTGAGAAGTTTCACACAATTCACTATCACAAGTAGGATAGAGGAAAACAGTGGTGGAGGAGCACACTTTATGGGATTATTATATGAAGGTGCACCTCATTGTTTATAAAGATTTTATAATAAACTACACTGATTTAAAATTCCCATAATAAGCTTTGGTCACATTGAGAACAGTGTCTGATTTAAAAACATATTCAGATGGAATAAAGATACAATTAACTATTTTGTTTTCTTATCAATTAATTATAAAACTCAGCTCAAATGTAACTGAATATGCAACCACATGCACACTTTGTTGCTTCACTGCCACAAGATTGTTGTCAAAGAGCAAGTTTCTTTGCATTCTTGTTTTGATAGAGCTTGGATTACATTCTAAAAACTCTTCGGAGACTGATATCTGTGCTATTCAATTAGGCAAGAAACAAGGACAAAATTTTGTTAAATGGAAATGTGAAAACTATTAATACTACACAACAATACCAAATTGAATCACCTGCGAGATGTGTTGCGTCTGTTGACTGATTTGGAATATTTTTGTCGCTTTTTTGATTTTGACTGGCAACAACAATGTGCTCGAAGACAATGTATGGCACCAGTTAGCATAATAAGAAGCAGGAGAATCACAGAAAGACTAATGATTGCAATTTTCCACGACTCCAATCTACCTGGTTTGGCTGCAACCATAGGTAAAGAAACAAATGCACCAAACAGCATAATAAGAAAAATTAATGTATACATAAAACAGATTAACTGAAACTACTTTAGTTGCTTAGCTAGAGACTTGCCTTAACTCTTGCCTTTTATATATATATATATATATATATATATATATATATACCTCACAAAAGCCTAAACTAGCCTCACTAGCCTAAATGATGCATAGATTTATTTAGAACAAAAAGATCATCAATAAGCAAACAATGCTCAGATAACTTAGAGTCACCACTGGTGGGCTCCCACACAGCCAAATACATCACATACAGCCCAAACAATGTTGTTCCCTGTGCAACTGGATAATATACCTGGTATACCAGAAGTTTGGCAACGTGTTTTCTTTTAAATTCTACTAGTTAAATAAGCTTTTATGTATTCTATAAATTACCTTCATTCACCTATCTGTTCATTCTCATATTGTATTTTAATAATTTGCCAAACCTCCTCCGTCTTCTAATATTGCCCATTCGTTCACTGCTGTCTATTTATTTTCCACAATTTCGTTGTGTACAGTGAGCTATGATTTTTCTTTAGTAAAATATCTAATGTAGATCCGCAATTGACATAGCCCTCCACCCTTCAGTTGCATTGCACTTACAAGTAAGCAGATAAGCTGACGATTCTGGACTCATCTTCTTTAGACAATAGGCTTTATCTGTCTCACTCACTGTACATTTTTCGGATTCAGACTTATCCAATGCCAATTATCTAAAACATCTGGGTGGTACAAGCTCTCACTGTAACTGATTTCAGGCCAACATGATGCTGTAGGCCTACACATCATTCTCTCAACTGGTGTGAATTTCTGGTCTCTTTTCCTTCTGAACTTATTGTGTGCAAAATATTAAAATATAAAATGGATAATCTGACCAATGCTTCACATCATTCATTCATTCATTCATTCGTTCACTATGAGAATTTATATAGCACCCCTTCCAGAAACCTGAAACCTACTCAGGAGCACTCCCAGCCCAGCCACGACTAAAGAAAAAAGACTTGAGTGACTTATAAAACCCAGTTGGGTTGATCAGGAGTAATGAACACAGCTCTGGCGGGAGATTATTCCAGATGGAAGGGCCCACAACTGAGAAAGCTCGGCGTTGTCTGGTAGCCAAGTGCGCCCGTGGAACTAAAATGCCAAGTATCTAAAACATCTGGGTGGTGCAAGCTCTCACTGTAACTGGTTTCAGGCCAAAATGATGCTGTACACATCATTCTCATGTTGGCCTGAAACCATTGTACACTGCTACTGTTCTTCACACAAGGTTCTATATATCCTATTTTGCTGCGTATGCAGCATATATAATTTCCAACTCATGATATGAGCCGCACGCTTTATTTCCTTACGACCTGATTTCCAATACTTGATTTTCTTACAACTCTTCTGCTGTTTAAACATATCCCTTTCTGAATCACTTTAGTCTCATCAAACTGCCATTCCTGTTCAGGTTTTCTCAATCATAATCCATCATCCACATCTCTCAGTTATTGTTCTTAAAGGAATGTTAAGTTGGAGGAAAAAAATTAGATATCAGCTTTTGAAAAGACCTGTCTTGTTACAGAAAATTAATTTATCAGTCTTTTCAGCAAACATATTGAAAGCTGTACAACCTGTAATAGCAGTGAAAACTTTGAGGTAATGTGTTGACCCTGATGTTACATTCCTTGTCGTCCCATCTAAAGACTTGTACACTGCAACTGTTCTGATGCAAATGGCATACCAACAATGCCTTTCAAGCCGGTAATTTTCAACAAATATCTATGACAGTTACAACATCCATAATAAAAGCCAATAATATCCTGGACCAAACTTTAAATGGAATAGCCAGTGCCTACACATTTTTTTTCTTGTAATCGCATTGTGTTCTGACAATGTGTTAACGAATAAATGAAGATTCTATTCTATTGATACGGTACAATTTTTTAGTTACAAAAGTGAGGCAACATTGTACTTGTCTGATCATTGTAATTGTCACTGTTAGAAAAAAATGTAATGTGCACAAAATCCTACAGTAGTATCTGTAGCACAGACTAGACAGCTGTCAGATAGTAGTGCAGTTTGAAAGTGTTTGAAAGTGTGACCCATCAGAAGCACCCAAAACGAATGCATTCGAACAGACGTACCTGACAAATGTGCCTAACACAATTCCAAAAAATGGCTATAAATTTCCTGACAAATATACTCAAACAGAAGTGTCAATTTTCACTTAAGAGAATATTATTGGTAATATACCAATTCTAATTTGCGCTGTAAACATTAGTTTCAAAAATAATATTAGCACTGAGCCAAAGCAAATCTGCAATCAAGGTCGGTAATGATCCAACAGCACTGAATGACAAATTGAACTGTATGACCCTTTATCTGGTACAACTACTTGAAGCAGGATCTGCAAACGTGGTTCACATGGTCGACCACCGACAGTTTTCATCCAGAAAAACTGTGAGTTAAAGTTTAATTAATTTAACTGTCCAAAGCAATTTTTATATAGAGTTTTATATGGAAATTTAACTACACAACCTCAAGAATAACAATCACTGACTTTTCTGATTTAGGCTGGGTTATCATGCAGTTATACATGCTACCATATCTGCTGTGGCACATTACACTACACAGTCACTAATAGTATGAGACCACTTACACCAGTTACATTTTCTGAATATATTTTGCCATCGCCAATGATGACATACGACAAAGTGACACCAGAAAGAATCGTTAAATAACATCCAGATGCATGTGTGTAATTGCTGCCATTACTAAGAACAGACAACAAAGCAGATCAGCACTTCAGCATTAATGCCTAAAGTTAGATGAGTGTTTTTCATTTTCACCACCTTACTAACACCATGCCTCATTTTGAAAGGTCTTTAAAAAATGTGCAAATGTTCAGATATATATATATACATACTTATGTCATGGGAGACGTTCGGTGCTACTTACTGCCCTTTGTGATGAGACAAGCTGGCGCTGCACAAGTCCCCAAACACACACACACACACACGCACGCACGCACGCACGCACGCACACACACACACACACACACAGTTCATAGAGCATATACTATGGATCACAAACTTAAACAACAGGATGATCGTCCAGCAATTTAATAATCTGGACTACTGTAATTCATCTGTTAAACAGTTGTGTTATAAATATTCTGAATTGTGAGAACAATGCAAGAAGGGCAAAGGGATCAAATAAGTCTGCCAAAGATTTAAAAAAATTGTGAAAGAAATCAAGCCAACAGTGATTGAAAACGATGGGTAAATGTTGTCATGCAATTCCACATAATTATGATTAACTGATTGATCAAAATAATGCAAAAGAAGCAAAACAACAGTCATTCTGGCTGCAGACAACTGCGCATATGAATGGCCAAGATAAATAATTTATACCATGGGTAAACAACACAACAATGGCTATAATAATAGCAATCGCCATGGACATTATGACAATGATGATAATATAATCGTTATTCTGACATTGTTAATGAAGATGGTTATCATAATCATGATAATCAACTACATCTTTGTTTCACAATATTCATAAAAGATTAGTGACTAACTTTGTATATAAGTGAAGGTTTTCTACCAAATCCAGTGGATTGATGTTGGTATTCAGTTCTCCACTGTCACTTAAAGATGGTCCCATAACCCAGACCTCTAATAACTGACTTCCATTTAAGTTAATATCACTAGGCAACTCCACCTGAAGAGTAATGCTTGTGTCTTCACTGGCAAACAGCACAGGTAAAGGATAATTACCTGTAATAGAAAATCATTTCTTATAAGCAAACAGTTGAAAGGCAACCTGGTGTAAAGTTTAAGCTAATGTCGAACTGCTTGAAATAAAATTTATTCTCATATGCCCTTAGAAAAAATTCTACCATACAAAAATTCTTCAATGTACGCACATGTACTCCGAAATTTACTCCCCCACCCCGCAATAATGGGCATAACCTCCGAACGAGAACGACGTATGCATTCTCGTTCGAAGGTTATGCCTTTACCTTACCTGAAAAAGATGACCGTAATTACATATCCCGCATTCTATATAAGAACACCTATTGACATTGCTTATGCTGCGACTGTAGAAGTCCCAAACCATGTAATTTGTAGAAGTTACATCTGTGTCAGCTTTTGAGTTTCAATAAACAAGTATTGTATTGTACAACATAAATAATTACAGTGAGTATTCAGACTGAATAAGTAGTTTACTTCTAAAAGCAGCATTGTGAAACTTTGCTACTACAATATGAACTGCTGCCTAAGTGGTGCTCTATTATAGTGCAGTTAACCCAGTATGAATTAATGAATGCTTTGCATTTATAATCGCTACTAGAAGTTTGCCCATCCTAAGACGGGAAAATTCCTTCAATGAGGATTTCGTATGTTCATGAACAAAAGAAGGAGCTTAGATGGCGATTGAAAGTCGGTAAATTCAATAAGAATCTTGTGATTAGTGAGAACTTTAGAAGATTGTCAAAAGCGCAATAAAAAGGATTGATCCAATCCCAATCACAAAGGTATTACTAACTCAGCAACTCATAACTTGGAGTGTGATGCTGACTATTATCGTTTTAACTATGAATACTGTTACTAACTGTACGGCTGCCTTAGCCTTAGCCTGTTAACCCAATACATTTTGTTGTTGTATTTCTTTGACTGGTAACCAGTGGGGAAGACTAGATAAGCTGTCCCAGCTTCATCTCCCCATGAATCATTTGCTACTTGACTCGCATACTCATATTCTTTTGGCTCACATACTGTTAAACTATAACGTGCTGTTAGATAATTAAGTTGTTTAATGTGATTGCTGTTTATGCACTGTAATTTTGAATTTGAATGCAAATGGTTCAATAAACTCAAACTCAAACTCAAATTCAATAAACTCAAACTCAAACTCAAACTCAAACTTTCATAATGTGTGTTTAAAATATTCAGCTTCAGTTACATAAAACTATTTAAAAAGGGCAATAAATAAGTGTAGACGTTGTAACCCGGCTTCACGATTATTGCCCGTGTTGACTGTTTGAATTTGAAAATTTATACATACAATCCATGTTAAGACAGTTGAACAGAAATTTTAAAATAATTTATTGTCGCCCCCTAGCAAAGGTGGCTGGTACTCAGTGGCTGCAACGCATTCACGTTCATTGTGTAAGATTATCTTTATCTTCGCACCCTAGCAAAGGTGGCTGGCACTCAGTGGCTCTGCCACATTTGCATCCATTGTGTAAGATTTTCTTGTCACTCCCTAGCAAATGGTCATTAATAGTTTAGTGTTACATAAATGTTGCCTTCATGAATGAAACACACACTTCATGACAGCAAATTTATTATAATAATTACAAATAATTTCTAAAGTGCTACTTAAAAGCAGATTTTAAAGCGCTACTTAAAAGCAGATTTTAGCAGATTTTCTAAAGTGCTACTTAAAAGCAATATATTAAAGATTAAACAATACTTAGGACTTGCATAATAAAAATACTAATAATAACCTTGTGCCCTGTGCTTAGCTTTTAAGTAAATGAAAGTTTATTCAAGAGCACTGCTTCACGTCCAAGGGATTATCCAGAGATAGAGTACGACGAACAAAATCCAGTTGCCAGAGAGCAAAGGAGAAAAATATAAAGAACTCACGAATAACATTAACAAATGCTGACGCTGAAACGGCTCTATATTTGTTGACAGCTGTGAGAGTGTAGTTGCCAATGTCTTCTGGCCAATGTGGAATCAGATATAATCCTGATATGTTTATATACCTGCCTACAAACAGAATAGGTATTACACCTTTTGGCAATTTTGAACTTGGTTCGAAAAACACACTGCAATCTTAAATAGTTCAGTTTGGTTCAATGATTAATTATATATATATATGTATATATATATATATGTATGTATATATATATGAAGATTTACTGGGTATATATATATATATATATATATATATATATATATATATATATATATATATATACCCAGTAAATCTTCACAAGTGATTTAAGTCTTAAAGCCTATTCAGAAAATCAGCTCATTAAAATATGCATTTAATACAATATAAAATATAATGAAAACATAAATTATAATTAAAAGCATAAATTAAAATTTCAAAATGATCACAGCGTAAAACTTGGTTTAAATCATGAAAACACCCTTATAGCAATGCTCAGAGTAATGTCTGCAATCCTGCAAATGTAAACACAACTTGAGCAAATTGAGAATCATGGATTATTCAGTCTCACTACAACTGAACCTCATCTACAATTGGATGACTTCAGCTCTGTTGAAATTGAACTGAACATTTAGTGGTAGTTTCTCTTTAATAACTAAGGGCTAAAGCAAAGGTGATTAGCATTATCGTCCCTCCTCCTATATCCAGGCTTGGGACTGGCACCACCCAAGTACAGCAATAGTGGAGTAGAACACGTAGTGGTCTCTTAGCCTTAAATTTCTAGACTCACTTGAACTGGTGTAAATCGGGATTCCATTTCGGTACCACACTAAAGAAGGCAGTGACAAAGACTCAACGGACCACATCAGAACTGACGGCCAGTTTTCCAGCAAAGTGGCATTAGCAGGCAATGACAGAAATCGTGGAACACCTAACAATAAAAACTTAGTAAGTATAAACCAACAACTCATGCTACTGACAGCTAATAATGCTTTAACCAACTGAATATACATTAGTCCAAGTGAATGAAATCCACACCTCAGTCAAAATTGAACCCGATCAATGTGGCTTCATGTTCTATGACTGCCCGCTGTGGCGGTGCGGGTACTATTGGCGCTGGATCCTTCACTGGTGGCTTAAAACCCAGCTCCCTCTTCTTCACTGGAGGAGGATTGATTTTTGTGTCATGTGGTGCTGCTGGCAGTGGAGGGTGTCATGTGGTGCTCAACCCAGCGGCAACGGGATTTTGTTGTTGTACCCATTTTGGTTCCAATGTGGAGGTCCATGTCACTAGGGACCATGTAGAGGGAGGCGCCTAGGATTCTTTGATCTGGCATATTGCAGAACATCCTGGTAATGATAGATGCTCTTTGGCAAGTTATTGGCTGCACATACCTTAGACTCTACATTGCCAACCAACTGCTTTTGGGCATCCAAAGGCTGTGCCAGTACAGAGAATGGATGTTCCAGTTTGGCCCTGTGCCCAGGCATAGGCCCTGACGAAGTCATTCAGATGCTCCATACCCGTCCTGCTGAAGCCATCATTGTTATCTAGCATGCAAGAGAATGGATGTTCCAGTTTGGCCCTGAGCCCAGGCATAGGCCCTGACGGAGTCATTCAGATGCTCCATACCCGTCCTGCTGAAGCCATCATTGTTATCTAGCATGCAACACATGAAGCCATTCGGCACTGCACACTTGACATTCTGAAGATATTTGGGATAAAGTCTTCATAATGACAAAACCAAACAACATATTAACTTTCAATCAAATAGGCCTTAAGAGCAGGTCTGGTCATGTATTGGTCATGATCACCTAATTCAGTCATATGGCAGTTTCTTTATCTCGTGTAAAGTTTGCACAACAATTCTTGTATGTTCAGCTTTTTATTGAGACAGAATCTGCATTTATGATGTTTCTCTTAATTTCTGATGGATTTTGCATATCCTGAAAGAGTTTATTATCAATAGGCTGCTCACATTCATGGTGCAGATGTTTTCCAATGGTCTTTCATTCCACATGAGCAATACCTCACAGCCATTGCTGGGGACATTATTACAACTTATAGGGTCACAGGTTTCCAGCAGGACAATAATTGTGCCACAGACTTACGGTAACTAGAGATTCCACCTGTAACAGGAAAAATCTTGATTTGGTGAAGGAAAGGCAACTTGGACAGTCTTTGACGTAGCATTGACTATCAACCACACAGACCTTCTGTGAAAAACTGAATGCATTTCTACGCCAATCTCATGATCTGACAGACGTTTGATGCTTTGTCATGATAGATCTACCAAATGCAAGAAACTGATGGATGGTGTTTGTTAATTGAAGAACTTTCTGCTTTTAAACGAATTTAACATATCATTTAGACTAGCATAGACAGTTTAGTTTTCCTTGTCATGGCACTACATAAATTTCCAATTACAACTACAGTTATCAATTATAATTACAATTCTACTGAAAAGTACTTTTTGCATTGCATCACCATTAATGACAAGACACAGTACACACGGACCTATGACGGTTAGTAGAGCTGTTGAAAAGGCACGACCAGCCAGGTTGCTAGCAAGGCAAGTTACATTGCCATCAAACTCATCTGTTGCTGACTCAATGACTAGAGAGGTCGATGTTATCTAAACACAAGAAAAACTGGACTAACATTATTACATTGTTGCAGTTATTGCTAAACTTCACAGTGGATGAAACAGTTTCCAATACTAAAGGCATTTATCTAAGCAACAACCAGCGCCTATCAATAAAGTGAACACCAGGCAACAAGCAAGTGCATAAAACGACTGCCTTAAGCAGATATATAAGTGTAAGACAGCAATCAATTCTAAAAAATGAAAATAGATAATCGATATACAGTGTAGTTCAATAGGTAAGCAGTTTCCATGGCACTTAACAGTGTCCCCACAATCAAGGCATATGTCAGCTGATGTATAATTTGCAAGAGAGAGAAATCTAATAGACAGTTGAACGAAATGTAAGTTATTGGGCAGCCTACAGGTCACACGTCACATGGACTGATTGCTGCACACATTGGCCCATTCAATGCAAATCTTTAAAGTTTAAAAATACCATAAATAGTGCTCCTATCTTAAATGTTTACGTGTGTACTAAATTTTGCACTTAGCAAAGCAAAACACTGTAAGTTCAATCAAAACACATTGAAAATTAGGACAAAAAACTTGAAATTTAATGTAATAATTTTGCATAAAAATCTAAAACAATACAAGCAATTTTGCATGTAAAAAATCTATTTTTTGCTCAATGCTATTAGAAATAAGAATCAGTATGTAAGTTTTTAAATAATAAATGTGTCAAAAAATGCTAAATTCAGAGCAAAAATGCCAAAAAAGAAATATGAAATATTTAAAATGCAAACTAAATTAACACATCAGCCAATTTACAAATTTTATTGCTCATCTCATAGAATAAGATCACTTTTAAAATTTGTTAATTCTTAGATAAATTTTATATAAAAAAACGTTAAAATATATAATATATATATATGTATATAACTAAATATAGATAAATATGTGCATATAAATGTTTTTGAAATTTTGACAGCATCTGAAAACGTAGACCTGAGCAACTAGTAGTTTACTTGCCATCCAGATCCAGTATATCTAAGTAGGCCTCTACAATAATAAACAATACTTTTCCAAAGTCTAACTTTGAGAAGAGAAGTTGACTGTAGAGAAGTTAGTGGACCACGACTTCCAAGCATCCAAGCTACAACAGGAACTGGATCACCATCTGTGGAGCAGTTGAAGGAAACCTTCTGTCCGAGCTGAATAATCACACTCTGTGGCTCAATGAAAGCCATCGGAAACCCTGTGGAAAACAAAATAACTGCATCTTTGGCTGTTGGCTAACTCAAAACGTCATAGTCCTTGGGCTACAGAGTTAACATGGGTATACAGATATACACTTATTATATGCAAGCATACCTAATTATGCTTAACGTGAAGTGGTGTCATGTCTCCAAAGTTATTAAACACACCAAACTGATTAACTCAATGTATAAGAACTTCTGTGTAGCACTAAATACAGACTTTTCAGCATTATTATGTGCAGATTGGATTACACACTTTATCATAAGGCATGTCCAATGAATCGAGTCCACAATATACAATCAGGAGAAATTACAAGCAAACCTATTTTCTCTGCACCTAACAAAACCAGTGTCTGTGACACTAATCTTACATCTCTTCCTGGGTCCAACCATTACATCAATTATCAATTTTTCCATAGTTCATTCACTGTTTAAGAAACCTTCTGTCAACCATGATGACCTGTCAAATTATCTCCACTTTGAATTTTATCTCTAAAATTCTTGAAGGGTAGTTATGAACCGTATGTTAACCAAGTTCCCTAATCTTCCATTTCAGTCTGAATATCGTAAGTTTCATTCAACAGAATCCGCACTTCTTGTTTTTCACAATGACATCTTGTGCTTTATGGAAAAGGGTAAGGTGACAGTACTTTTTTCTGGACTGTCTGCTGCTTTTGATACTGCCATATCCTACTGTGCAGTATGAGCAGAGGTTGCTCACGAAGCTGCAGAGTGAGCAGAATGCTGCAGCCACAGAGGTGTGATGTTCGACCACAGCACTTTTTACTTCAAAATCTCAGCTGGTTGCTTGTTCGCTTCAGGGAGGCGACACTTGTTTCAAAGTGTCTACATGAAATGATCATACATCATACTTGGTCAAAGACTGTGTGTCAGCATCATCAGCTCCTGGTCGTTCTCAAATGCGTCCGGGACAGAGCTACTGGAATGCAGGCTCCCTGGTGTACATTGGCACAATGCCAACATGTGAAATCTGCTTCTGCAGGAGGATCTTGAATGATCTTCTGTTGCCAAACAGAGTTTGGCAACAGAATACCATTGCCATATACCCTACATGCACAGTGAAACAGATGAAATTAAGGCCTCTTGGATTCAACACAGCAAGCACATCTTAGGAAATATCTAGAATTGATGTAACTACAACTCTGACAGGCCTTCTAGGATGGAATTCTATAAATGAAGAATTTAGAGAAAATGATACCCTTATTTAATCATAATATTTGCATTTGTATTTACCAGCCTACCAAAACAGATGAAAGTATTTGAGGTCTCACTTGTAACAGTTAACTTGCGAAGTGCAACGTCATAGCCAAGACTATTTTGAGCGATGCACTTGTAGAATCCACTGGAGGCATACGAAACATTGTACAGAGCAAGAGTACCATTTTCAAATACCTAACAAGAAATTAAATTTAAAAAAGCCTGGTCACAGCAGAAGTCTTAAAGTCTTAAAATATAATAATAAAACAATTTTCAGATCATGTAAATGAGAAACAATGGTAGAGAATTTCATACAAACAAGCAACATGCATAATATCCTATTGCTGTTTAAATTGATTAATAGCACTAGTAACAATAAATATATATACTTTAAAAATAGCATCACCTTAATTTTATTGGCATTTCCTATGGCTGATGAATTATTCTGCTGTAAAGTATGCGATGAAACACAGAGATTAATGGAATGCACTCTGGAATTCCATATTTGGCTAAAATAAATGAGGACCTGTGAAAAGTTTCGTCTTTCACTTCAAGAGATTGGACTGACATTACATACGGTAGTTAGAAAGTGCTGCATTCTGTTCTTTTGGCATAACACTCATTCCATAAAGCTCATTCAACATCAAATTTCTTACAGGAGATTTTGAGATATGATGTTGCAGAATATTGTGTTGTGATTGTAATGACCGGTTATTGAAAGAGACAAGAAACAGAAGTGTCTGTGATGCGGCCAAACCTCAGATAGAGGACAGCTGAAGATAACACAAAACAAGATCAAAACCTCTGATTCTTTACAACTATAATTTTAATATCAATGACATTATTTGTGAATACTCACAGTTTCTGCACTTAACACTGTGCACTGGAATTTTGCATAATAAACTGTTCATTGCAACATATTCCTTTTGAACTCATCTCTGATGTAATGATGACATGTCACAATGCTTGCTGTCCTGGACAAGAGCACGCTGTTTGACTCCATGAACCATGACATGTGGTAATCCAATCCGAGCAAATCTTATGTAATGTAATGTAATGTAATGTAATTAGTAATTTATATAGCGCCGCTCACAGCCGAGGCCATTCAGTAGCGCTCCCAGTGCGAGAACCCCGAGAGAAGAAATATGTTTTAAGGAGAGAGAGAGATGAAGACAATGATCCAGAAAGGAAAGTCTCACGCAAAGTGAAGTGAAGGGCATTCCATAAAGAGGGCCCAATGATGGCAAAGGATCGAGTTTGAGCAATCGTAGTCCTAGCTCGTGGGACAAAGAAGTCAGATCGGTCCAGAGATCGTAAAGGCCGATGAGAAGATGCAGAAAGAGGAGGACGAATGACATCCCTGAGGTATTTTGGAGCAAGTCCCAGTTTGGATTTGAGGACCAAAGCAAGGACTTTAAACTGAATGCGGTCAGAGAGAGGAAGCCAATGCAGTTGGTTAACCATGAATGATGATATATGGGAGTATTTAGGAAGGTGAGCAATCAATCGAGCAGCAGTATTGAGAACAGATTGAATAGGGTATAGACGGACCTTGGGAAGACCAACAAGTAGGGAGTTGCAATAATCAATTCTGGAACAGACAAATGCATGGACAATGGATGCCATGGTAGAGAGAGGAACAGATCTGCGAATAACCCTGTATGTATGTGTATATGTATGTATATGTGAACACATGCATGTATGCTTATGCAATTAGACACTCAAGACGGCACCTATATATAGTAAACTCTCAAAAGTATTGAGCCAGCTAGCCTAAGCGGTATTAAGGTTCAATAAGCACCAGTTCACCTTAAGGAACTAATACTGAGATTACTGAAAAAGTCACTACTGCCTACTGGTAGGCACTCACATGCATACAGAGCCCAATCAAAGCACCAATGGGTCAAACATTTTTGTGGCATTGATGGACAGCAACTAGATGGACAGCCATTGGAGTGGCTTCAGTCCTTCAATGGTGCCACCATCATCAGCTCCTGATCAATCTCAATTGCATCTGGGAAAGAGCAACTAGGCTTTAAAAAGGACTACCCGGTATACAAGTAACCATTCTTACTTCAAACTTACATGCATCTTTGTTATTTACAAAATAAAATGATAATTAAATTAAATTCAGAGTGATTACCGATACACGGGCAGAGTCATTTTGAAGGTCCTCGTTATCCCTCTTCCACGAAACATAAGGTCTAGGCGAACCAGCAGCAACACATGCCAGGTACACAGGCCGATAGAGAATAGCAATGACTTCCAAAGGATCATGCATTATGTGCGGAGGACCACCTGGTGACATATGGAAAGAAACACATATTTTTACAGTTCTCATGAATATCTTGTCATGTTAAGCAAGTGTTTGATTACATTCTGACATTACATAAACATTTATGTATGCATGTCTAAAAACGAAATTTGAAAAGCTCAGCTTGAAATGTTATATATCTACTTATTCTGCTAATTGTGTTAACTATTTAAAAGCACATTAATTTTGTAACTGTAAATGACAAGGAAATATCAATCTTAAAAATGTTAGAACCAAAGATTCACTTATACTCTGAAAATTGTATTATATCGAATGAAGTCCTTTACCTTTAACAGCTATATTTGCCTCAGCAGTGGCAGATGTAAAATTGTTTTGAAGCAGACATCGGTACCTTCCAGAATATTCCACAAAACCAGACAAAATTACAAGATTACCAGCATCGGTCAGCTTGAAGTTTGAATCATTATTGAAGTCTGTTGCAAAATGAAACAACAAAATGTTCAAATAATTAAACAAATTGCATCAGCTTATTCTTTTGTTCTTTACCACTTTACAAAAATATCCATTCATCCTCTCAACTAAAAATAAACCAATTCTACTCCACCAATTCCCACTCCAGGTCGACCAACTCAGCTTTTCATTCGCCAGATGGCATTGGTAAAATGAGCAGTAGGGCGTGATGGGTGCCTTACATGTCTGCCAAAACAGTTGAATTTGACTCTTGTAATAACTTGTGATGATCCGTTCATACTATGAATTGTAATCATACTGCGGTGTGTCAGATTAAAATAATAAATGAAGATTATTATTTTATTATTATTATTATTCCAAGCATTCCAAAAAGACAGTACAGTTATTACATGTGTCACATATGTGTCACAAGACAGCATAGCATGAGCCTCTAACATAAATCTTCTGGCAGCTTTCCCAACAATGTCAGCTCACAAGGACCACAAGTTTAATCAACACTTTGTGTGTTAATCTTAGACTCAGACTGTGTTCATTCCCTAGTTTCCTTAGATTTAGCATGGTCAGCACAAACACTGAATTTCAAGTTGTTCTTCACTTAAGTAGTTTTAAATTGTTAACATTCAATGTTTTTACCCAAAATTATCGAACATAAAATGTTTATTAATATTATTTATTAATACATGGCAGCCTCTGTAAAGCATTTTAACAACACATGTAGGCCTACAATAATGGTATGTAAGGTTGACACAAAACAAACTGGCTACTAGAGGAGACAAAGTAACTTTCAGTAGTGATTGTGGCAGGACTTGAATTGCAGTAAACATTGGTGTGATAAGATGCTGACATTTGCGGACAGAGAACGAAACTACAGGGTCAAAGAAGAATCACAAGTAAATATATATATATATATAACCTGGAATGATCACATAAGTAACATTTCCACTAAGATTGCTAAGAACATAGGGATTCTGGCTCGTGTATCCTACCTGTTACCTTCTAGAGTTCTACATACACTATATTATTCTCTTGTTTACCCTTACTTGACATACTGTAATATCGCCTGGGCCTCCAATTATTCCTCTCGCCTGAATAGGTTATCTATATTACAGAGACGAGTTGTATGTATTATTGCTGGGAGATCATTGATAACTAACACTGCAAGTAGATTTACTATACATACGACATTATGAAGTCCTCAGATAAATAAATTGCAAATCTGTGAATTTATGTATCGCTTCGCCAACAAATCTCTTCCCCCAATCTTCAGTCGCTACTTCTCAAAGTCTCTGACACACATTCTCATTATACAAGATCTCTTGATAACTTTGATGGAACCTATGCCCGTACTAACACTCGTTATTTTACCTTAAGATGTGCTGGTCCTTCTGCCTGGAATAACCTACCGAAGTCAATGCGCACTCTTCCGAATCTTGCCCTATTTAAAAAAGAGGTCAGAGCCTACCTCCTTGACAATAGTCAATGCATTATCCAAATATGATTATTCATTGTTATACCACAATTAGTTAAGTGACCTAGTTAAGTGTTGTTAGTTAAGCCAGTTATTCTAAATTTTTGACAATGCTATTTGTGTGTAAACTATACTCAACTGTCATCCCTCTGCTAACATGGTACACGGGTATCCCTAACTTAGCGGGACTTCAGTCCCTTCTGGGAACCCGATTGTTTCCCTCAAACGTTAATTAGATACGGTAATCATGTGATCTGTCTGTTTTAATTTCCAAACTTATGATTGTTGATTATGTTTATTCTGGATCACTACTTGTAAACTATTCTATGGAAACAATAAAAGGATTGATTGATTGATATATATATATATATATATAATATAATATAATATATATATAATGAGAATTCTGACAGATTCTGAGCAATTGAGAACAATGTATTCTGGTGCATCTGAATTTAAAATCTGAGTAACGAGTAGTGATTTTAACTATTCCAGAAAAATCTGAAAATCAGATCAGAGCTGAAGATTAAGTTTCACACTTGAACGCACCTCTGAACAAGTCAAGGGAAAATACTTTCATACATTTGCCAAAATGACGTTAGATTTACATAAAAGTTTAGCACAGCATCTGTAAGAAGTTACTAGAAATTTTAAAGTGAATCATAAAAGTCATTTGCCTAAACAGCAGTCTATTTTCAAGTAAAGTGATTATATTTATCTCAGAAACTGCAGCACAACGTCCGAGGCCCCGAAACACAGCAGGCTACAGTTTATTTGGAGCATCATAACAAAGCCAAAAAAGTACACAAATTTATGTATAACTCAGTGTATGAAACGCCCCTGGCAGTACTGCTGGTATAGGCTTTAAAGTAATCCATTGACTACAATGATAGCTTTAACTGATTATGAAGGCCTTCTAGAATTAAAAAGAGTTAAGTTGCTGCAACATGTGGCTGTTTATTTGTTTTGTAAGAATAAAACTGTATAAGATAATTTGTATTCTGATGATGACACCTTGGGCTGACTGTAGGCCAGAAGTTTTGGTGACAGCCAGTCTTGTAATCCCTTACATGCCACCATTGAATTTTAGCAATAAATCATTGCAAAATTTTCTCAGTTGATCTACCTAATCGTTGTTAAGAAACACAAAACTAGAGCAAAGAATACCTACCCAAAGGCAGGCCATCTTTGAACCAAGTCACATTAGGAACTGGGAATCCTTTGTAGCCGCAGTGCAATTCAAATGGACCAGGTCCTTCCTGACTAACAGGTTCATCAGTAATCTGCAGTTTCTCTAAAAAATCATTAATTAAGAAATCTACCTATTATACATTCCTTTATTAGAACCAACTTGGTACATGCAGGTTAAATGCATTAATGTAAGAAACATAAAAGAGGGTGAAAAGGCTTAACCCAATGCCTATGTCTCAAGTTATGTTAAATTATTCCTCTTCTGATGTCTCGAACTTTCCTCTTGGAACAGTCTTTTGCCGCACATTTATAAATTTATGCTGTTCGTAAACATTTTCAAGCCATATTTAAAAGCACTTATTAAAATCAGTTACATAGTCATAATTGCAGCATCTCTGTGAGTTACTTAAACTGCAGTATAGTAAGTGTATGGATACGAAGTTTTCTTAAGCATACTGACTGATGATAGTCATAGTCGTGATCTATCCCAAATAATGAATGTTGATTTAAAGTTGGATTTATTCCCAGATGAATCAGACAATCGTACCTTATTGAACTGTATTGATATGGATCCTGATCATAATTATTTTACTGGTATAACTTGTGATAATTCCTACTCCACTCCCCTCTCTCTAAGACCGAAGTTTACTTCTCCCTCATTATCTTTTTCAACTATGCACATTAACTGCAGAAGTCTACTACCAAAACTAAATGAAATTCGTGAACTTTTGGCCTTATTGCCAGTTTCCATTTTGGCCCTAACTGAAACATGGTTAGATGGTAATTCTGATGACGCTGTTAAAGTGCCTGGTTACCAATTTATACACAAACCACGAGAAGGAGGCCACGGGGGCGGAGTGGCTTTCCTGATCAAGGATGATATTTCTTTTCAATTGTTAGACCTGTCGAAGCACAACCTTCCCTCTAGCTTCTATGAGGGTCTGTTTATTAGTGTTTCCCATAAAAGAGGAACTACTTCAATGGGAGTCATTTACAGACCACCTGGTCATAATCTGGATGAGTTTAGTAATGAGGTTGACTCTCTGCTCTCTGAGATCCTTAAAAAAATAAAGAAGTACTTTTATTAGGTGACTTTAATATTGATCTTTTAAAGGTTAATAACCATAAGGCCACTACTAACTTCTATAACTGCATGACTGCCCACCACTTTCTACCTGTTATAACAAGGCCTACTAGAATCACCTCCCACTCATCTACGCTTATTGATAATATTTTCACTAATGCTTGGCCCAAGTTAATCGACTCCTCAATTATTGCCTCTGACATTTCTGATCATTTACCTATTTTGGCCCGTTTCGACTATGAGTCTCTGCAGCTTAAGAATACATCCTTTGGTGACCACCGAATTATTACTGATGCTAGGATTGACTCCTTTCGTGAATCTCTCGATCTCATTGACTGGTCCTCAGTTATGGATGCTTGCGCTAGTGGTGATGCAAATAGGGCTTACGATTTATTTATGTTTCGTTATAAGAGAGCGTATGATGACTCCTTCCCTCTTGCCTCTAAAAACACCAGAGGTAGACCTACCCTTAAGCAACCATGGATGACTCGTGGTCTATTAAAGTCTAGTAAAAAGAAATCCTCACTGTACCTGAAATACTTAAAAAATCCAACTGATGCTAACAGAAGTAAATTCATAACCTATAGAAATAAATTCAAAACCATTCGGATTAAGGCTGAAAGAAATTACTCTGCAGCTGAATTCTGTAAATGTAGTAATAACCTTAAAAGAACCTGGAGTCTTATCCGCTCTCTGACTGGTATGGGAGGCCATGAAACTAATATTGACTCTCTATTAGTTAATGGGGAAATGATAACAAACCCTGCAATGATGGCTAACAAATTTAACAATTATTTTACAGGTATTGCACAATCACTAGCTGAAAAAATTTCTGATTCCCCTATCTCCTTTGAAAAATACATGAACCCACCCCTTCCTAATTGCTTTGGACTTAGCGAAACATCTCCTGAAGAAATCCTGAATCTGAGCCATTCTATTCATCTGTCACATAGCAAAGGAGTTGATGATATTGATCCCTATATTGCAATTCCTACTTTGGCTAGTATTGCTAAACCATTGGCTAAAATAATTAATTGCTCATTTACTTCAGGCATTGTACCCCAGGCCTTAAAAATTGCAAAAGTTGTCCCAGTCTTTAAGAAAGGAGGGAAAGACGAAGTATCTAATTATAGACCCATCTCTGTTCTCCCCTTATTTTCTAAATTTTTGAAAAATTAATGTATGAACGTCTTAGTAATTTTATTACAAAAGCTAATATCCTATTCCCATCTCAACATGGTTTCCAATCTGGACACTCCACTTTCATGCCCCTACTGAGTATGCAAGATAAGATTTCTAATGCAATTGAGAATAATGAATACTCTCTGGGAGTTTTTCTTGACCTAGCCAAGGCGTTTGATACTGTGGATCATAGTATTTTATTAAAGAAACTAAGTGTTTATGGTATACGAGGTACTCAACTTGACTGGTTCGCTAGCTATTTTGAGAATCGCATGCAGCTTGTTTGCTGCAATGGTGTATTTTCTACTATGCATGCAATTAATTTTGGTGTTCCACAGGGTTCGAATCTAGGTCCCTTGTTGTTTCTCATTTACATAAACGACCTTCCTAATGTTTCATCTATCATGTTTTTTATTTTGTTTGCTGATGAAACCAATATCTTTTATTCTCATGGTTCTTTGAACACGTTATTTCAAATTGTGAATTCTGAGTTAACACTTGTTGCAGACTGGTTTTGTGCTAATAAGCTAACACTCAATATTGATAAAACAAACTACATTCTCTTCAAATCTCATCGAAAAAGCTATCCCTCTGATTGCCCTAATCTGTACATTGACGGTGTTCCTATTACTCAAGTTGAATCAACTAAATTCTTGGGTGTTTATGTAGACCAAAACTTAACATGGAATGAGCATATAAGAAATATTTCATCAAAAATTGCTAAGAATATTGGAATTTTATCTCGTATTTCTTATCTGCTACCATCTTACACTCGTACTACTCTATACTACTCACTCATTTACCCCTACCTTTCTTACTGCAATACAGTATGGGCCTCAACTTATAAATCTCGGCTCCATAGCTTAACTATACTGCAAAAACGTGCTGTCCGTTTCTTAGCAGGTGTTCCATACGGTTCTCACACTAAGCAACTATTTTCTGAGTTTGGATTATTAAGGGTCGAACTGATCAGGATCGCTCAAATCGGGGAATTTATGTATCGCTATGATCATGACTTGTTACCACTGGTATTCAAAGGCTTCTTTTGTCGTACTTCCAGCATCCATTCTTACAACACGAGAGGTTCGAATTCTTATCGTCGTGACTATGCTCACACTAATACTCGTTTATTCTCTATCAAATTTACTGGTACCTTGGTGTGGAATAATATCCCTCTAGCTATTCGTTCTTCACCTAACCTCTTGATATTAAAAAAAAAGGATCCCTCCTAGTTAATGAATTAATTGACTTAACTTAGTTGTATTTGTCTGTACTGCTATTTTAGTTAAGATTGTAGCCTATATTGTTTTGTTAATGTCGTTTAATGGTCTCTTCTTATGTTTTTGTTTGTTTATTCCAATCTAAGTATCGACTGGCTGTAATTTAGCGGGATCCATGATCCCTTTTGGACCCCATGTAACCAGTAGGCCTACATATCAATTCATTGCCTTATTGTTTCATTGTTTTAATCTATTATTTCCATGTGTTTAACTGTACTTCCCACTCATTCCTTTTACTTTCGATATTTAGTTTAAATTAGTTAAGGTTAGTTAAGATTTTTATGTTAATCAAGTCAGCAACTGTTATACTATGTAAAGCATCTTTCGGTCGCCACATATTATGTTGAAATTGTATAGAGGTGTCCCTACTTAGCGGGATCTTTGATCCCTTCAGGGCCTTCCCTTGTGGCATTCAACAATCCATACTTAAAAGTGCAATCTGATTGGTAATATTATTGTTTATTGTTGTTGTTTGGCTACAAATAAACGATTGATTGATTACGATTGAAGTTACATGTACTCACATACACACATACATATGAATGGCCATGGCTCATTCCAAAAGCATGCCAGGATCAATGATCATTCATACCATACACATAAAATGGTTTACTGCCATGGCACTCAATTTCATATATTATCTTTTCAGTTCTGTATGATGCCACCAAATCCATGCAAAAGTCTTATTCAGCAGATTTTAATACACCAGAATCCCAAACCATCACATTACACTGACAACACCAACATAAACTCCGTCCCCATCCGCAAACCAATTTAACAACTTAACAGCTCATTGTAACTGAAAAATGAAAAACAAATTCATACCTTGAACACTGACCAGATGACCAGATAAGTACCGGAAATGCTTGATTTTGAGTCATTGACAATGCACATGTAAGATCCTGAATATAGGACACCACTAGGTTGAAAAATCGTCAATGTACCACAGTCATCCAACCTACACAGTCACAGACACAAATGAACATAGTGCAACATATTCCTCTTTGCATATATTGATCAGCCCTGCCAGATTCCAATTCTTCACGGGTCGAAAGCAGAATGGAACTTACCATGATGATGCTGATATAGGCCGCTTCCCAGGGTAATGCAGCAACCCATAGCCAGTGGATCAAATCTGAGTTAAGTGTATGGATACGAGTGTACACCCATTTTCTGCATACATACTACAGGACCCATTTGAGGGATTAAACTGGCTGGAAGTTGAAGACATCTAGACTGCCAACACAACGTGTAAATATACTGCTTTATTGGGGAGGGGGAGTAAAGGACGGAGTAAGAGGCAGAGGGAGAGGACTTATGTCAATCACATATCACATGACGACACATCTTTAAACATTTTCAAATTGGTTTTTAACTGTCTTAGGACAGGCAAACATCTAGTAAAATAATAATACATAATTTTTTTCTTACATACGCAATACCGATACACTACATATATAAAAATATAAATCTGTATAAAAGTATATGATGACCTTTATCCAGAGCTTCTCATTTGAGGCGATCGATTGATCGATCGATCGATCTCCTTGGTCGATCGCCTAGCACATCTGTGTGAAACAAGGTCTGGTCGATCGGTAAATCGATCGCGCTTGATGAGTTAGACTCCAAGAGGAACCTAGAGCCAGACCATTATTTTATTTAGGTCTATCTAATTTACATTACTTGTGAAAGTTCAGGCTAGGATCGATACAACATTGCATCGACAAGCAGAAGAGGGTTATCGACGGTTAGTAAGGGTTGCGTATACTCTAGCAGATAACCATATGATATGCAGCTATACGAATACGATACACAAAATACGCTGTACAGTGTACACAAAAGGTCCCGAGGTCGACCGCGCATCGATCGCCTACTCAATACAGCACGATTGATTTTCAAATCGCCTATAATTTTCAAATGAGAAGCTCTGCCTTTATCGCAGTTTTCAACTAAGACTACCACAAATGCCTCTAACCAGCTGCTGAAAAAGTCACTATCGGACATCAGTTACTCACCTCCAGTTGGTGCCAGTGGTTAGCCTCGTACCATCTTTATACCATGTGACATTGAGGAAAACTGGATTTGAAACCGGGCAAGGCAGGACTATTTCAACAAATTCTGGCCAATCAGTGATGGTATTCAGTGAATGAAGTGACAAGACTACAGACGTGTTGAGGTCTGCACCTGCAAGAAAGTTCATAGAATAATAACTAGTGCCTTTCACTGAAACAGAAATTCTTGCCTAGAAGGGAAGACCAGCAGCCAAAGATGAGCAAGTACAGCCCTTGATATGTCATCCGAAAGTTGCATTTACTATGGGGTGGGCTGTTTGCCTCTTGCAAAGAACATCAAAATATTACAACCAATTAGATTGCATTGTTCCAAGGTTTGTTGCTTTCCCATACAGATCTTTAACCTTAAGAGTGTACATATATATTAGAGATGAAGCTTACTTTGGCAGAAGCTTCCATTACCAAATGTTCCAATTGAACACTGTTCACAGTAGGAGATGGAAGATCCTCCAGACACATTGTTACACAATACGCCAGGATAGCAAGATGGACTAAAACCCAGCTGACAATCGGAAGATGAAATCATAGCCACACAATGACCACCGTCTGAAACGTAAGGGCCGCTGCACCGAACACCGGCAACCTTAAAAAATTCAAATAAAGAGTTACTTATAAAGAAATAAAGAAATTAAAATTACATGAAAAATCATACAAATTATACAAACTCTAAAGTCTTGTATCACAAAATCACTCCATGTGAATTTAAGATCTTGAGTCAACTGCAGAAAAACATGCCAAGATAAAATCCTCCCTACAATGTCACTTGTCTGTTTTCTCCACCACCCATTCAAACCCACTGAACTAACTCTCACTCTAACTCGCCATCTCCATCCATTCATACTTGATAAAACTGACTGAATCATCCACTCAGTTAAGTCATGCACTTATTGACCATCATTTGCTCGTAGTCGAGACCCTGGACTTCCAGTTCATCAGAAATTTAAATAGTGAGCTTACACTGTCAGAGAAGTTGGTCCCTGTGACTGGCTGCTGAACACAATCCCAAAGGCTTGCTTCTGTGCCATTGCAACTGAAGACGAATGGAAGAGTCAGAGGATTTGAAGAGAATATCAAGTCTCCAGTCAACTATAAAACATCACAACAATCAACCAAATTATACAGTGCAAACTGTCATGACAATGAACCTTCCAAGTAAACATGTGAATAAATGAAGCTTGGTTCAGTTACTGAAGGTTTCTTAATTTTTAATGAATTAAATTAAAGATCATAAAACATACATTAAACTAATGAAATGAATTAAAACGTATAAAATTACTCAAGCAATGCAGAAATAAATCTTTGCCCTAAATTTCTCTTAGCAACTTCATCAGCAAAATGATCAAAGTAAGGCAATCTGAGGATCCCGCTCAAGAGTAAGCATCATTGTTTGTTCTTCAGGCTGAAAATCTGGCATCCACAGATACAGCAGACAATCAACCTAAGCCTACCCATACTGTAGGCAAAGACATCATCCTAGAGCTGGCTGTCGATCTGGAAGATGGAATGTCATGAGTCTGATAAACAAAACCACTTCTGTTGCTGTAGATATTACATCATGCTCCTTAACCTTTTGGGACTGCATTTTGTTATACAATTGAGTAGAAAAACTCTATAGCACTACACTGCTGGTCTATCTACCATGCCTGAACAAGTTCCAAGCGTTACTACTAGTGAGTATACTTACAAGCAGAGCATGGCCCAGCCCCAACTGACGACAAACTACTTCCGCCTCATTCAGAGTCCAAGACATGGCACTCAGCTGACCCCACACATCTACAAACGCACACACACAAACTACTTCAAAACAGGCAATGGCTTCAAATGCCACCTTGTGCATGTCAAACTAATAATACAAGAGGGCTATTGTAAGTAAAAAGACCTAAATTTATTCTATTTGTCTAATTTGGCAAGGACTATCTATAGACCTCAGGCTAACAATTAAATAATATTGTTCTGTTTAAAAAATGCAAAAACACAACTGAAATTGGAACTAGTGAAAACAAGCAAAACAAAGAAATGATTAATCATGGGGATAAGATATAAACTAATGGTTAAGAGCAGCTCCAGTCAACATTTTAAAATTCCATTTTGAAAATGCTAAAAATTTTCTACATTGTCTGAAAAAGTTATGGGTACTGGTTAAAATCATGCTCACTGTCAATGAATAATTCAACTCGGCCATCCAGAGGGTTGAGTCCGCCAGTGATCCGTATGGTCGTAGCAGTAGGCTGACTGATGGCAATCATGCTCTGTCCACAATCCCTAGCACACTCTCCATCCTTCAAGAAGAATCCACTCTCACATACAGAACAGAACTGCAATGAGTAGCAGACTGAACAATATGGCCGACACGGTTGACACGATCCTGAATACAAGTCTCCATAAAATCCCTTTGGACAGGACAGAACACAGTTCTCAGAAAGGGGGAAAAACGCAGAGCTGCATTTTGAAATGCAGCGGTTCATCTGAAGGAAGTAGGAATTCATGCAAGCGGAACAGTACGTTCCACCTAAATAACAGTGCATGCAGTTGGCGTCTGAACAGCGTTGACAAACACGCCTAGCATCAGAGAAATAACCTGATGGGCAATCAGTCAGGCAAGAAAACGGCAAGACAGCAGGATTAGAAGAAACCAGAAGCAACTTTTCAGAAGCACACCCTGTACAGTTGTCCTTATGTTGTGAACAGCTCGAGCACTGTGGCAGACAAGCCTCACATTTGCCAGTCAGTTCAAAGAATCCAAGCGGACACCTCAGGATGCAGACACTCTGGCCATTTGCCACATGGAAAAGAGTTCCCACTGGACAATGACCGACACACTGTTCACCATGTAAAATGAGACCATCCACACAGGACACACAAACGTCGCTTTCAACTCCATCGCGACAAGACCGACAGCCAGAGCTGCAAGGTTCGCATGCACCAGTATTCGTGTTGCCATGGTAACCGAACGGGCAAGAGGCAACACAACGGCCGTAGATGTCAATCCACAGATCCTGTTCACACATTGAGCACTGCTGACCAGTTGGTCCACAAGCAAGACAACCTGACAATGGGCAGTCTATGCATAGGTCACTCGAGTCAACATACTGACCAAGTGGACATGTGGCCATACACTGTTCGTCAACTACTGGACCTGAACATCTAACACCAATGCTTTCAAAGTCCTCACAATTGTGATGGCCAAACTGTGACTGATTGCAGAAGAAGAAGGACTTGTCATCTGCAGAACATGAAACATCATCAAAACCTATTGGAAGCGAAGATAAGCTAGGCTTTAGAGAACCATAGGCAAAGAAGAAGGCAACTCCTCGACCAAGACCCATTTCCCTGCATACAACATCCGTATTTGTCATGGTCCAGCCGTCATCACAGACTGCCCACCAGGCTCCGTGATAGTAGACCCTCAGCTGCCCTTCAAGAGAACTGGAATTTCCAGACGACTGTAGTCGAAGTCTCCTGCTGTTGCCAGATGTTGACAGTGAAAGAGATGAACAATTCTGGCACCTGCCACCAGCTCTTGACAGAAGGTTGTTGTTTGGGATGTAGCCATATCCATTGGCACAACTGGTACATGGATAGTTGATATCATCAGCTATATCCAGACATGTATTGCAGGTTGAAGGACACAACAAGCAGCTTCCATTACCAACATACAGATACTGGGAAATGCTTGGACACTGAACAGCAGCCTCAGCACCAAAACTCTCTGAAAAATCAAACAAATTACATACATTTGTGTAATTAAGTATAAAATGGTATTCACAACTGCATTTCAGTACTCGTATTAAAGCATCCCTTAGGATCATTAGTTAAAAAATTCAGTGTTCATTATACCTGTATTGGTAAACTATAGCGCAGTGTAACCAGTATATCAAACTTCAGTATTTCAAATTTCTGGTTATATCAAATAACAGTCAAGAGCCCAGTCACAACCAATGCCAACACATACAAACATAATTCTAGTTCCTCAAACCTGCATATATCAAAATTCTGTTTATTGTGAAGACATTCTTCAGTTCTTATAAACAATTGGACTACAGTATGTATATCAAGTCATAGGGCCGTTCTGTGATTTTATACTCTTTGGTCTAGTTTTAGCTGATTACTGCTTTTCCCAAAGTGGTTCCAGGCACAACAAAGAATGATGCACATGTATGTTATCTAAGATGTACTCTACCCTCACTTTCCTACTTTAGCATCATTGATAATCAAGTGTTGCATGCTGCACCTTTCAAAGACACTACCTACACTATTTAGTCCTTATTATGATCTGTGAAATGAGTTTGCAGTTTTTTAAATGATGCAGTAAAACAAAAAGAATCTGTGGATGACAAAATAGACTGAGCACCTGTGAATAAGATGGTTCCCCGACTTAGCTTCTATGGGTGCCATATAAATATAGAGATTACGATTAATATTGCCTTGTGAAGCATTTAGAGGTACATTCAGAATATTGATTGAATGGAAATGAGATATTCTTAGCACCGACCTAATCTGAACTACTTGCAAAAATCTTTGCTCACATTCTATTATTAGCAACGTTTACAACTTCCAGTTCAGGTTTGTAGTTTTAAGGAATACTACAGAGTTTGTTTTACAGTTATACATTAAATACATGTATGATATTTTCAAACATTATCTTTTTTTAACATTTGGTACTACAGTCATTATTATATTTTTTTTTTTTATAAATAACTGAAAATGGAGTCTGGCAGAGCTTGCATTAATATATCACTTAGGGGCCGTCCATAAATGACTAGGGGTCGGAGGTCATTTTTGATGATGTGTGACATATTGGGGGAGGGGGTTTGAGAAATGTGATGTCACATCAGGTCTTAATTAAATTTAACAATTAGCTTCCAATTTTAGCAATAACAGCACTAAATTTGAGTTTTAAATTTTCATTATTTTTCTTTTTTAATGTAGTCAATTAGCAACAATTTTTAGCAATAACAGCACTAAATTTGAGTTTTAAATTTTCGTTATTTTTCTGATTATTTTAATGTATACAGGCACCATTATTAATAATTTTATAATTATTTAAATATTTGGTCACCGTCAGATTTTAAAATATTCACGCTCTCCCTATTTTTCCATAAAGAGCATTTTGCTTCATCATTGGAGAATGGAGAAGCAAAAATTCTGTAAATTTTTTGATAAATTGTTTATATTAACATTTTAATTCTAATGATTCTATCAGAGCTTTTCATTCTGTGGAATGAATAATTGAATATGTTATTGTGGTAATTCTACTCTTTCCATGTTGTTTAATTGTTCTACTATAAAATATTCTGAACATCTATAGTTATTGTTAGACGATGAATATTCAGGTTAATTTTATGCTAATATCAGCTTTCCAACGACTCCTTTTTAATACCTGACTTTCTCCTTTAATACAACATCAGAGTGCAGTGCCACATTAAATACTTATTACAATGACAATAATATATGACATGTTTAATTATCAAATGGAAATTGGTTTTATTTGCTGTTACTTTTTGTGACTGTGATGACTATGGCTCTTGAAACGTTGGATTTACTGAACTGTTGACAAGTTCTTGAACTTTGATATAACAAAGTTTTGCTGTGTCTAACAAAAGGAAGATTAAATGTCTCCACTTCAAGATATCTAGGTCTGCAGTGAAGCCATTAACAAAATGACTATAGCTAACAACAAACAGCTTCCTTAGATACCATCAGAAGCTTTCCTAAATGTTATATCATTCATATTTTAGGTAAGAACACACAGCCATTTGCTCAAACCATGTGTCTTGCATGGCATGGCAAGTCATGCTGTTACTAATGTACAGTTGATCTAAAACCTTTCATCTGCAATGCACAAGATGGACAGAGTGAGATAGCCAACAGAACTCACAAGGGCAGTTCACGTGGATAGCAACATTGGTCTACATCCAGCAAACAAATTTTAACTAATCCTGTGTAGTGAGCTATTGCAGACATCACAATTCTAGACCAGCGCTTCCCAATCTGTTCAGTGTCACGGAATGGCAGGAATTTTCCCACTGCAGGAGGACTGGTGCCAAATTTATTAATTATTTCTCTTTTTCGTTTTTGATCATTTAAATTCCTCAAAATGTATTAAGATTGATTTAAATGCATGTTTAGCCAATTCTATTGCCCTTTAAATGTTAGCCTACGAAGTGCTTTTTGTTATGACCTTTTAAAAACTATAATAGCCATTTCTTGATTCCGAGACAATTTGACCAGTTTCTTGACTCACTTTGCTGACCTTCATTTGGAATGCTCCTTCCGTCCCTCCTCCTTTTCCGTTCATTCCTTCCTGACCTCATTTGGGATGTTCTGGCATGTTATCTTTCCTTCCCTATTGCTGCTATTGCTGCTATTGCTGACCTTCATTTGGCATGTTCTTTCCTTCCTTATTGATGCACAACAGATGCCATGCAACTATTGTACAGCACTGCTTGTACATATATTGCTGTACAGCTATAGTGAACTTGTGTTTGCCTTGTGTTTGCTGTGGTATCTGTTCTACCTATTCCTTCATTACATGCCAGCACCATGCACACATCTCTGGCATCTCATAATGGCATTGGTCACTCTGGACATCACATGCACAGTCATTATTAAATTCTGAGACCTATAAGACTGGTCAAAATTGTTCTACATACTTACCAAAATGCGAAATAGTCTTCAGCCACACAAGTACAAGAATCATGATCAATGAATTCACAACCTAGAAAGGCAAACCATCTAGACTGCACGAGATTAAGCCAATGGTAATATATTGGCAACTTTCACAGCACTGCACAGCTCCGCCATCTGATGCCTAAGGAAGCCAAGTCACAGGCAGCACAAAGCCGACTGAGGCATTCAGACGAAGTGCTGCTATCAATGAAACAATTGGTGTAATCCAGGTAATAGGAATCATTCAGCCATGTCTGATTAGTAGGTCAAACATCTGCTGACTAGCATTCTAATGATCACTGGCATGATGGCATGACCAGTCATGCAAGAAAGGGAAACATGGAAGTCTGCACCTGTACAGAAACTGGAGCGGAAAGGTAACAAGATTACATTACACGATCTATGCTAGACATCATCTCAACCACTACTCCTGGTCCACTCAAGGCATAACACCAGGTAACATCAGATGACATATATGGCTTAAGGTGAATCTTAACTTTAAACTAGTTTTTAAAGCAGCTTTTAAAAACGCTTGCCCTAGGTCTCACCTCACTGCACACCTGTCTGATTTTTTGTTTGTTTTTGATTTCATTATTTAACGTATTTCTATTGTAACTGGTTGAATATGTCAGAAAATAAAACGAATATCTTCTATGTTCAATGTTGATGATTTCTTCCTGTGATGATGATGAATGATGAAAGACCAACAGTAGAAAATTGTTCTTAAAATGTGCGTTAAAAGTTTCTTTTATTTCTTCATGCAGAATTAGGTGTTACGGTCCTATGTCTGCTATCAGAAATAGGGGCATAACACATTGACCTCGCTTCTTGTTGGTAGCACTATGTCAGACACGCTGAAACCCCAAACTGTTGAGATCTATTTGGCTAGAGCGATAAATAATATCAAATACGAATGTATAACCCATGCGCTTCAATCTCTGCATTAGCTTCCCATTCTATAAAGATTTGGTTCAAATTGGGGCTCATAGTTGATAAACATTGAACTCTGGTCAATCACAATACATAGAAACAGTCCTTATTCCCCAGACTAATCATTATTCAATAAGGTCATCTGATCATCTTTCTCCGATTCATACATAAAACTAGAACTGGTCTTGGTGCACGAACTTTTCAGTTGCTGGACCTACATGTAACTCTCTCCCTCTGTTCATTTTGCTCTGTTGCTTATGTCAATTCATTCTCAACATAAGACTTGCCTTTCTCAAAATGCTTCTCAACACCATAGGCTGACTCTGTGTTAATGGACTGATCTTTTAGAGATTGACCAGATTAAACCTTTGGGTTTCGAGCACCAATGGTTGATGCCAGCGTATGATTAACTTGCCTCAGCCGATATTACTGCCTTGCCTCAGTCTAATTGAACAGCTTAACTTATCTAGCACACATCGTTCAAGCCCAACCAATTGCAAGCATCATCACAAGAGTTTATCCACTTGGCAACAACATTGTGCTCAAAACGGACAAGATTGTTAATTATATATGATGTCTGCACACCAGAATGCAGATTATATAGCAGCCTGTATAATAAACAATATACTTACTTATTTAATTACTTATGTTCCCAGATAGACATATGCAACCAAACTTGGAATCTTGAGGATAGTTGTGCTGGCAGATTGCAATATGCATCGATATTTTTCAGCAGCTTTGCAGTAGCTTCCTTCCAGCAGATATGAGGCATTGCTATTTGCTAAGGACCGGCAGCCATTATGAGCACACTGCTTCCAACGTGATGCACTTCAACGTGGGACAACAATCAGTCCTATACGGACAGTGCAGCACCATACCAGGGCACAATACACTGCTGCTGAATAGAAAGAGCTACTGCTGAAGTTCCAATGCCTGGACAGTGGCACCCCAAGTTCAGAAGCATACAAGTTTGATAAGGAACCTATTCAGGTATGTAGGGTATTATAGGGTCTTCTGAAGATCAACGAGTTATGTCTATCCTTTGAATAGTGACGGCAAAAGTAACTGAACACTTTTGGATATGCTTGACTGAAGTCTCCATTTCTTGCAATATTCAGCTATGATCTCCATTAAAGTTTGTTAGAATCTTCATCCGCAAATCGGTTTTCGCTGGTTTTTGCCCTAGACCGATTAATCGGTATCAGCGCATCCCTGGACTACCGATACAAATACCGGTACTAAAAGAAGTAATTTCTTTTTCATTAACATAAGTAGTGATGTAGCTTTTCCTGAAAAATATTTTGCGGAAAATTTTCCGCAAAATACATTTAACTCATAATGGATAATATGAGACGACACTAGAAAATTAATTAAAGTTTATTTACAGTATTTCTGTCAATGCAATGTTCACCTTGAAAGAATTAAAATTAAGATTAAGTACTGTTCATTAGATTCAGTTTGATATGTTTGATAATCGAGATATGTTTGATATGTTGTTAGTGATAATCGAGATATCTTGAACTAATAGCAATCACAACTGCCTCTAGATTTTACATCTGTAATGGGTCTAATTTTGGGATACTTATCCCTTCAGGGCCCACCCTGACGATAAAACTGTTAATTGTAAATATAACATTAACAATAAATGATGACATATTGATTGATTGATTGGTTGTTGGGAAAAATAACTAACATTACAGTGCCATCTTTAGAAACATCAGGAATAACTAACATAAGAGAGTATAGAGTGAATGATGTTTAAACATTATTATGCATAAATTAAATTGTTATTTAGTAATATTATATTGATGGAAAAATATCGGAAAATTTTCTGGAAAAAAACACTGGAAATTTTCAAATTTTCCGGAAAAATATGACAAAATCCGGACAATTTTTTCCGCCTCAAACACTAAACATAAGAATAGTAACCTGTTTCGGCAAACTCCTGCGGTAATCTTTAATTATTTATCATTGAAAATCTGTATAAATTAATAAAATTATGAATAGACGAATCAACAAAATGGCGGACAGTTGGTCTTTTTTCTTAACCCATGTGGTTTAAAAAATATAGCATTAATAGACACATAAAATTGTAAAAATTACTAAATTAGTACTTTAGAACCACATAAAATATAAATATTGCCGATTAATCAGATCTCTGGAATCGGCAAAAAGCAGGCAAAATATCCGGAATCGGAAATCGGCAAAATAAAAATGCCAGTTGGTCTAACCCTAATCTCTATGGCCATTTTCAACGCATCCTCAAATCCAATGAACAGTGACTCAGTTCCGAGGCATAGGTATCAGCATTAGATGAACATGTGCGACTGTGGATGGGTAGGTCATTCATGTAGATGTTGATGAGACTTAGAGAAAGGACAGAACCCTGGGGTAGACCATTCTCCTGTAGGATACAGGAGACACACTCGTCCTCCATATGCAATTAGAATCCCTTTTGCTGAAGGAAGGTTCCAGTGATCTCCACTACCCACTGTGGCAGTATACTGGAAAGCTACAGCAATAAGTCTGCATGCCACACCATGTCGTATGCCGCTGTCAAATCAAGCAAAATGGCTTCTGCTTTTAGAAGGTGCAGAAATCAGTTTTCGATATTATGTTGTTTCTAACACAAGGACTTGATCACAAGTGGTTCATCATGGCCAAAAGCCTGCCTGTTCAACTCTGAAAAAAGCTTTCTAAGACGAGGTGGATCCATTGCATACCTTACCCTAGTCTACATGATTGTTTTGCCTCAGTATACTAGACTACACATTTGACATATTACTGACTTTTGTCCCCATTATGTTAAATCTCATTACCATACATATTTCACAAGATGGATAACTGGATGAGCATTTAAATAGCTTAGTCACTTAAACTCTTCATCGCAATATATCTAGAGCACATTAACCAGGAAGTTTGGCAAAAATTTATTTATTTAGAGTAAGATACTTTCACTGGCATCAGCCAATCATAAGACAATAAACTTTATAAAATTCAACCGCATCAACAAATTACAAGCAGTTACAGAATTCCATGCTTTTCAAGGAATTTATTGCTGTTAAATTCATAAAAAATTAACAGCAACAAGAGCTTTTTAGCCGAATTTAGTCTTTAGTCACATTTAGTTTTAAACTATTTCAAACTACTAGTATTTATAAATAGATTACCGGTAGATATTTTTTTACAGCAATAGTTCTGGCTGATGATTTTGCAATACTTGTGGCATCAAGTATTACCAAATTAATGCTCCGATCAGATTAACAACAAAGTTCTCATGCTGTGTAGTCAAACAATATAAAGGCACAATACGGAAAATCTGCAGTTTAAGAAAAACTCCATAAGAATGAAAACAAAAATTCATTTAAGTCTTGATTCCCTGAGGACACCATAAAAATCAGTTCCTCTAGTTTCATAAACAACAGGCTATTGTCACAACCGACTGAACATGTGCCAGCCATGTAATCAGATTGACACCAATTTTGCCAGCCAGACAACTAACCAACAAGACATTCAATCACTCTGACTCTCCATCAGGCCAGTCATTCAACTCTTTCCGTTTTTTCTCGATTCTGACAGTTCATTCAGAAAAGCTGTTGATAGCTTTCAGAATTGAAGCAGTTGTCCTTGGAACTTCAGCAGCTGAGGCAAAACAGATAGATCACGTGATGAACGGACGAGGCGAAAGAAGACGGGACAATCCAGCGACTTACAAGGCAGCTCCAGATCCACGCAACCCATGCAAGACACACACAACTGAAACATCAACATCAGTTCCTTTAATCAATTTTCCCATTGAAATTAATGTAAAACAAAACATTTATTTACTATAGCGTAGTTCAATAGCCAAACAATTTGAAGGCAATTGCACCATATGTCACCACTCTTAAAGGCCCTTAACAGGTGCTATATAAAGTGTTCTGATACATGCATACATCATATGACTTGCAAAGAAGTCTCAGGAAATGCCTCGATAACAATTTCATATCTTAACAGAAGTCTTTTCCACAACATCATAATCGTAATCTCAAACTTTCTAAAGCACCAATTGAAAGCTAAGTGCAAGGAACTCATGGAATCAGTGTCCATCCGATGCAAATTAGTTCACCTTTAATTAGGACGCTACATTAGCTACAATTTTTCCACTGGTTATTTTATAAACTGTTGGGATGGTAGCAGAGATTTTATATCCAAAGTTTGACAATCTGTTTGTTTGACATTTATGTTATATGACTGCTAAGAAAAATTATGTATGATTTTAGGTAATTTTAAATATTTCACGCAATAATTATGAGTAGGACCGACAATACTGAAAATATCTCTCACAGTAAAAATTGATCAAACTTTTCAAACGATAAAGAAAGTGATACCAGCAGCAATGTCGGGCAACACTGCTTCAGCTAGACTAGAACTGCACCAGGCTTCGATACAGGCATGTTGAAAAACTTTACGTAATGGATCAGTGTGAGCATGAGTTGGTGTGTGGTGCATGAGGGCATTAAGCACCTTATGTGTATCAAAGGAGGTGAGAACATTTGAGGGCATTTGGTTCTTGGTAGTGAGAGAGTGTAGAAGTACATGTTTGCATATCAGTTGCAGCTGTGACAGGTTAAGTGTGAGTTACCAGGACCGGTGTGAACTTTGCTGATCATATGATTAGATTCAGCATTAAAATCTTTAGGTCTTTACACTTTAACTCATCTTTAGCGGTTGTTGATATACTACAAGTTTACCCCAAAGATATCTGATTGGAGCTAATTACTGGCTACAAATATCTTGAAGGCAAAGGCTTTAAGATCTAGTTTTTCCCATCACTGAGTCTTTAAGCAGGTTTAACAATTATTAAACAGACTACGAAATAGTTTGATGATGAAAATACCTGAGATAGCTGAGAATGGGTAGACTGGGCTGCTTGAATTCGTGTTCCAAGTATAAGCGATGTCCTCTGTTTATCGTGTTTACAGTCTGAACAGATGCCACTGTTCGTAACATCCTCACAGATGGGGCAGTTCAGTGACGTGAAATACTGAGATATGGTTCCCTTCTTTGCATCCTGTGCAATCTCAAACACTGGCACTGTCTTTAGGACACGTGGAAGCTCCTGGTACCATGACAGAACGTTTACGTTTAAGAGCGAGAAAACACGTAACAAAGGAGGCACGATCTGTTTCGTTATGTAATAGACGGTATTTAGTCGCAGGCTAGGATCGTTTACAACTTCGTCTGGCTGTCGAACCAGTTGAATCAGAGGTAAACCAGGCATTCCAAAAATAATAACGTATGGAACTCTTTCACCAACCAGCGGTTCTGCTCTTCGATCTTTGGTGATGGCATGCCTGACATAGAAAAACAATAAAGATGTAACAGTTGCCAAAGCCACCTGCTGCTAATTTAATTTCACTTACTTTTTAAACCAATAATTGTATTTGAATAGCAGCTGTTGTATAATGTAACCCTAAGAACTCAAATCCATCTTTGGCAAGTTGTGCTTTATCACAAATGAAATTGGCAACACCAGTTACAGCATTTCATGAAAGTAATAGAAGTCATTAATCCTGTTAAGTTAAACTTTTCATCAACCCTTTGGCGACGAGCTGCAATGGTTTCCCATACAACAGTTTAGTACATGCTCATCGTTAAAGGGTTAAACTGTGCCATGCCATCGATGTAGGCCTTTTTACTGCAGTCCTGTTCTGCTCTGAATTTCTAGGTCAACATAACTATTTTCAGCTCACAATTTACTCTAAATTCCGATATATGGACATTTTAAGTTTCGATATGGTGACATTCAAACCAGTTAAAATCTAGGTCAAGCCCGTAATCTCGCAACAAATCAGACGATGTGTGAATTTGCTCCAGCGGGAACGATACATTGTGCAGAACAACACGGAAGCAATTTCAGGGCAGTGTGTCCATTCGCTAGGGGTGAAGCAGGGCAGCCGCTTAGCACGAGGACATCAAATTCAAAAGCTTAGCAGCGGAGCCACTGAGTAATCGGTAATTAAATTCAAATACGTGGATGAAGCTGGAGTTCAAAAGCTAGTTGTTCATAATCAGAATGTTATATTTTACCTAAAGCACGTACACCAAAGTGTGGATAGGCAGTTGGTTTAATAAAGAATATACTTACTTAAATGCTTACAAATGCTTCAGATTTACACTGCTTTGTGACGACCTTGTATACAAAATTAATGGTAGTAAAAATAACAATAATAATAACAGTAACAACAAGTCATACATATCATGTATTGATGAGTGCAATTGAATACTCTGTTCTCTCTTTCACAGTCAGTGCTTGCCTTGTTCTTCAGTCTCCTCCAAGATCCCAAGTTAAGACTTAATATCTTCATTGTTGCTGAAGTTTTAAATACTTGGATAGCCAATTTAAAAAATGATTTTTCTGATTGAAGTGTGCATAAATATGTGAACACATGCATAAATGGATAAAACAGACATATGCCGTTGGTTGGTGCTGGGTCACTGGGTTAACAATTAAACTGTTCTCAGTTTACCTAAATTTGTCAGTTAGTTTCATACACCTAGTAGACATTTTGAATGAAAACTGCTACTGCAGGAAGTGTGTTACTATTCTCACCGGGCAATTTCCAGAGCAGGTACACATGCCCCGGGCTTGTAGCCCGTTATGCCTCGAAACTCCTTCGCAAATATGAAGTCCTGAAGGCTAGCATGACCCTCCATCACCTTCACAAACTGCCGCTGAACGTACTTCTTCACGAGAGACACATCATGCGTTGTGAACAAAATCTTAATGGACTTCTCAAGCATCTGAATTAAGAAACATTCAATAACTAAAGTAAACCAAATAGTAACATAGGATTAACTGTTTATAAGGATGCAAACCCCAATTATTACTAGGCAGCTTTAACAGCAGTTATTCTTATAGGCAGTGAACATCAATACTTAAATTTAATAATAATCTCTCAAGTCATACAATTCAAATAAGGCTCAAGACGGCTGTTTCAGCCAATTTCAAAATATAAACAGTAAAAACATGCTAAAAAGTTACAGCTATCAGATGCCAGTAATCCTAGTCAACATATCTTTGCAAGTTATAAACAATTGTGTCAGCTCTGGTATCTGTAAAGTTGAAAAGTGCACTTACTCTAGATATTCATAAAATGTTTTCAACTCTTACATTAATATCCTTTATTGATTTAAAACTATGTAAAGGTAAATATAACACACCTCTTTTACAAGCCTCTGAAATGTTCCAGAAGTTAAATGGGTGACTGAAGGGCACACATGACCACAGTAATCAAAGAACAGGGTGCCTTGTTTCACACTCCAACCTCTGTTGGTTCTCACTAACAACCCCAAAAGGATGGAGAGGCTCTGGAATGACAGATGACATGGACTTCCAAGGACGATCCCCCATCATCCAAGTACTAACCAGGCTTGATGGTGCTTAACTAAACTGAACCTAGCTGCATGTAACAACATCAAGCAAGTCAGCATCTTAATGTTGTTTATACCACTAACATTAGAATTGATAATAGCCAATCTAACCTTACTGACAGCCGCACAGCTGTCTCTCCGTACTGTTTCAATTCCCTTGGCATCATAGACTGGTTCTTTCTGATCCGCTGACTCATACATAAACCCAACATATCTTTTCTTTGTCTGAAGTATGCATGGCAAGTAAACCTGTTGCAAATTACAGTACATCAGCCAAATTTATTACAGGTCGACAGAACATGACAAATCAAATTAAACCATTGGCTCTACTTTAGATGATGCATAACTCTAGGAAGTGGAGCCTGATTCTGAAAAACCTTGACAATACAGGAGAAATGGAAAGATGCATAAGAATTTGTTATGCTAAAAAAGTGCTAAAATTTAATCTAACTTTAATATTTTATACAACTAGTATAACTGAAAGGAACACTTGTGTGAAAAATAATATTCATAACTATTATGTTCTTCCACTTAATGTGTAGATACAGCATTACGGTAAATCAGCATTTTCTCAATTGTTAACATCATTTTCTTAAAAATAAATGACAGGCAGTTTAATTTTTATTTATTAATATGAGTAGGACCACATACATTTCTGTACCATATGTATTATTCATTAATTCATTACTTGAATTTGTATAGCGCCTCTTCAAAGGGAACTACTCAAAAAGTATTAACATATATTTAATAGGGCTGTCAACGGGCCCCCGGGCCCCCGGGTCCCCGTTCAATGGCCCGGCCCGGGCCCTTAAATGAAGGCCCGAAAACCCGTCCGAATCAGCATATTATTTTAAGTAAATTTTAAAAGCTTAAATACGGACTTTCAGTTGCGTAAAACGCTGTGGATTTGAAGATGTGTTGGCCAGCTACAGTGGTGTATTCGTAGGGTCAAGCCCGGGCCGTTAAGTTAATACCCGAAAACCCGACCGAAGAAGCATAATACGGTAAGCAGGTCTAAGTTTTAAAAGCTTTGTGTCGTTCCGCGGCTGTCTGTCGCGTGGGAAGCTGTGGAGTTCATGAATGAGCCAGCTAAGTGGCCGATAGTCATCGGCGGAGGGCGGTTGGCACCTGCTTGATTGCCGGCTATCATAAGACTAGCCATTTATTTAATAAGGGTTATTATTCAAGGACAACCTACCGGGACGCGCAAGTCAATGATGACAAACTCTGAATTAGGTCTTAGTGCAACGACCGCGCTTATATATATATACACTTATAATATATATATATAAACATATATATATATATAACTAGACAGAGCTTCCTACGTTATGAAGCATCGTTAAATAAACATTACAACTGGTCCTAGGTTGAGATAAACGACCTCTTATGTAGGCCTATAAAGTGATGCAGTCGGTTTTCGTGGGAAGACCACCAAGAGAGACCAATTTCTAAAGCTGTGTCGGGTACACATTCCACGGCGCCGTCCTTTGAACAAAGGCGACGACTCTGGTCAGTGTATCTGTCTGTGTGTCTCCGTGTCTAAATCCTATTAAATCGCTCGCCTTCCCAATTTAGTGACTCTCTGACTCGGTCGTAAAGCGTGAGAAAAAGACGGCAACCGTGCTATTTGTAGCTTTTGGACGACGGATGTAATCGAAGCGCCAATTTCTATCCCACGCTTTCCCGTCGATACGGGATGACGAACTAAGTGGACCGTGATCGAGGTATTAATACCGAAAATCGCCGTTAGACACACGCCACAGGTCTTTCAATGTAATTATTTTAATCAAATTTTATAACTTCGTTACACTGTGACTCAACTATTTTTGGCTTTCCTCAAGTGTTTTACCACTGACGGGCCTTCGGGCCCCCGTAAAATGAGCTCGGGTACCCGGGCCACGTTTTTCTAACATTTTGACAGCCCTAATATTTAACCATACTAATAGTTCGTGCATTCGTAAAGACATTAATACAGAATCACTGTAACAGTTCTACATGTAATTAAATTGTCACTGAAATTATAAAAAACTTATATAAAACTCATAGAAATAATAAATAGAAGGCAAAAACTAATACTGAAAGAAAAATAAAACCGAACTCAAACACAAGTACAAAATAACCAGAAATGATAGGAACAGGAAAATGAAGCCAGCTGTACCTTTTCAAATCTGAGTTTGACGGGCTTTGGATTTTCGGCTGTTACAGCATCTGCTATCTCCTGACCAATGACAAATGCTTCGTCTTTCGTCCGTCCATGAAGAAGTATAAACATGCTACAACGTTAAAGGTCATTTTCAGTTCAATTCAAGAGGTCAGAGCTTTCAACTGAAATGATCCTGAATGAAGGACAATCACACTGAAGTCAAATATTTCATAAAGAGAATGAATTGAAAAAATACTGCAGAAAACACTTTATCAAAAATAAATTGTTACTTCCAAAGCTGCTCAAACTGTCAAATACAGAATATGCAGATTTATGTTCACAAGAATTGAGCACAAAAGAACCTATTAACCTACGGAAGGCATTTGTCCAAAACCAACCGTCTTGAATGCCCTATTCAATTCTTACAACAGATCTTCTTCATATTTTACTACAATCATCAATCCTGATCTGAAAACTATTCTTGCTCTCTGTAGATTTCCAACACCATTTAACACTTTAACGACAAGCTGCATGGGATTCTCACTCACTTTTAGTAGACATTCGTCATTAACGTGTTAAGCATAAGGACACTATGGGTTTATTCCAATCAATTCATCACATGGTCAACTGATTAAAAAAATTTAATGATCCTATCATCAACATGTAATTCATCACATCATTATCACATGAATTTTGACTAACTTTTCTAAGATAGCACCTTTAGCCCGATTTGCTGGACTGTTTCAAACAATGGCTGTGACTAAAATAAGGGTTATTTATAATCTGCATAACCTATGCGACAAGGGCTGGTGAGAAACCTATCAGAATGACTTGGGCCTTCAGCCAACGTGTTCAAACCAGGGATTTCCAATTAACACATTTCTAAATGTTTTAGCACAATTGCTGGCTAAAATCATTGCTGTCATCTACGAACACTTTCCTAGACTACACGCGTAATGTAATGCAGCATAATGTAACAAAGCACCACTTCTATAGCACCCTTCAGCCATCTCTGTAAATCACTGCTTGCATAGCTATCTAACTGAACTAAACAATACATTCTAATAATAATATTATGGCTTCAGTTAAATCTTCTCTTTTGACAATAAATAAAAGTCAAATGGTACCAACAGCTTAGTTTGTTTAAAAAAATATATCAGCATTATAATATTTTAACTTCCTCTCTATCCCAGAATCCCTCGTGACGATTAGCAATGAAAAACAATTTGACTTGTGTCATGGAGGGGCACGTACGGTATACTCTGCACAGGGCCCCAAATATCCTAAGGCAGGCATTGGCACACAAAACCCCAAGCCATAATAATTTCAACATCCAGAAGATCAAAAAGAAGAAATAACCTGTCTGTGTCTCCATAGACGACCTTTGCTGCCCATTTTGGTGTGTTCTCTACCAGCTTTATTGCTCGCTCTAAAGTCTCTCGTGATTTTCTCAGTATGCTATCACCAACCTAAAAATAAATTTTCGCATTTAGGTATCTAAAGTTGTATACAAACATTTCGGTACATACATGCATCTATAAATATACATGTTTACTATTTTTCCAATTAATTTTCCACTGCTTTCATATTTTCAAGACGACAAGTCGCACCTTTCAATAACATATACCAGGTAGTAGTGCAAAACTGGGAAATTTTATTACATAATACATTAATCACCAATAATGCATTATGCAAAATTACCTATATAATGCTTACACCTGTTCCATGGTAAAAATTTGTTGAAATAAAAAATTTTGTACTTTTTAAATTAAATATTTGCAACACTTGCTGTTTTAATGCCTTCATGTTTGATATTTTTGCTGGTGACATGATAGTGTTAATCTCACCCACTGGAACAAAAAGAAACAGAGAAAGATACTTTATATAGCACCTTGATGTGTCCAGAAACATCAATTGCTTGGTCTTAAATCACAATCATTTTGTCCCTTAACAACATGGCAATGTGGCCCTTTAAAGTAACGGAACACAATCGTTTGGCAACAGGACACAGTGCAAGTGCAAGTGCAGCAACAACATCAGAAAGTTTACATCTTGAGCTTTTTGGCTAAACTAACAATTACTTAAGTCTTACACTACTTTAACAGCGTTTGCAGTCTAATATTCAACCAGACGGTATTAAAATCAGTCATCCTCAGCGGGAAGAAAACATTTCAATTCATCTATTCAACACTTCAGGTAACACTGCTCTCTACTACTCCTTCTGGTTCAAAGCAAAGGAGATACATATGGCATTGTCCAAACTACAAGTTATAGTTTTTACACGAACATCTAGGGATGTGTCTTATTGAAACAGGTGACCAGTAATATACTGGGAGAACCAAAAATTTTACATCCAAACTCTCTATGTCTTGCTTGAAATTATAAAAATAACAAGAAATAAATAGTAATAGCAGAACTAGTACTACAGATATATCCTTGATCATTTACTCTTTCTACTTGATTAGTTTTTCCTTGGACATCCTTACCTCGACACAAGGCATCCTGCCAGAAAAGTTAGCTGCAGTATAACCGAATGTCACATTGGCAATCAGCTTTAAGCCGAGCTGTCTAGCATGTAGCAACCGTTGCAGGGTCTAAACACAGAATAGCAGCACGCACAATCGCACATACATCAGTTCCATATTTCATTAAGAGTTAACCATTTAATAATAATAATAATAATAATTATGACAATTTATATGCGCCGTAACACGGCCATGCCGTTACAAGGGCGCCTTACAAGACAACTAACAGCAGTCGGGATAAGCCCTGGCGAACAAATGTGATTTTAGCATGGATTTAAAAGAGTCCACGGTCAATCGGATAGCAGGAGGAAGTCTGTTCCAGCATCGAGGACCGGCCGGCCGAGAAAGCACGATTTCATCCTCCGCAAGAGTCAATCTTCGCAACGATCAGCCGGAGCCCGGACGCGGGAGGAATGAGTCCCAGTATCATTATCATTACTAATCAAATGAATTTCCTTTTCCTTCTATCCACTTATAGGATTACATATCCAAAGACCAAATCATGCATTGAACTGATGTCTACATAGATTCAAACATTTGCAGCATAGAACTATCACACACCAATGAAGATGTCACTGCTAAAACAACAGCCCTGCGCTTAGCCATCTGTGTTGAAGAGACAAATTTAGAGAACTGGACTGACGCTTAAACTGTTCCTGATTCATCTGAATTTACCAAGTCAAAAGAAATTATTATTACGACAACAGTGTCACGAATTTGTACACAAAAAAGTAGCTGGCTTTTGCAATTTAACTCCTCATACATAGCAGTTCTAAAGTAAATTCTGTATTTTAAAAATTTCATTGTTGATGAACTTGTGACCAAATGTAAGAATTTATTTGACCTTATCCTTTTTGTAATCTTTCATACATCTCTTCACCATCAGCCGAGTGTTAAGAATATCCTCCACCATTCTGAAAATAAAAGGAATCAGATAACCATGAATCAGATAACCACATCTTTATGTGGCAGGTAAAACCTGCCACATACAGATACATGGAGATAAGGTTATCTATTACAGCATTCATAATGTTAAAAATTAAATCCAAAACAGAAGTACAGTGCAGACCCATTAACAAATAGTCACTGGGAGGTAGTCTCTATAGTCACAATGGTGGCTTATTTAAGAGATTTAAATCTTGGGCTAACACAATCCATGCACAGGGACTTAAATGGTGTGGCACCAATTCAAATGGGCAGCAGCACTTGGAGAAGGATCTCACCTGATGAAATCATTGAAACATGAGCAGGGTTGAGATCATATGGTTGCTACAGAAAAACATGTACATTTACCACGAGTCCACGACTGCATGTTAACGAATCATGAGGGCCATACTGAAGTACAGTAGTCTATGTCTTAGTGTGGCTAGAAATCTCAAACAGAAGTGAAGACATTTGCATGCTTTGTCCAATTACTTTTAAAGGACACACTGATGTCTGGTTCTGGGCAAAGTGATTGTGATTTCAAACCAGATACTTTATGCTTCTAGCTATGTTTACTGTTTCCTGATATTGCTTAAATCAGAAAGTGCCTGCACTTGACTGCCATGCACATTGGTACACAGCTGTTGTCAGCTTGGCTGAGATAGCAGCTAAGCTCCTGTGGGTCCGGCCGGATTAACTATGCTTCCTGTGGCAGACAAGGGTAAAAGTACAATTTAATTCAGCTGCTGCCACACATAGGTGTGTGGAGTAAAGAAACTCGCAACAATTAGTAAGTCAATCTACTTTCGAACTGTACAGTGCCACCACAGTACAGTTCGAAACACCAGTTGTAGCCAGTGACCGTTGCTCCACATTCAGGCAGCTGTGCACAGTTGACACCGACTGTCTAATATAGTGGTGACAACTCAGAAGATTAGCCAATATACACAGGGACTTAAATGGGTATTTATTGATTATACACAAATTCTGCCATGTAGCACTACACAGTAAGTTCCTGCATTGCACGTTAACTCATCACTTACATGTTAAATAGGTAGCATTGGGAGGCATGGTGCAACCGCATATTAAGTGGATATGCATATAATTGGATCACATGTAAACGTGACTGCACTGTATAAATAATTAACCTCATTTGGTGGACAATCTCACGAGACAGACCAAACATGATACCAGTCGAAAAATTTTACAATACTTCAAAAACAAAGTTTAAACAACTCGCCAGAGTTTGAAACATTTACCTTGACATGATTCCTTTTCGTACATGCTGCTTAACAAAGACAACTCCATTTGGGCAGATTGTAACATCGTCTGCAAGACTCTGAAAAGCAATTTTAAAAGCTGCTAATATAAAAATAAACACCATAAATCTCATTCATAGACAAAAAACTACAACAACAATTGATGAAATTTAGTTTACTGGCTGGCTATATACAGAAACACAGATTTCCTTCATACATTCTAGGGCTGAACCACCTGTCTATCTTCTGCCAAAGAGGAGGATCTTGCCTGTAATTCTATCCCCAACTGGAAGCCAGTGCAGTAGTTTGCAGCAAGAAAGAATTCTGACAGGTTGGCCATATAATCCAATCTAATCTAATGACGTCTGTTATCATAATGCCACAGATATCAATCGATGATTATTTCAAGTGTAATTGCAATGAAGATATTTTTTGGAAACTTTACCTTCAGCAGTTTTGGTGGAATATTTAGGGAAGTACAGCCAAATTCAATTGGACCATCACTGAAAGAATCAAGAAAATATCACAAGAATTATCCTAACTGGCTATATATTCTCACCATAAATCTGTCAGAATGGTTAAGGGTGAATAGCGGTGTACAGCAGAGGTGTACAATGGCTCCAGACCTGTTCCTGCATCCAAACATGGAGGACACTGTGGAGAAGGGGCAACCAGGTGCACCTATTAGGTCGGAACAGCTCACTGACCTGGATTATCCTGACGATGTGGCTCTCCTTGCCAAGATGCTTGAAAACCTGGTCTTATTCTAGTAAATAATGCACCACGAAATGCATAAATTAGGACACGAGATCAATTGGGCGAAAACAAAATCCAGACTACATTAGACCCATGCTCAACATTGGATCATGTGTGAATGGCAGGAAACCAGATGAAGCTGGTTCGCGGGCTTCCCTACCTTGGTTCTCACATCGAGGCCGATGGTGGCATCATTCAGGATTGCATAAACAGCCTTCAACGAGGAATAATGGAATACTAACATTTGGCTCTACACAAAACTCCACACGTTTAAGGCATAAATACTGGCTGTTCTCCTCTATGGAACAGAGGAAACATGGATGCTTACCAAGGATGTGTGGAGATAACGTTTGATGCCTTCCATCAGTGGTGCCATCAATATGGCAATGCTCCACACAGAAACATGTCTCAGATGATGATGATATGTCTATGTTTCTAAAGAATTTAGGTATTTGCTTTCATATGAACCAATATTGGTCAAATTCATAAAAAACAATGTAGCTGCCAAAGACTCCACAGTATATAGCATATTCAGTCTCTGGTTACCTACCGTATTTTGTCGAAGTGTTCTAGACGACCGAGACAAGTAGAGAAACAATAATTGTAGGCAATCATGATCGATGGATAGAGTGACTGGAAGTCAAGAACAATGACTGGATGAGTGTAGAACTCAGACTCTGGTTCCAGTGTCAGAGGAATACATTCAGGAGCACGCATTCGAGCACGCTGCTGAACGCTCGGACTAACAGCAATGAAGTTCAGTGGTTTAGCCATTCTAAGCATCATCGATTCCACACGAAACTACAAACAAACAACATTCAAATTCTAGACTAGAATTTCCACTGATTTCAGGCTTTATTAAATGTACCCATATTTTACTGCTTAATAAACAAGCATATAGTGGTAAATGAGACACATAATAATGGTAATCTAACGTTTTAGCATCCCAAATTATTCACACATTATAGCATATCGTTTCAGTATCACATATTAATTTCAACTTTAACCTGTATGTATTCTCACACATGAGAATATAAGTATGTAAAATAGCATGAACAACCAGAAAGACTTAAAAAACCCAGGCATGGTTGAATTCATCTTCTAGTCTAAAGGCAATGCTGTATTGCAGACTTCTTTCTATTTGTCTTTGAAATGCGTCATCTTAATTATCTTAATATTCAAAGATTTACAACTCAGCAACTGCATCATGAAAATTAATCCTTTTCAGGAGTAAACAATACCTGTGATCCTCTGTTTAGAACATCGTAGAATTCAATACCATAAATGCGAGCAAATTCACTTGTCTGACCAATGATATCAAGCTTCTCAATTAGCTGGAGGTTACCTCTTGCCCGTATTGAAAAATACTCTATTGTCCTCCACCTATAATTCAAATCAGTTCACCTGCTTAACAAGCAGCTCTTACATTTTTACAAGAAAATTAAATAAATATAAAATGAATGCCATGTAGAAATAATCCTTTACGTGTCATGCTATAGTTAAGTGTACCTTATCATTGCTGGCCATGCTGTAGTAAAGCATTTTTAACCCCGCTGACCATGCCAGATGTAAATCCTACTGCAGTTGAAGAAGGTGGTTCTCAATATTTCTCCCATCAGGTATCATCCAAGTACATTATTTCATCTGCCAAATAACTTGTTTATTTAACTAATTTAGTGTAACAGACGTTCTGTTTCATCACAAACCACATGCTTGGCTTTAAATAAATTACTACATCATGATAACTTAAATGTGTCACCTACCATGTGCTGAGCTACTCATCTACTTTGGCTAGAGTTGTAACAAATACAATAACATATGACCATGTAACCCATGTACTTACACTACATTCGCTTTCTGTTCAGCAAAGAATCTCTTTCAACTGGGGCTTATAGTATATAAAATACTGGAAGGTACCAGACCGCGATATTTATTCTGTATTCCTCCTCCGACCTCCGTGTAATCAATATTCAGTAAAGTTGTCTAGTTGCCTTCTCTGGTCGTAACTAAAACTAGAACTGTTCTTGGCAAAGGAGCTTTTTCAGTTGCTAAACCTTGATTTTGGAATTCAATCTAGTCAGCTGTGTCATTTCGATCTCTACTTAAGACTTACAAATTGCTTTTTCACCACAGAGGGGTGTATTAGTAGCTTTTTAACCATTTTCACAAATATTGCAAGTTGTCAGCTGCTTTGAAATTATTTATCTGTAGGTTTTCAGGGATTTTACAATTTTTTGATGACCAATAAAGGGCTAAACTGCAAAAAGAATGCCTGAATAGATTTAGAAAACTCTACCTGTGCAGATGACTCCTATCATCAAACCACTCCGTTAAAGTACGATATGAATACTTTGGCACTCGCTGATGAAGGACATGATAAGTAGCATTTTCAAATGTGTAGATGTTCAAAGTCACCTACAAGCAAATACCATTTCAACATGGGAATCAATCAATTCTTTTACCAAAAGTGACCAATCCAACAGGCCCGCCCAGTCACATGGCCTGCTTGTATCATCCTGATGTCACCGATGTCTCTTACTAATTCCTCTTAATGTCTCTTACTGACTTACTTACTCCCTGCTCCCTGTTAATAACGTCAAGATACTGCTCAACACATTCAGCCTCTGCAAAGATTTTTCTATCTGACTTCACTTTGCAAAAGGGAAGACCATGACGTTTTAACAGTTTATTGTAACGAAAATGAACAATTTAATTTACATTCATGAACAAAATAACAAACCAAACATCCATTGACAGTCAACTATATCTATATATCTCAAACTCTTCTTTCGAGAAAAAAAACAGTTTCCGTTCTCTGTCCATGAACAGCAGGAAACCAAACCACCAACCTAGCTTTGGGCCACTGCTCAGCTGCGCCTTAGAGACTTAAAACTATGCTTCCAGCGATGTGAAGCCAATGCAATACATCAAGCGTATATGCAACTGAATGCGCAAAGCGAGGGAGTCGGGCTATTAGCCTAGCTGAAGCATTTAAGATCGATTGAAGGGGGGAAAACAGTATGCTAGAAGCACATCACTAACAGCAATGCTCAAGAAATTAATCAATTTGGCATCACACACTGAAACTCTGACAGCAACAATATCAACAAGCATAAGACAAACTTTCTCCCACTCTTAAGGCAAAGTAAAACCAATTTCAAAAACAACTGACAAAATATGCAGGCCCTACCTCATGCCGGATCAATCTCCAAAGATTCAAAACTATTCTTCCAGCAATGTGAATCTCGGACATGTGGTTCGCTCCATATTCATCCTTATCTGGTGCAAAGTGGTTCTCAGAACTACCAACTGAAATTCAGAGCACAAAAGATTTGTATAATTGGTTTCACTGTCTAGGTTAGTGTCAAACATTGTAAACTGAGTTTTCTTAATCGTCTAATTCGATTTAAAAACTGTCAACCAAGAAAAGCTCAGTTGCCAGACATTCTTTAAGATCATTGTCTTGAGTGACATGCTAAGTTTTCTGTTAGCATTTGATTATCACATCATCCGTCATCATTGAATCACACTCACCAAAACGTTCATCAGCATCATTCACCATCATATCATCAATGCTACCACTAACATTGTTGATCATCATGCTCTGCTGCCCGTGTGAATATGCAGGTTAAAATTCTCTTTCACACATTAACTTCGAGACCATCTGCTTGTTGTCTGCACTGATTGGTTTCTTCGAAAGCCTTCCACTGCACATATTTTACATTTCCTTAGAGAGTTCTAACATATTTTCCGGACAACAAGTTGCACCTTTCAGTAAGACGATGTGATGCAAAAATTGCAAATTTTATGTAGAATCAACACATTGGACACATCATCAATGGAGTCTTCAGCTCCCAAGTTCTGTCGGGTTCCAGAGCTATAAAAAACCCTGTGTATCAACAAATTACATCAATATTGTGCTACTTGTGTTGGGCGCTCCTCGAGCAAAGAATTCAGTTTAAAATCTCTCTTAAAGTTCACTTGAATTGCCTTAAACTCATCCGACCTACCTCGATCCATTGCTCTCCCAAAAAGCCAGCAAATATTGCACTGAATCTATGGATATCCTAATTCATTCTTTCAAAACCACAGATTATACACCAAGGTAGTCCACAATTTTTTTAAAGTTCACAATTACACCTGCATGCAACCTTAAGTAGTATATACTAGTACATAATTACATACATACTTATATACATATATTATTGATATACAAACATACACCCTTCATATATACAAACAGTATATACATTTATTTGTTGTATATCACTTTTATACCTTTTTTCTCTAAGTTTATGCTTGTTTAGGCATATACACAGAAAATTACTTACAAGTATGTAGTATGTACATTGAGTATATTGTATTGTATTTCATCATTTATAAAGCGCTTCTCATAGCATAAGACTTTCAGAAGCGCTCCCAGTGCGAGGTACTCCGAGGAAAATGGAAAGGTTTTAAGGTGAGAGAAAGAGGTAGAGATGCTACTAGAGAGGATTGTAGCATCTTGTACTGAGAAGGAGGAAGTCGATTCCATAGAGAGGGACCTATAATCACACAAAGGGTCTGGATTGAGCCATTGTGGTCCTAAACTACAACAATTAACAAAAAGGTCAAGCCGGTCAGAGGATCTGAGAGGAGAAATCTTTGACGTGGCAGAGAGGGAATTCTTTCAAATTTAAATTGTAAACATGTCCACATAAGTCCATGCTGACATAAACAATTGTCGTAATTATTATTATTATTATTATTAAAAATTGCACTAATTTGACTGACATAAGATATTGATTGGAGCAAGACCAGTCAGATTTGAGCATGAGAATGAGAACTTTGAATTGGAGACATCATTTCGCTTTTTGAAAAAGCCAAATTCAAATAAGTTGTTCAGCCATAAATGTAGAGATGTGATTAATTTCGAGGGAGGCGAGCTATAAGTCTGGCAGCAGCATTCAGTACAGATTGAAGAGGAGATAGGAGACCTTGGTAAGCCAACAAGGAGAGAATTACAATAGTCAATTGAGAACAGACAAAAGCATGGACAATTGAGGTGAAGGTAGAGGTTGAAACAGATCTGCGAATAGCTCTAAGACGCCTAAGTTGGAAGTGTATATTTTAAGATATATATGTAAGAGCAATCTGGGCTACCTGGAATTCGAGACAGCTGTGAGCAGATATCTCTATTCAGTTGTGCTGCTCGCTGCAACAGATAACCCCAAGAGGATCTCTGTATTTCATAGCCAACCAAAATATCAGCACCACTCCTAGAAATAAGCCAACACCACTCTCTTTATAATTATAATTGCAATTGTACATTTACATAGTAGTTCTTTAACACGTTCCCGCCGGATGGGGTCACGGATGACCCCAAATGGGAGGCATTGAAACAGACTAGCAAATAAATATAGCTTCATTATGTCATGCCTAAAAATAGTATCAATGTTGTTTACGGATAATTTCCCGACATTTTGATGCTTAGTTTGTTGTCAGAAAGTAACTATTTTCCGAGTTATGATACTTTTAAAAATGAGTAAAAGTGTCCCATTTGTCGAGATTTTGAGACGTGTCTTGGATGTGAGCGAAGACGCGTTTTCGTCTTCAGATTAAGAAGTTATTTGCGATGTAAAGACAGATTATGGTCAGCGGCATGTGTGAAATCGGCCTGGTTTACGATTAGGGTTGTTAATATCGGTTTTTTTTTTAACCAATTATCGGTTTTAGAAATCCGATTTTAAACCGATTATCGTTTTTTATTGGCCTTTTAATTTAATATATTATCAAATAATGCAAGTTACTGAAAACCGATAATCACTATGTACGGTAACGTACATACACGTGTGGGGTTCTACTATTACCTCATTGGCTGTGGAAGACCACTTTATATACAGGCAATAATAGGTCCCTGTGGGGTTCTACTATTACCTCGTTGGCTGTGGAAGTATCCGTTTATATATAAGAGGCAATAATACGTCGCTGTGGGGGGTTCTACTATTACCTCGTTGGCTGTGGAAGACTCCGTTTTATATATAAGAGGCAGAATTCGATAATCGTTTTGTCAATAATGAAAACCGATTATCGTTTTCGAAACCGATAATCGGATTTCCGATTATCGTTTAACATCCCTATTTACGAAGTGGTCCGAAATAGAAAGTCGAGCTTTGACTTTTGGGTTCATACTTTGCTGAATGATGCTTACTTGGGACTATTGTTGGACTATTGTGCTTCAAATGCAGTGTCGATCTGTTTATTGGTGACTATTTTGTCATTTGGCATTCTAAGGCCGCTATATAAATTGACTTTTGTTCACAATGAAATAAGTATTTCATAGCCTGAAGTCTGCTGATTCAGAAAATATATGCCTCATTATGCTTACTTGGGACTATTGTTTGACAGTTGTCCTTCAAATGCAGCGTCGATCTGTTTATTGGTGACTGATTTGCCATTTGGCATGCTAAGGCCGCTATATAAATTGATTTTCGTTCATGAGGAAATATGGATTTCATAGCCAGAAGTCTGCTGATTCAGAAAATATATATTTTATTATGCTTAAGTGTAACCCTTGTTGCAGTGTTGTTATGATAACATAGGTACCATCAATTTCCTACTTTTCCGAAAAAAACAATTCAGGCGGGAAAGGGTTAAGGGTAATTCTTCAAACCTAACAACACAGAACTACAATTAAACAAGATAGTTTTCAATAGTTGTCAGAACAGAGTAAAGTGGAGACCTGTTTATGTGTGGCCTGTTTACGCATGATTCTGCTTAACACGGGGCTATAGCATGGCTCTCCATGGCTTCCCTATTTAACATGCACGACTCATTAACATGTGGTACAGGAACTTGCTATGTAGTGGTCTCTATCAGCTGTCTGAATATGGACATGGCACCTGTCAGTAGTAGCAGCTGGTTTTAAGCCACATTTCTAGAGCTGTGACTGAGATTTAACAGTTAATGCACACTAGAGTACCAAGTTTGCATGGCACTGAAGACGTGATACATAATTGTTAATTAGTCACGCAACGTATCAAATGAAAGCACAGCAAAACTGAGCAAAAGTGTAAGTCCTTGCAACACCAACCAATCACCAAATGGTCAACATTTGAGCAAACCACATTCAATAATTTTCCAAACTTAGATTTATATCACATTAAGAGGAGCTATATAGGCCAGCCGGCTCTTTACCAATGAGATAAGTTCTACCTAGGAGCAAAATATCTGATTAAATTGAAACTTGCCTCTGAACAACATCAACGAAAGTGGTGAGTAAATCATCTTCAGATGCAACGTAAACTACGTCAACATCCGGAAGACCAGACCTCTGTAACAACGACTGGCATCTGCCTCCATCATCCGATGGAACATCTACCACAATGAGTGTAGGATTGTAAGTGGGGCTGAGGCCATCTTGTAGGGGAGGCCGGTCCTGATGCAAACAGTAGAAGATGGCACGAATTTCATCGAACTCAGGATCAGGTCGTAGGTCACCTCTTGTAGCCACATGAAGTTCAACGCTCAGCACCGTCAAATATTGATACTATGAAAGAAACAATAATCTATGATATAATAGAACAGAAATGTCATGTCATGAAGTCAACTTATTTTGTTAAGGTAACAGATTAATTTCATTTCAGTAGGTGGCAATGCTATAGCACCATACGTGTTAAGAACATAACTACACAATAGTACACATGGATGTTAACTTACTTAATTTCAGTAGGTGGTGCTGCATTCTTTTAAACTGTTGCATAGATTAAAATTTCTGTGTAATCAAAGTTCAGGTGTGCGATAGTCTACTGATAGTCCAACATGCGGCCCAAAGGCATACAGCCCATGGGATGATTTTTGAAATTTTTCTCACCCATCTTAAGACGGGCAAACATCTAGTAGAAAATTAATTAAGAACTCTGTGTATAGAAAGGGAAAATGGAGGGAAAACCATGTGGTAAGAATACAGAACACATTCTTACTACCTTAACAAACATTTGTTTAGATCAGGGGTGGCCAACCTTTTTTGGCCTACAGGCCACTATGATTGTTGGTAAGCACGCGGCGGGCCGCAAAATGTTTGTTCTCACAGCCTCGAAAGAAATACAAGTGTTTATTTCATATTTTACAAGATGTATAAAAACAGGTACGACTACATTAGGTCACTATAACTAACAAAACTAAATCTTTTAGTGTTTACACATCATTATTATGCAGTAGGCTATTGTAGTAGTCGGACAAGTAAGTAGGTACAAAATGAGACAAAAAATTATTTAGAAAGGGCCGTGCGGGCCGCCAATCAGCAGCCCGCGGGCCGCATTTGGCCCGCGGGCCGCAGGTTGGCCACCCCTGGTTTATATCAGTTAGATAGCCATGAGAGCAGCACTTTGAGAGGTACTTGAAAAAACACTACACACCAAGTGTACAGACACATGAATAAATACATATTACATTAGATTGAAATTAAGAATATACAGGCACATGGAGTTAGATGAAGTTAAAACAACTAAACCAACTGATAATCTGGAAGTTAAGAAATCACAAACATGATCTGAAGCAAAAATAGATAGATAAGGTAGGCCAGATGAACCTAGATGCTAGAATAGATGTTTAAGAAAAATGCATGCCCAGGATACTGATCACATCATATCGCACAGAAAAATGATGAAATATTCATAAATTTATTTAGATATATAATAAGGTCATTTTGAATTAAGTTATGCTTACCTCATGGACACCTTTAGCTTGATCCACATTCTGTGAGTCTACTTTGAAACCAAATGTATTTCGCAGCGTTGGACCTTCAATCTGTGAAACTTCTTTCAATAAAGAAGATGATGTCTGGCACAGCTTCTAAATGAAACAGCAGAACCATTCTGATTTACCAAGCTGCAATGAGTCCTGCTGAAAGTTAGCTCTACAAGATGAAGGAAATGCTATCTATAGACAATGAATACTTCACAAGCAAGAAGACATATGCAATTATGCATATTTTACTCTGTAACATATGGAGAGCTCCTAAGTTCTAGGGTAGCCATTATTTCAACATAAGGGAATTAATCTCAGACAGATAATTAATCTTGCAGATACCCTATGGTGCTGCCTGACTGGCAACTGGGAGTGTTTGAGGCTGCACAATGGACCTGGAGACATGAGGGATATTTGGACATGGTATGTTCAGAAGAAATTGTTAGAGAAACGTTAGAGGAGCTGGAAGAGGGGGTAAAAGTGGGTGGGAAAATGGTGAAAGCATTGAGATTTGCAGACGATCAAGCGATGATGGCAGGCAGTCAGAAGGGTCTACAGCTAATGATGGACCGCTTAAACAGCATATCAATGGACTATGACATGAAAATAAACATAAAGAAAACAAAGGTCATGAAGATTAGTAAGAGAGGGGAAGAAACAATAAACATCACATTAAATGGGGAAGAAATAGAACAGGTGAAGAAGTTCTGCTATCTGGGAAGTGTGGTTACAGAGGATGCAAGGTGCCATGTGGAAGTGAAAAGAAGAATAGCTATGGGAAAAGATGCATTCTACAAAAGAGGGGAGCTCCTCAGAGGCAGTCTAAACAGGAAGCTGAAGAAGAGAATGGTAAAGACACTAGTGTGGAGTGTTGTCCTATACGGCTCTGAGACATGGACAATGAGGCAAGAAGACATAAAACGACTGGAGGCCTTTGAGATGTGGATATGGCGCAGAATGGAGAAAATCAGCTGGGTGGAGCGAAGAACGAATGAGGAAATCTTACAGCTGGTGGAAGAAAGAAGATCACTGGTAGGCACTATACGGGGGCGGCAGAAGAAATGGATAGGACACATCTTAAGGAGCGACACCCTACTAAGAGACATCATTGAGGGAAGAATGGAGGGGAAAAAGATGAGAGGAAGACCAAGAACAATGCTACTGGACTGGATGTTGGCAGAGGAGGGATACAGCGGACTGAAAAGAGAAGCAGAGAACAGAGAAAAATGGCGTCGTTGGACATATGAACCTGCCTGAGGGCAGAGAACGTAAAGAAGAAGAAGATGTTCTACCATCATCTCCAGGAGTGCCAATACCAATCCACTTGCTGCTAATGATTCATTTGGCCAAAAATCATTCCACAGCCTCATTGCAGCATGGATGAGGAACTAGTAGTGAGGGCTGTTAGCAAGATGAAGGGGACCGACTGGACAAAAGCACCAAACTTTCTGTGTACTTAGGTTTGGTCATATGGTAATGATTTAGGGTAGGAGACACGCGATCCGACCACGGGGTCACCCCTCAAAAATGCATTTTAACCAAGATGGCGGCCAATAATGGCGCCAACACAGAAAACAGTATATATCAGGTCATAGGTAAGCTACAAAAACAAACGAAGTATCAAATTTAACATTATCAAGGTCAAGGAATCGATTTATCGTAGTGGCAATAGTGTCCGAATGCTGATATCCAAGATGGCGTCCAATATGGCCGCCAACACACACAAATATGTATATATCAGGTCAGAGGTAAGCTACAATAGCATATGAAGTGTCGAATATAATGTTTTCAAGGTCAAGGAATCGATTTATCATAGTGGCAATAGTGTCCGAATGTTACTATCCAAGATGGCGGTCAATATGGCCGCCAAAACACAAAAATATGTATATATCAGGTCAGAGGTAAGCTACAATAACAAAATAATGAAGTGTCAAATATAATATTTTCAAGATCAAGGAATCGATTTATCGTAGTGGCATTAGTGTCCGAATGTTACTATCCAAGATGGCGTCCAATATGGCCGCCAACACAAAAAAAATATGTATATAATTATCAGGTCAGAGGTAAGCTACAATGGCAAATAAAGTGTCGAATATAATATTTTGAAGATCAAGAAATCGATTTATCGTAGTGGCAATAGTGTCCGATTGTTACTATCCAAGATGGCGTCCAATATGGCCGCCAACACAAAAAAATATGTATATAATTATCAGGTCAGAGGTAAGCTACAATGGCAAATAAAGTGTCGAATATAATATTTTGAAGATCAAGAAATCGATTTATCGTAGTGGCAATAGTGTCCGAATGTTACTATCCAAGATGGCGTCCAATATGGCCGCCAACACACAAAAATAGGTATATCTCAGCTCATGAAGCCTGGCTCGGGAGGCCTTTGGAACCGCTCTTTGAGACCATCATCTTCTCAACACTGACGAAAACTCTATGTGGACTGTCTCTGAGCTGTTTGATTCTATTTGTAGCGCTCACAACAGCAGAAGCAGATCCTATAAGGTTTTGACTTTGAAGATCTCTTTATGATTTCTTGGATTGTAGCATACCCGCACTATTGCCACTTCATATGTTATTGTGGCTTACCTATCCATTCATTTATTCAAGGAATTTGATATTACGCCCCTTGAGGAGACCTACTCAGAGGCGCTCCCAGCCCAGCTTCGGCACTAATAATTAGACTTTAGTAACTTATTAAATGCAGGGGAATTACCCATAGGCAGTAGACGAATCTCTAATGGGAGACCATTCTAGATGGAAGGTCCAACCATTGAGAAGGCTGCAGCTGTATCAGAAGCGGACGACAAAGATCACTCCGATAGGCCGAGGCACAGCCAAGGATGCACCGCCAGACCAAAACAGCAACCCTATTAGAGATGCGTTGTGGGACAGAGAGCCAGTACAATACATCCCACATATAATACATAAACAGGAGCATATTTGGGAAAGCCCCTCTAAGACGAGCAGCTGAACGAAAAACCGGTCACGGCGCCCAATTAGTCCAAGTGGCTCTGTGGCAAACCCACCAGGATCAAACTGCAGTGATCCAATCTGCTAGTAACAAAAGCATTGATAAGGATCACAGCAGCGTCACGGGATAGGGAGCGACAGTGTTTCCGTTAGAGTCCAAAAACAGGACGTTTTTACACCTTGACCTGGAATATTTTTGGACATAGCTCATTGCTTTCGGCTATGACACCGAAAAATTTGGACGTTTTGGACGCTTTTTATGGACGTAAAAACGGCCATTTGGGCGTTAACGGAAACACTGGGGAGCGAGAAATAACCCTAAATTGACGTAGCTGATTATAGCAGCTAAGGGCAAGCTCATTTATGTGCTGAGAAAAACAAAGTTCTAGATCCAAAGTTACCTCAAGACCCGGACCGAATCCAATAAGGTGACATGCGGGAACTTTTCCGAAACCAGGCATCGGTCAATGCTTGCCAGCCGTCTACGACAACCCAAACAAATGAATTGATTCTTAGAGGCGTTTAGAAGCAGGCGATTGGATGCTAACCAAGTGGAAGGGCATCCATGGCTTGGCACATCTGCTGAACGGCAATCCACCCCGCAATTGGGGTGGCAATGGATGTAGGTCTGCACATCGTCAGCATATAGCCTAGCTGGTGCACAAGCCCACATGACGCCAGCAAGACCCCAATACCAGACGATTAGATAATATAAAGCATCGGGCCCAGCACTAAAACCTATGGGGCACCAAAAGGGGCTAGAACCCAGCTGGACATATACGAGCCAAAGACTACACGATTAGTGAGCTCTGACAGAAAGGATCGAAGACACTCTAGCGGTTTGTCTGTCAGCCCAAAAGAAGCAGAAAGGCGTTGAAGGAGTCAAAAGTATTATGGTCAAGAGAGTCAAAATCTGAGCTGACATCGAAGATGGTCAGGAGAGAGAGAGATGTCCGACATCTATGGCGCCATAGAGGTCAGACAGTCCTGAGGCGTTTTGGAGAGTCTCCATAGAGTGATTCTTCTTAAGGCCAGACTGCTAGGAGGAAAGCAAACCATTTAAAATTTTATATCTAGATAAACAATAGCAACAATGCTTTCCAGGACCTTTGAAGGAAATGTCACATTTGCAATCAGGCGGTAATTTGCTTAATCACTTGAATCCAGCCCATCTAGCTTCACGACTGGATACAGGATCGAGCTCGCACTTTTGGCGCGATTAAATTGAGCATTCGTAGCTCAGCACTCGTGAACTCTATATTGGACGCCATCTTGGATAATAACATTCGGACACTATTGCCACTACGATAAATCGATTCCTTGACCTTGAAAATATTATATTCGACACTTCATATGCTATTGTAGCTTACCTCTGACCTGATATACACATATTTGTGTGTGTTGGCGGCCATATTGGACGCCATCTTGGATAGCAGCATTCAGACACTATTGCCACTACGATAAATCGATTCCTTGACCTTGATAATGTTAAATTTGATACTTCGTTTTGTTTTGTAGCTCACCTATGACCTGATATATACTGTTTTCTGTGTTGGCGCCATTATTGGCCGCCATCTTGGTTAAAATGCATTTTTGAGGGGTGACCCCGTGGTCGGATCGCGTGTCTCCTACCCTAAATCATTACCATATGACCAAACCTAAGTACACAAAAAGTTTGGTGCTTTGTCCAGTCGGTCCCCATCCGCTTAAATTTTCGGTCTAACAGCCCTCACTATAGGAATCTGTCATCAGTCAACCAGCGTAAAGATTCTGCCGAGGAGAGCTTCTTAGGATGCTACATGATTAAAAAGGTTTATCTATACAAAAGAAGGCTTTACAATGCCTTTAGCACACAAATACAATCACATTTTACCTTTATATCTAAATAAGATTTGCAATTGTCTGTAAAATACACTTAAATTTCCATGCTCTCATCATAAATTGAACTGAACTTATTAAATCACTAATAATAAGTTGGGGTTATCTTACTGGTTCCTGTGAAATCAGAAGTCTTCTTGTGGTAGAGCTTTGTCCCAACCGCGTTAGTCTAGATGACAAAGGAGTCTGTCTGTCTCCATCCTGACACTTATTTGCTTCATCACTAACAGCACTGGATGATTTCTGCAGACTGGCTTCAGCAGGCACTTGTTCATCTGAGAGTTCTTCTGTCTTCTGAATGGGAGTGCAGAGCAGCAGTCCTTCATCCTCAAAACATTTCAGCATTCTTCTGCTCACCGCTTCTGATTGGTGAACTGGAGTACTTGCTATAGTTTCAGGTAGATCATCCACGTTTTCCAGCTGGTCTCCAGAAAGTCGAATATCTTTGCACAACTTCGTCTGTTCCACAACTGTCTCGTCTTCATAGCCTGTTTCCTCATTTGCAGAAGACTCAGCACCTTTGCCATTTCGTTCGTTTAATTCATAATCTACTTTGGTCATATTTGGGATTTCCAGTTCAATGCAAGATGCCTTTGGAATGCAGGCTGTGCGACCAGACAGTGAAACTAAACTCAGCCTGTCATCCAAAAGTAAAGAATCTTTTGCAGCATGCTGAGTTGCCTTCCCATGGAATGTAATTTCTGTATTTGAGACATTCTGAATCACACCGCCTTTTGGAAGATGTAGTCTTAAACTCTGCTTCAAAAAGCTTAGTTCATTCATTGAAGTCTCTCTTACGCTTGCCACATTATCAGCCTTCATTTCAACCACAGGGCTAGAAGTCGTGGTGGTTTCTGCCTTTGTAACCTGAGCTGCCTTAACCAATGATCGATTTACGAAACGCTCTCCTTCATTTTCACATTTCTGTTGCAGGTGTTCCTCCTTCTGTGCTTTCACTTGTGTCTGCTTTGCATCCAACCATTCTTGAACAACACTTCGTGATGGTGGTGGTCTGCAAGGTGTTACTACAATCATTCTGTCTTTGACGAATAAGCGAGACAGAGACGGTTGGGCAGTAATTCGCTGCAAGATGTCCTCCGCTGATGCCTGAGAGTGACCGAATGCTGACAACTCCCTGGCCATGGCCTCATTCTGCCAGTACCTGAGACCTTGACCTGTTGCCAAGGACACGTGCTCTGGCAGATCAGAAATCTTCAAAATGAAACAAGCACAGTCATATGAACACAGAGAGACAGGATTTCAAATGAGAATGAATACGCACAATGACAAAGGAGAATGTTGCAACACATCGGATAAAGAGGATAACAAAAGCAGCAACAGTGATAATAAAAAAGAAAAACAATTATGACAAGTCAAAACAAACAAATACGATGATGACAATCACAGCGAAAATCTTTCTTATGGTACTTTTTAATTTTAGAAATATGCATAATGTCATAATAATTCAGCAGCCAGTATAAAAACTCATAAAAATTAACTTTACACATAAACAACTTACCAATGGAGATTGAACCTTAACTGCAACGTCTGCTTCACCATCCCTTTATTAAAAAAATATAGAAAAATGTAAATGCTAATTTCAGCAGGAGGTTAATTTATTTAATTAATTTTTTAAGCAATAGAGTAAAATGAGTAACGAAGTTTCCGTAGACAATAACTTTAACTGTAAATTAAAACCTATCATTAATAAAAATCTACGGTTTTCATTAACAAAATTAGAACTATCTCAAGCAATAACAAAAACAAAATTAAAATATAGGCATTGTAACTACAATTAGAACTAATACTAAAACGCAGTTTACTAATGCCAATGAAAACCCATAATGAAACCAAAACATAGAATGAAAACTGAAGCATAAGTATTAAGTATGTGCCAGTGAATATAGTGCAGACTCGTTAACACGCTCCCAGATAATGCGCTGTTTCACTTAATGTAAATAGTGGTCCTATGTCCCCCACATATCACATTTATGTTTCAGGTGCTCCTCCTTCTTGTGTTCCTTCTTCTTATGACAGATGGACTGACAGCCAGATGGTCGGACAGACTAAGGGATGGTTAGATGAATGGACACAGAGATTTAGTTAGACAATAGGTTATTTCCGCTTCAGTCCGTTTTTTTACACACAGTCCGGTTTACAATTTATGTTATGCTGTCTTAACACTGTGATGATAAGAGAGCATAACGTCAATAATAAGAAAAGTTGACTTGAGTCTTTTCCAGGGCTGGAAAGCATCACTGCAAATTATTCATCTCCATCATGATCCTCAATCTCAGGCATCATCTCCGGCCTAAGTTTCTTTAACATTGAGGTCTAGAAAAAGACTCTTAGGTGAACTTTTCTTATTATTGACGTTGTGGTCTCTTCTACCTTATTTCAGTTTCAACCATGTATCAACAAAAAAACAAAAAGCAAATTAATCTAAATCTAACCGGAGTCTGGGAGGAAGATCTTTTGGATTGCTATAGAAGGCTTCACCTGGTTTCTTCTTCAGAGGAAATGAATCGAGCAACATGTCACTAACAACTTGACTCCTTGAGGGAGGATCGACCAAAGGCCGCATCACAACTAAACAATCTTTCTCCCCTTTTGGTCTTGGAATGATTTTGGTGTGACTGACATTAAGATCGGTTGGAAAACCTTCATCCATTGCCATCTTCTTGGTCATTGAAATCCTATCAGTCCTTTCCAATTTCCCATTACTTTCATTTCTATTCTCAGTGCTGTTTTTAACTAAACAGCCTGCATTAGTGGTTCCATCACTACATGCACTGTTGACACTCTTGAAAGAAAATTCGCTGAAAAGATCGACAGAGCGACTTTCTGTTTCTGATGTACTTTTGTCACTCAGGCTATCACCTTGCAAAGTGAATCTTGTTGTTTCTGAATTTTGTGACATCTGTTTACCAGTGGAATGTAAACCCTTTGCAGGAGTTGTAGAGGAATTAAACTTTAAAGGATTTTCCTCAGCATATTGTGAATGACGACCATTAACAGATCGACACAATTTTTCTTCCTCGATAACAACAGTTTCGTCAGAAAAAGCCGAAGACAGATCTTCATCTTGAGTGGGTGACATTGGCACTGGACCTGTGGACTCCATATCACTCGACTCAGGCGATGACAGCAAGGCAAACTTTGATAAGACATCTAAATATTCAGTTGTGCAATCATTGTCACAACTGTCATAATAATGATTGTGTTCTAAGCTATTGACCCCAGACAGTCCGCTCTGACTATTTACACCTGTACTTACACCTGCACTGGTTTCTGTGTTTACAGTTTCCAAATTGACAGTCATGTTCTTATCCTTAACACCGGAATTATGACCAACATCATGACTGACACCTAAACCTGCATCTTTGGGTTCAGATATGGGATGGAAACTAAACCTTTCAAAGCCATTTACAATGTTTCTTTTGAGGTGCACACTTGGACTGGTCAGTTGGAGTTTTTCAATTCTAACACTCACTTCTCGAGTAATATTCAAAGAATGTTTCATGGTATGCAAGTCTGACACTGATTCTAACTGTTTTGTAACATTCGTCCGAGTCCCACAAGAATCCATTGGGCCCTGTAATCTTGAAATCTCAATGCATTTCACCATCTTCTCATCCTCATCCTCCTGTTCATCACTGCTTAAATGCAATGAATTGGAAACACTTTGACAGACACCAGCGAAATCCTTAGTTTCAGCTGAGATGCTTCTTGTGCATCTTTTTTCACTCTTTAGTTTCTCAATGTCTTCTGTTTCATCGCGTTTTCTCTTCCTGGTCAAATAATGGCGTTCTTTTACCATGGGTTCAAAAACACATGAGCTTAATAAGTCTGACTCCTTAGTTCGTTTCTGCTCCTGCTCTGATGTCCAATCAGCATTCTCCTGTGCAATGCCTTTGCGCCATCTGGTGATTGGTTTCTTAGGGATGCGTGTCAAACGCTGTGACTTTCTTTGCTTTGGAGAAGGAACCACTGAACCGTCATTTACACCAGTGCCCTGGTCTGTTGTGGTCATGGCACAGGGCACAGGAGTCAATTCCGAATCCTCCATTCTGCCTAATGGAACATTACCAGGCAATTTACACAGATCAACAGCGCATTCAGATATCGGTTGGTGGCAATCACTGAAGGAATGTTCTTGAAGGCTTTCCACACCAACCTTATCTGCTATGGTCAAATTGAAACGGCCTTTTGCATCACTTGATGGAGTGGTGGTACAGGTTCCTGAATTACAAGCTTTGAGTAAATCAATTCTGTCAGATTCAGTTGACTTTAGCTGCAACTCTGAAACAAACAACAGTGTACGATGCAAAAAGAGACCAGTTGCTGTTACATCGCTGTTAACACTTCAATAATCTCAGCAACCAGTGCCTTGCTGCTAGACGTCTCATGACATGCATCGCTGCCTCATACAGGCAACAGAAGAGTTCATCATCCCCTCAACACAATCAGTGTCAACCTAACACAATGATCAGCAACAAAACGAATATATTATATAATATAAACATACACAGTTGTGAGTGCACATCTTGCCATTTGTTGCAATTCAAACCTTGGAATTTAAATATTATGACTGTTAATAGCTAATAGTTGGCAGTAGTATGAACACCTAGCAACCAAAGCGTAATTACAGGTAACCATCATTTCAAGGAATCCTAAGATTCATAGATACAATATTACTTAGTTCAGATGATAAAATAACCACACAAAAAACAGATAAAATGAAATAATGCTTTCTGATGCAATACAAAACTGCTGACGTGCAATGACGCACTTTTTTTCAGCCCAGTTGGTCCATCCAGCTGAGGCATCACGAACGTGTCATCAGCATCTTCATCCTCCTCCTCAACCTCATCAGAGCTGCTGCTCGTGTGAACAGTGGAGCCTGACAGTGGCAAGTATTCTGCCCAGTTTTCATCCATTCCTTCCAGTTTACAATCTCTGAAACAACATGTTACTATTTGTTTGATGAGACATAAATGTATTTGAAACAATGAGTCATGAAGTGAAATTAATTCAGTTGTTCAACATCTCAAATGAAGAAAGGTCAAGAAATTCCTGACCAACAACACCAAAGCATGATCACTGAGGCATTTGTGTTGTATGAATAGTCAACATGGCCTAAATGATTAGCAAAATTTTAGCAAATAACTCATCAGTACTGAGATAAATCTGAAAGACAAACAAGTCCCAATCAGCGCCATAAGCAGTAAATCAGAGATAAAGAAATCTCACCCATGCAAATCATCCTTGTGGAGTGACAAAATCTGTTCATCTAGCACATTTTCTAATGCTTGACTCATCTCAAGACTTTCCAAGGCTTCATCTTCCTCCATCCCAGCATCATCTTCATTGTTTGATGTCACCTAATGACAAAATATTTTGACATTGTAGCTTGCTACAGAATCACAGCTTCTCTGAACCCTACTTAGTTCCACAATTGATGTACAATCAAATATACAATTTAATGTATACTCAGAAGACAAATGCAGCTGTCAGAAAGTGAACTTCTCCGCAAACAACTCTTATGCATATGATTTAACGTCCCACAACTTTAAAGTACACCTCTTAATACCCCACAAATTTTATGCATCCCAATAAATACCTCATACATACTTATTTGCTAATAATTGGGCAGGTTACTGGTAGTAAGGTAGAAAAGTACTGATACGTAATTTCTGTTGTTTCAAATATGTCATCCTATTCTGCTGAGCTGTTGAGCAAAATGGTTTTTAGTCATCATTTAAATCTTCAAAGTACAGAAGTGACAACAAATGTTATTTCTGTTGCTAAAGCTGAATCATTTCTCCTCACCTGTGACAGTAGACTGTCTCTTTCTTCAAGAGCAGTGACTTGGCTCAACATGAGTTGCACACTGTCAGATGGTAACAGTCCGTGGTGCTGGGAGTTCTCAGACTGCGACAGATCAGCAAGTGATGCCAATATGTTCAAAAGCGATCGATCCAAACTAGTGTCTGCAAATTACATTTGGCATTAAATTAACATTAAGAAAACACGAAGATCAAACAAATAATGCTCTTATCTCAGATCATAATCATGATCATACCTTCAGCAATGCCTTTCCATGGAATTCCTTGCAGTAAAAATGTGAAAAATGTACAGCAAGTAGAAAAGGCAGAGCCTATAGTTTAAAGAAGATAAGTCATAAATCTTCCACTTATGGACTGACTCATAAGCTCAAAGCAATTACCGGTAAAGGGAGCCAGGCCTTTGTTAGTTATGGACCCATATTAGAATTTTGCTAAAAAGGAGGAGCTCATTGTACACAACAGAGCTGAGGAAATTTCACAAGCTGGAGCTGTCATAGTATGAACCATAGCACACAGAAGTCTTGCCAAACTAGTTCGATGAAACACATACATACATGCTAGACTAAGGTAAAACAGATAACACTTGTTGTTCTTAATGAACTCTGCCAGCATTCAAGTTAAGGAATAGATGCTTTAAGAGGCTCAAAGGTACTGTATAAATGTCTAGAAACAAGCACACATGTACACGCATGCATCATGCACAAAAAATATGCACATTCATGCATACAAGCATACATACAAACACAGACGAAAGACCAACCATGGAAATATCATGGACTCTTTACCTGCCCGACAACATGACCACAATAATTAATATTCTGCAAATCCACATACAACCAGAATTGCATTTAAATCTCAGAACTGTAACTGTAATGATAGTGACTCACTGAGTATCTGCTGTGAAGAGATAATCTGACTGCTGGGCTTCTTTGGAACATACTGACTGGATGAGACCATCTGCAGAACTGAACACTCATCGACCATGGGCTCCACAGCATTCAGCTCTCCTGACTGCTGGGACAGAGTTAGGCTGCGTTCTGATGCTGAAAGGCACATCAACGAAGAAGAAAGGTTCATTGCAGAAAACAACAATCACCCAGATAAACAAAATTAAAGTGAAATTATGAAAAAGTACAAATGAAACAATACAAGTAAACCAAAAGAAATATACAGTAGAAGTCTGTTTACTCGCAGACTGCATGTGCAACTAGGCATACAGTGTTATAACTAAGTGAATATATGTGAGACATCTTACTAAGGTTGATAATAAAACAGAACATGAATTGCCCGTGATCTGCAGGTCCATACAAAAATAAACCTTAATATTAAGCTGATTAAAAGAGTATAAGGTGCTCCTAAATCTAGTACTCTTTAAGTTTGTCTAGCAACTAGTGTTCACCTCTTACACCCACAGCCTACAGGTTATATATATATATATATATATATATAATATAAATAATAATAATAATAATATAATAATATCTTTTCTTTAATTAAGCGCCTGACAAAGCGTGTTGACAGATAGTTAATAATATAAATAGATGCAGACATTTGTTACTGTAGTGTTGGCTCTTTCTGTGGAGGTGAGTTAATGGCGTTTATTCAGTTGAACAGTGTGTTACAGCCAAGGTATACCTAAGATGGGCTTGTCAGGTTTAAAATATATGGGAATTCATCTGTACATTGTTCCACACTCGTTCATCATAAGGTTATATATACAGATAATTTCAGCCCACATGACGTCTAGTCTGTACTAGCCTGAACACTTCACCCTCCTTTAGTTCAGTAACTATTACAGTTCCAGTTATTCAGCATTTTTCAGTTTCAGTTACAGTTAACTGCAAGACATTTTTCAGTTATTTTGCTATTTCAGTTACAGTTAATAGAAATAACACTGGGTGATGGTGGTGGTGTGAGTGGTGGTGGTAGTCTGTGCTTCTTGTCACTCGATAATTATTCACTTGCTTTCTCACTCACTCACTAACTCACCACTCACTCACAAGGCCCCTTATTCCCACTCCTTCACGCTCACACTCTCCTTCTCCCTCTCTGCCATTTACCTCACGACAGTGTGATGTCCCATGTTACAAATTTGATAAATTTGCACTTACCAGCAGAAGCCATCATGCTTCTGGCTACACATACCTTTCGTTAAAGTCTGCTCAGCTGGCAAGTTAATTGCAGATTCACTTAAACCAACGCTCTTCTCACCCGAGGATCTAAATGACCAGGAAATAAACATTCAGAACACCATCAATGAAGACAACAAAGTACTGATTTGTAAGAGTCCAGCCATAACAAGGCAGCAGCAAGTCAAAGCTGTCTTAGAAAGAATTCACAGGCTGACCAATATGATTCTAGCACCAGATTTGAATCAAGAAACTTATCTGCAGCTTGAGAACTCTATTCATACTTCGAATTTATTGCTGTGTGCATTGCCTGCTTGCCTATATTAAATTGAGGTTTAACACTTTAAAGACGAGAGTGTACTAAAAGTGAATGTGAAACCAAAGCAGCAAAGCCATAGCAGAGATATCACAATGCACAGATCATGCAACTTCCAAGGACGAATGTTGCAGAAGCATGTAATAAATGAATTATTAGACTGTATGTCATTAAGTCATCTCATAACTCTTCTGCCCACAGTACTTTCATGTATTTGGAATAATAAAATAATGCAAATTAAACTAACTCCTCTTACACATATGGTTCAAATGACTGCAGAACCTCATGCAACTGTTGATGCATTTGCAATTCCTTTGGCATCCATGGACATAACTCCCGGTCTACAAAAAACCAGCAACAATAGATATGTAAAATAACCAAACAGACATATATGTTTTTAATACTACCAGCAGCATTTAAATTTAAATATCAATACTATACCAGAATACAGGAAAATCTTACATCAAATTTATCACAGTATAGTAATTTATATAAAGCCATCCACATGGTATTACCGGTAGGTGAAGCTAAACTCTCAGGGATTCAATTAGTTAAATACACAGAAGAAGACACAAGTTTTTAAACAAGTTTGCAAAGTTGTTTTAGCTCTCCTATGGTTGAATGGCAGACGAGAGTGGCAACAACAACATTCCAGCTGACTTCTACAAAGTTTCACCTCATTCATAGCAATGTTGAATAAGGCTGTGGTATGCACTCTACTAATCTCATAGTTTTAAAAGGAATTTGCAAGTCAAGGAGCTCAGTTAAAGTAGACTGGAACTAGAAAGCCAACTCATTAACTGCATGTGGAGAAGATAACCATTACAGCAATGCCAAGAATTATTCTTTAGTTTTTTAAATAAATGTTATGCCAAGGGTGATTTAACAATTTTCTTTTTTGGAGGCACTTTAGATAAGAAAATACATTTTTAAGAAGATAGCAATATGATCCAAAGATATTGCTTAACAATAGTAACCGAATGCAGTGATTGCAAATCAGAATGAGTTATCTAAGGTGTGACCTTTGTTGTGTGTAGGAAAGGCATTGAGCAGTTGCCAGTCCAACATAAAAAGAAAAGTTGAAGGGCAATAATTAGCTACATCAATATGATTTTCACAGTCAGCCATATTAACTGTTTCTGAAGTAGAGAAAATCAGACATTCAAGTAGTGACTGAAATTTGATCAAAAAGTCAGAGAAGGACGGTGGTTGATAAATGTTCACTAGCAACTTGCTTAGTTCCAGAAGTTTCTAAGTTCCAGAAATGAGAGAAGCAGCCAGGACCTCAAATGACTTGGGTACTGGAATAGGTAACATGAAATTATGCAGTGGGAGATATGACTTGAAAAGGAAAGCAAATGCTCCACTATGACCACTGCACCGAGATCCATTTAGAGAAATAGCGAAAGTTGGTGGAGTAAGATCAGATATAAAATGCCAATGTATCATTAGGTTGAAGTCAAGTCTCATTTTATTTCTAATCTATTTCTCAATAAAAAATACTGACTGACTTTTGCGACGAAGGTCTTTTTTCCATCTCGATTATCTTTCCCTGCTTGATTTCACAGTATCTCCGTCAGCACCTTCTCTCTTCTCAGCCACCCTCCTTGCTTTTCCCTCTCCCTATCTGTTTCTCTGCCTCTTTCATTCTCTCCTGTCCACTTTCATTTAACTCACTCTCTGTCTCTCTCAGATTCTCTTTCCATTTGATTGCTTCTCTCTTTCATGACCTCCCCATCCTTGATTTGCTTCCACCATAATTACTAAACTCTGCAACTGATGTTACCTGGTGACTCTGGAGGTGCCAATGCTGATGAAAGATTCCTGTTTGAGCGCCTCTGTTTTTCATCCTCCCACAGTGCAACCAAACCAGGATTTGCACCAAGTCTATCTGAAAAGTAAAACACTAACCACTTAACAACACCGCCATATGCAACCAGCATCACACACTCTAACTATGAAGAAACACTTTTTAAACTATTGATCCATTGTGGCTATTATAACAAGCAATACAAATAACTATGTTAGTTAATAAAACAAGGGCAATTACAAATATATGTATAATTGTAACTGGTTTGTGAAAATAACATGTGCGTCTGTGTAGTACTGAAGCTCAGCCAAGTCCATGTCTAGTCTGTTATTTTGTGTACTCAGACTCAGTCTATCATCGTGACTTCAGACTTCCATCTCGATTATCTGTGTCTCTGCCTCCTTCATTCTGTTATGTGCAGTGAGCTACTCTTATTGACACTTATTATCCAGTAGTTATATTTGAAATTATAATTTTACAGTAACTGTAGACAGATTATACTCAAGGCCCTCTATTATTAATAGGGGTGGACAACGATTAAAATTTTTAATCAAAATTAATCGCACGATAAAATTTTTGTAATAACGTGATTAATTTTAAACACATGTCACAATAGATAACAAGTACAACTACTCTACCGACTATGAGTAGTTACTTTGAATATGCGCTAAATACCAGGTAAATGCTTGCAGTCAATAAACAAAAAGCAAACATGCTTTTACTACTTGTTTTTACTTTTTAGTTTTTACTTTAAAGTTTAGAGTTTAAACTGAGCGGTTTTTATCAAGAATTGTTTTAGCGCATTTCCAAAAATGATTGGGCGCAGTGACAATCGCGTTAACTGCATTAAAAAATGTAATCGCGCTAATTAATTAACGCATAAATCGTGTTAATAATGCGTTAAATGCCCAGCCTAATTATTAAGAATGAATATTTTCCTAAATCCAGTACTTCAGCGGTGCTCTAGAAGTTCTCACAATAGATAGGATTAGTCATTCTAGGTGCTCGTACCTTCTGTAACATCCAAGCGGTTGAATATGTCAGCAGCCACTACATCCACCTCCAGTTCACACGTACTCATTTTCTTAATGTCTGGAGTCAAAAGAAACTCCCTGTTCACAACGGAACACAGCTCTTCACAGAACTCAATCATTTCAAAGCTTTCAATTTACAAAACATATTAAATCTGCTCATCAGAAATTATAATTTCTCTGAAACTGATTGTTGAATAAAACTATATCAACTGGTCTATATCAAGAATTGTTTTAGCGCATTTCCAAAAATGTACTTGTACTTGTAATTGTTATCTATTGTGACATTTGATATAATTCTTCATACATGCAGGATTGTTCATCGAAAGGACACTATGTATGACTGACCAAAGAAACTTGGCATTATGACACATGCATCAGTCCATAAAATATGCAGAGATCATGAGGACACTATATAAAGAAAGTGAAAGCATGTGACAAAGTCATAGCTGGTAAAAGCATCAGAAATGTCACCAGAAATTTTCCAACAGAGAAAATTATTGCAAGAACGACTGAATACTAGCATGAACTGCAATAGAAATTAACGTTTTTGTCACCAAAAAGTCAGAAGCCATGACCATAGCCTCACTATAATCAAATCTGCATCATATTGGAGCACACTGTTATGAGTCGGCAGTGTACATATAGTCTGTCATGCAGCACTGCAACAACCCTTACTGCAATGTCCAAGTAGTAAATTACTTAAATGCTCTCATATATCAAATTATTGCCAGAGATGTTAGACTGGCTTCCTGTTGAGGAGAGAACTGAGCCAAAAATTCTTCTCTGCGGCCTTGGTAGTCAATTATATAATAACCTGATATACACAACAAAGCTGTCTGTGATGTTCTCAGCCAACAGAGATGACAATCAATGCTTCCTATTAGCTGTGGATATCTGAATAACTAAATTCATTGCGTTGGAGTCTATGAACCAACGTTACGATGGTGTCACAGCATATTGCCAACTAGACCACTCAAATTCTTAAAGTGCAAAAGCTCATACATTTCTGCTGCTCATTACAACAAATTACCCATTAATTGCATAAAAGGCGCACTGGCACAGTCAAAAATAAAATAACTAAATATACCTTGACAAAACACCTCGAGTATAAATAATGTCATGGAAACTGCCTTTATCAACAGAAATCGAAGACCATTACTGGTAATAAAGTGTCAGTGCAATGCATACAGTTCAGTGCAAATGGGGGGGAGGAAAGTGGCACTGTCCAGCACTTTAGTTTGAGGTGACTCTTACTGGAAGACAATTCAGTTTGGCCAAATAACAGCAGTGAAACAAGTTGCCTTAGAATCATTCAAATCTGAACAATATATGATTTGAACAACTCCTACAAATGTCTCTCAATGAATGTAAAACATATTTATGCAAACAACATAAAACAAATGAAACTGCACAAGATAGAACATATCAGCAGCCACAAATATGGCAACTTACTGGTAACAAAAGATAAAAGTACACAACTATTATCATAATACTACTGTTTTAATTTACATTAATTACATAGCACAACTAACCAGGTAAGTCACAAAAGCGTCGTTAGAACTAGTGAAAGGGAAGAGCACACATACTGAGGAATGGTGGATGAGGTCCACACATCCGGACGCTGTTTGCCCGACATCTTTAGTGAAACTGACTTTTCCAAAGTAACAGATGAGTTACTTTCACTGAGTTCTCCTTGGTCAACTTCTGTCAATTTCACTGCAGCTGAAAGAATTATTTGAGTTAAACCAGAGAGTAAACCTGTGCATAGTAAACCCTGTTTCATTTAGTACATCAGATGAAGTAAAACTCAGAACCAGCAGCTGTATGCTGTGGCTAATAATTTTTCAACTCATCTCAAGACACTCATTTTTAGATCTGTGAGACAGCCATTCTTAGCACCTCTGAGACATTCTAAAAAGAATCTCACACATGCACATTCTAGATAACTTTTTATTATTATAATTTAGGAATACATTATCGGCATGTTACAACTATAAAAAGACGTTTTTGAAGAACTGCTAAAAGTATAATGGACAAAGTATGAAAAAGATCCTTACTCGTATCTGAAGGCACAGGCTGGCGAAACTTTACAGCACTTGCATTGATGAGGTTCATACCAAATAGATTATAATCCATGAACATCTGAAAATTAAACCATAACCAGAAACATGATGACACATCAGACCTGTAAAATGCTCATGCTCATGGACGATATTTGCAACAAGCCTACACTTATGTTTAGAGTTCTAGCCTCTCGTTGTAACTAAATAGGGCCGATTAATTACTGTGTAGGTTGTGCATGATAAGTAATTGTAAGTGCTCCTTTATATAACAATACTTCATAACTTAATCAGGGTGCTCCCAACCGAACTAAACAAGACCACAATCAAATAGAATAGTCTTCAACCGCTTGTAAAATAGAGGAATAGAAAGGAGAAGAGTCTACATAGAATAAATTGAGTAAAGTAAATGATTACAGAACAGAATGTATGTAGAATACTGTGGACAAATTCAGCCAGGATAGTCAACACCTTCAGTGTCTTTCAAATAGTTGTTCAAAGTCAGCAATGAGTTTCTCCACAACAGTTCACTACTTACACTCTAAAAAAAGAACCAATAGTAAAAACAAAGTTTTTTACTATATCCATCTAGTATCCTATAATCCGTCATATTAAGCAGTTACCTCTACAAATATATAGCATTTTACAACATAGCGTCCGTTTAATCAAGCACCGCACCCGTTTCTGTTGCAGCCAATGGCAACGCTGGCCAATCACAACGCTCCGTGTCGGAAAAGGGGATTCCCCGATTCGAAAAGTTTAGTCCCCGATTCTATAAGCTAGCCTTTTTTGGGGAGCTGAAATTTTGATAGAATGAAGTGTGTGCGAACGAGTCTGTCTGCCAAGTTTCACACGATTTTGATTGTAAGTGATCGAACTAGTCGTCGCAAGATTTGACTATTTAGCCTGTGGCTCAATCAATCAAGCAAGCAATCAAGATTCCCGCAAGTTAAACTAGATGGATAAAAAATATGCTATAGATGCTAATAAATGCATGTGCTAACAATATACATTTTTATGAATTATTGTCTTCTTTCATGGAATTGCAGACAGTGTTGATCTGCAACTGTCTTCTGATTGACAGACGAAGGTGAAAGATGAGTGGGGAATGAATTAAGCTTAAAACGGAGGGAGTCAGAAAGAGGAATTCACTAAACTGGCAGTGAAACCTGTAGGCAACATCTAGAGACCTGAGGAATAATCACTACATGCATCTCATAAACGGGTTTACCATACATAGTCAGGTCACTGCAAATACATTGTTGTACACATCATTTATCAATACTCAAATCACGAAAACTATGTCTCGTTATTTCCAGATGATTATGAAACCCATGAACTACAGTATGCCTAAGTCCATAAAGATTAAGACACTCATTGCCGTCAAGACATTGCACAAAGATTCTTGCTGTCAGATCCTTTTGTGGATGACAAGCAAACGCAGAATGACACTCTTCTCTTTTAATACAATACAGCCCTTAAGGTCATGACTGGGGTCATGGTTAGGGAGATAGAAATAGCCATACCTGTAACATATATGGTATGTGTGACTCATATGGCTGAATCACACGATTCATAACAGCACCAGCAAGCAACAGATCAGCAACTCTGCAAACAAATTCTACAGCCTGTTTATTCTACTACAATGACAATTTAATTTTCAAGAACTACTCAATATTTAACTTCTATAGGCCTCTAATTTTCAATGAAAAGGTGAGGAAGAGCTCTCCATAAAATTGTTTGAAAGCAAAATATAAAAACAGCTAGTCAATAAATTGAAATCTGCATATTTTCAATAATGTAATTAGCACAAAAACCGCAGCCAACTGGAGCCTATAGGCCTAAACCAATAAAGCCTACATAGCTGAACGAGTTAATGCTGTAATCTAATGAAAAAAAACTTTGAAAGCCCTTTTCAAAATCAGATTACAGGTAGATAACTCACTTCTTAATCATGAATGGGTTGTAGAGGTAGATCTTGAGAAACGGTTGTTCTTCTGCATGATAACCATAGAAAGGACTGGAAAAATCAAGAATACAAGAACATCACAGATCTTCTTAGAGATTAGGAAAATTGTTGTGGGAAAAGCATATCACAGGAACCAGGACAACAGGCGACCAGATGTACATGTACATTAAGTATACAACAATTCCCCCTAGAAGCCTGAACAACTCGACTTGATTGAAGATCTGCCAAAAGAGTGAATTGCAGTTATAGTACAGTTGCCTCCTAACCATGTTTGAAAACCTGAATCCAAAGAAAACTATGTTAAATACAATCTTCTCATTTTGTGTGACTTGTCCTAGCATTAAGTTAATGAATAATCTGGGTCTGATCTGTTTGATATACCTGACTTCTTGCTTGACTGTCCAGCATGCTAACCGCTAGACAATCACGGGCATGAAATGCAACTAAACCAAGACACAAGTCATATTCAGCTGGCTATACCTTAATGCACCTAAATGACTTGCATAATTCTGTTCCCTTATTTCCAGATTACAGACTTCTTTCATTCTGCTACACAGCCCAGTTCCCAACCTCCATTAAGTTTCATAGGAGCTTTGCAATGGAAGGACTACTACTTTGCAAATGGTTTAGCATATAACTAAGAATGAGAACCCTTGAGTCATTCCCTACTTTTGGTGTCATTGTGTCAGATGTTTCCAGGAATTGGTGCCATATAAATGTCCATTTACACTACACTGCATAAAGGCAAACATATTTATTTTTCTCAAGAAGAAACATAGCATAATCCATAAAACCTAGAAACTAGCTTGCTTTAAGCTGCTATTATTTACAGCAACATGAATAAAATAAGACACTTGCATGCCAGACACCAGCGACACTTTGTAGACATGTTGTAGAGTAGAAGAAGTTTTTCCCTGTGAAATATTGATGGCTTTGTCAAGATTGACTGCAAATTGTTGAAGGTACTGACCAGCAGACAGAGTGCCATCGTACAAAGCATACAGATATGGAAACACACCGTGAACATGCAAGCAAGCCTTTTGACCTAAGAATCACAGCACAATAGAAACAATTATAAAATAGGTTTCACTGCACAGTGATTTAGTTCTCAAGTCTGGCCAAAAACCTCAAGTCCAACTCCAGTCGATTTTTGTGCACTCGGGCTAGAGCCACCATGACTCAGACTTGAAGCCCCTGGACTTGCATTTGACTCAAAAACTTGGGTTATGTAGTTCAACGGATATCCGGAGGCCTGGACTCCCATTCGAACGATCACATCCAGGCTGGTAAATCCATTTTTGAAACCCAGCCGAAGAGGCGTAATGCCTCAAACATAATTCCAATTGCTTAATTACGATCTCACGGCTTACTAGCTGCTGCCTGTACAGCCAAGCAGCACGTGGTGGGGCAGTCTAGGATCCAAGATTGCTTGCGTGGGGGCAATGGTATTTCAAGAGGAGCACCACGTTGTAACAGTCCACCATGCACGTGTTTCTTGGATCCTAAGTTTAACAACATCTTACAAAGGCCGTTGACAGAAATTATTTTGAACAGTTCTCACGGCTCGCGTGTGGTCTGAGGGACGCCAGCATAATCCAAGATGGGTGGGTGGACAGGCATGCCACCTTCCATGCCTATAGACTCTGGGTGGGAGGCCTAAGGCTAAATCCGCCGACAGCGGAGGGGGTTGGCTGTTTATGCCAGCGCCCTTCAGACCAAACCCGTTCATGAGGTCTGCAGAATGTTGCGCCCCTCTGGAAATGTGTGTCCTCACACAAGCTATCCTGCATCCGGCACTGGCTGGTGACAGCTGTCAATCAATGTAGCACACATATTACGAAATCATACTAGTCTCTAGGAATCAATACCAAATTAGGAGGCTGTTTTACTGACGGGCTTTCAGGAACCCTTTCGGATTGGGCTCGTGCACCCGGGCTGCATTTTACTAACATATGACAGCCCTAGTTATGAATCACAATAAAAAAAATACTGGTCAATGAATCAATAATTAATTCAATAGAAGCCAAATCATAGCCTCACTTACTTACACACCCAAAGTTAATGCTTGTAATGAAAGATAGTGTAATCATTGTCTACGTTATACGACAACTTTATCTTCCATTCTTTTGTAGTGCCTAGCTTTTTAATTCTAAATACTTAATTGTTTATTATATAATCCTGTTATAATCAAAATTATGTCTGAGGCATCAACAGGCCCTTAGCCAGCCACCCGTCCGGGTGTTTTGGACGGGTGGAAATGATTTTGGACGGGCATAAATTGTTAAATGATGTCTGTCTATTTGGGCAGATTATAATCCAGACAGCAGTCACAGTTCAATTAACCTAGGTGCTAGGCCTACTGCTCCAATTTCTCTATCTTCAAGGGCCATTTAATTACATTGGAAACTGCAGAAGGGTCAAGTCTTTGATGTAATTGGAAACTTTTACAATAGGCTATTCTATTGGGTTCCTTTTTCACACAGGTCACAGCTGTCAATCAATGAAACTTTCACACAGGTCACCAGCTGTCAAAAGGATGAAACTCCGGAGAGGCAAAGCCAAAATGTTTGGTCTTAGGCATATAAAAACTGTTTTGGACGGGCACTTTTGAAGATAAAGCAAAAAAGGTGATATACAACATTTATCTTACATAAGGCTAGCTGCATAAGCTGCAGTATAAAGTCAATGATCATTGAAAAATATGCAAACACCTCAAATTTTACAACGCATTTAATGATTTAAAAGCTAAGATCAGGGCACCAGCTTATTCACGAGCACTGTGTCATGTCAGAAGGGTAGTCCAGCTCTAGAAACCAAGTGGAGGTCCAAGTCCAGGTGGTGGTTCTTCTATTCTTCTGTTATTATGTAAACTGTTTCAAGAAGTGGGGGCCAATAAGTTTGCAAAGAATTCAATCTTAAGTAAACCTTTCAGCAATGTAGAAACCTCTTTCATCTGTTCTGAACTCAACTAGTTCCATAATATTATTCAATTGACAGTGAATATAATAATAAAGCACAACAGTTACAATTAAAATCAAATGAAATGTAAAATCTTAGTATTTCTAGTATATAGCTTAATAATTAGCAACAATTAGCTTAATAAGTAACATAATCAAGTTAAAAAAGTAATTCTACAAAAACTATTATTCAAATTTTCCAAAATACCGGATGTAGTTGGACCAAAAATCCTTATCACAGGGACTCGATATATTGTGCTTCGTCGAAACTCTGAGTAGACCATATCGAGGCCAGGGACTGGTTCGGCCATGAAGTGGTCAGTACAAACGATACGCATTGAAAGCATCGTGTAGCTAAACAACACATATATAACAAAGCTAATTAAAAAAAATAAAATCAACTACAACGGTTTAAACATCTGACAGTTTCAATCAATAATGAAAACATTAAATCTATACTATAATTCTCAAAGTATGTCCTTCTGTTACCTAGCTAAAGGCTCAGAAACATACCCCCAAGCCGCAATTTTTTGGGCTAACAGCTGGCTTGAGAAAATTTACGACGGCTTTTCGGCTAGCTGTAAAATGACGTAAACTACATTTTTCGGCTAGCCGTAAAAATACGGCTTGAAACATAGTTCGCTTAAAACGTGTTTCGACTATAGAGTTCCAAAAAGCCAATTAATTAGACATTAGGACATCTGCTACAATGCCAAAAAAATGAACAATTAATAGTGGCACACAAAAAGTCATTCGAAACAGTACAGTTTCAATAAGTCCGAACTTGTACGGTAATCTACAAAGTCATAACTCTTTGAAACCAGCGGGAAAACTTTACAATCACAACTTTGTGCGTGTTCTAGCTGAATTAGCTGAATATGTTTCCGGCGGCTAGCCGTAAAAACATTCTCGGCGGTTTTTCGGCTAAGCCGTAAAATTTCCGGCGGCTAATCGGCTTGGACAAAAATTCGGCGGCTATGGCGGCGGCTTGGGGGTATACTCAGAAATGTAACGCTCGTTACATATGAAAATTTTTACAAAACTTTCTTATAAGAATTTGTAGGTCAACACAACTATTTTCAACTCACAATTTACATTAAATGCCGATATATGGACATTTTAAATTTCGAAATGGTCAAATTCAATGAGGTAATATCAATAACGGCAGCCATTTGTCTCACATCACGCAGGGTTAAATATGCAAATCAGGTTCATTCAGGTGGCGTTGTAAGGTGATAAAGCGTGTTGTTACTTTACTTTATTATTACTATTATTAATATACACACTAACAGCCTAACAGTCCGTATGCCTCTATACCGAATGCGACGTGTTAGTGTCAGTGGTCAGTATATGATAGCACACGGTTGGATCACTGTGGGCGTGGCCTACTAGCATCTAATGTCCAATGGCGATCTACATAGACCTGCCACAGGCGTTGATATACAAGGAGCAATGCATAACGGGCCTGTAGTCAGCTATGCACATAACCGAATTATGCACATATGCAACATGCACATTGCTGGAGTTGTCTTCCATTGAAATGGATGATATTCACCATATCTTGCACTGCTGGTCAACAAGAGGCTGTATAAATGTTGCTCACGATTAACGACTGTGCACACCTCAATGCATGGAAAGAAGAAGAAAGAGACCTAAAAAATTCTACATGGTCTCGAAAATGTAGACGAAAAAACCTTCATCAAGAAAGCAACAACTGGAACTCTGAGAGGACACAGTCTGAAACTGTACCATTAGCGGGTGCTACTATACATTAGAAAATTCCTTTTAGTCGAAGAATTGTGGATCGCTGGAACCGGCTACCACAGGAAATAGTATCTCCACCAAGCATTTTTTTAAAGAAACTCAAAAGTTGGATGGAACGATATATGCAAAAACAGCTTACCTAGCCTATAATAATCTGTAACTGTAAGTCTGTATAAACGCGATCAAAACAAAGTAATCAACAGATGAATAGTAGATGTGAAAAATGGCACTAGCTTGTTTAAAATTACAAGGCAATTTAAGGCAAAATTACTAGCTATAAACAAATAACAAATAAATGATCAAATGCAAAATACACAAACGCCAAATAAGCACATTTCTAAAGTTTACACTAGTAATGGTAAGTACTTGGTTCCCGTTCTAACCATAGATACAATAATAAAAACAGAAGGCTCTGCATAGGACTATTAAAAAATACAATAATACTCTTCGTTTAATATTTTCAAACTGACACAACGCAGTATGATTACAAATCAGTATGAACGGGTGATCACAAGTTATTACAGGAGTCGAATTTACCTGCATACGGCAACCATGCAAGGCGCCCATCACGTCCTACATCTTATTTTAACCAACGCGCCATCTCGCGAATGATAGGCGGAGTAGACCTTTGGGAGTGTACGGAAAGCGATCCCGCTACCTCTGCTCTTCACGCCAGTGATGTTACCATTGCACTCTTAACGACCTCTTATTTATATTTAGAGCCGGTAAATGTTTATACTGTGGATCCAGGTAATTGTTATCCGCCATATATCAAACTCTGTCTTCATCCTGATCTTTAATATATCTTCTTCTTGTGGTTCTCTGGCAGGTTCAAATGTCCGAGCGGACGTCGCCACGTACTCCTCTCTTTGTTGGGCCGGCCTCTTTTTTCAGCTTCCTGTAATCGTTTGTCATCATCCAATCCAGCATCATCTGTCTTGGTCTTCCTCTTGTCTTCCTACCCTCCATATTTCCTTCAATGATCGTTGTTTAATAGTAGTGTCAGTCTCCTCACTACTTTAATACATACATATTATAATAATTAATAATATAGTATTATATATAATATATTATATATTTTAAGGATCAGGATATAATATATAATTATAATATATATTCGTTTACTGAGAAAAACAATCTGACAAAAACGCAGAAATGCTAACATGAGTGATAATGAATAATTAAAGTTCATTAGAAAGTCTTAGAATAAACTAGTAAATATTTTTATATAATGATCTGGAAATAAATTGAGAGTTGTCCTTGGGTGGGAGAGTAGGTTTGTGTGCCCTAGGTCTTAATTGGTGAGAGCTAGGAGAGGGGTCGGAGTGGATCGAGGTAGGATCGAGTTGGTGAAGTATACATGCTTGGGGTTGTGCAATATGGAGAAAAGGAGTTTATATTGGCAAGTTCAGAGACTGTTGGAAAGGATTGCTCTAGGTAACCTAGCTATAGCTTCTTAAGCGCTGAAACTCTAGATTACGGTTATGATTATGAACTTGGATACACAACCGTCACAACGTTGACAGATTTGACGCAATTCTAGTGCATCATAGTGTTCAGTGAAGAAATTGAAACTGGACTGTCTGGACTGTCTGCTATAGTTATGAAAGCTGCATGTCGCTAAAGTGACTTTACGGAATTCGTTAGCCTAATGTCGTTCAGAGATTAACTTGCTTACATAATACATACTCATCTTTCAAAATGCTATCCCACTGTAACCCGATTAATATTCTGCATAGTTTTTCTGACCAACATCAGATTTAATTTTAGCCGAGCTTCCGCAGCAGTTTACGTTTATGGCTGTTGTTTACTTGAAGCGACCAAACCTATTCAATGGATTGAAGGATTCCTAAGATATAAAGATATTACGTCTGAAAATGGCAGGCCCAAAAAACGCAGCCTCTCGTTGCAGCGAAGGGAGAGCGGTTCTCTGCTATTTTTAGCCGTTGTGCCATAAGAGATCGGATTTTATTGTTTTTATTTAAGTATTTATAAGTTTAATTTGTTCCGAATGTTAAATTTTCGCTCACATGGAATTCAGTAGTAGTATATACGGGTTATTTGGTTAATCAGCGTAAGTTTCTACTTGTACATATCAATCCAATTTTAAGCTAATTGTTAATACGACATGCGAATGTCTTTCAAATTCTAATTTAGTAGCCGAGGATAAGCTGCAGAGTGCGTGAAGTTTATTTTAGCAAAAATGTATAAATTATACATTGAGGTACTGTTACGCAATGAACCGGTGAGGATGACCGTTAACTCCAGAACGAAAACGCTCTTCAGATAGTTTCTTAGAGCCTGAGGGATTATTGCAGAGGGGCCGTCCATAAATGACGTCACGCAATTTTGGCCGATTTGCATTGTGATTGGTTCCCCTGAAATATACACGGGCTATAATATAGCCCGTGTATATTTCATATCACACACTCCCCTCTAGGTATATATTATTTACCTAGAGGGAGTGTGTGATATGACTTGTTATGTCGTCGCGATGACAGTTAGGCGTCATGAGGGTCAGTTACGGTCAGGTTAGGTGTCGTGAGGGTTGGTTAAGGTCAGGGTTACAGTTAGTGTCGTCATTTAATAGAACACATGGCAGACAACCAGGTTACGCATCGTGAGGGTCGGTTAGGGTAAGGGTTCGGGTTAGTGTCATCATTAGAAAACATGGCAATCAACCTTCCGCCGCATTAGTAATTTCTGCATTAACATGCTTTGACCAGTTCTGTAGCGGGCGTTGTTCGAGTCCCGTGCATCAGCTTATGTTGGGCATTACTGTATCCACGACCTTTCGCCCGCTTCCAATAGCTTTCGATGTTTTTTGTGTGTGCTCCTATGACCGGATTGACGGAATTGTGACTGTTGTCATTTTACCGTCAGGTCTTGATAGTTCCCAGGCGTATTCGGGATATCCCAAAATGCTGCCCACTTATCCGAAACTATACTCCATATCCCATTTAAACTGGCCAATCACAGCACTCCAGGCTCGATTGTTCCGGCCCATGGTAGCATGTCAAAAGATATTTTATATTACCCGAAGCTTTCAGTCCCCTATGCTCTAAGTTTGCCCCAACTTCTACTTAAGCTAGGGTGACCATACGTCCCGGTTTTCCGGGACACGTCCCGGTTTTATGTGGTGTGTCCCGTAGGGCTGTCAAAATGTTGGAAAAACGTGGCCCGGGTACCCGAGCTCATTTTCAACGGGGGCCCGAAGGCCCGTCATTGGTAAAACACTTGAGGAAGGCCAAAAATAGTTGAGTCACCGTGTACGAAGTTACAAAATTTGATTTCATTAATTATAGAGAAAGACCTGCGGCGTGTGTCTAACGGCGTTTTTCGGTACTAATACCTCAATCACGGTCCACTTAGTTCGTCGCCTCGTATCGCCGATCGACGGGAAAGCGTGGGATAGAAATTGTCGCTTCGATTACATCCGTCGTCCAAAAGCTACAAATAGCACGGTTTCCGTCTTTTTCTCAGACTTCGACGACCGCGTCAACGAGAATCGCTAAATTTGGAAGGGGGAGCGATACCTAATAGGATTTAGACACGGAGACACGTAGACAGTCGTTGGTCGTCGTCTTTGTTCAAAGGCCGCCGCCGTGGAACGTGTACCTGACACAGCTCCAGGAATAGGTCTCTCTTGGTGGTCTTCCCAGGAAAACCGACGGCAGAAGGGATGACCGTAGTTTATTCAGTATATGCATCACTTTATATATAAGAGGTCGTTGAGCTAAACCTACGACCAGTTGTTTATTTAACGACGCTTCATAACGTAGGAAGCTCTGTCTAGTTTACATATATATTATATATATATATATATTTATAAGCGGTCGTTGCACTAAGACCTAATTCAAAGTTTGTCATCATTGGCTTGCGCGTACCGGTAGGTTGTCCTTGCATAATAACCCTTACTAAATAGGAGCCCATGGCTCGTCTTATGATAGCCGGCAATCAAGCAGGTGCCAACCGCCCTCCGCCAATGACTAATCGGCCACTTTAGCTGGCTCATTCATGCGGAACTCCACAGCTTCACGCGATACGCCGCGGAACGACACAAAGCTTTTAAAACAGACCTGCTTACAAATCGGTTAACGAACGGGGGCCCGTTGACCCGGGGGCCCGTTGACAGTAGTGTCCCGGTGTCCCGACGACCTTGCTAAATTGTCCCGGTTTCTGACACAACCAGCTGACACTGTCTAATGTTGAAGTTTTATTCACTGAAGGCGATAGCCTAATACCGTGTTTAGCCTAATACCGTAAATCCCGTAGTTTACGTTGCTAAATTAGTAATAGATATACGATGGTTTCAATTCTGTGAAAGTAGTAGTTGGATTGATGAAAATAGTTTCTTGTGAAACTAGAAGTTGCATTACAATAATACTTGCGTAAATAGAAGTTGGATTGATGACAGTTGTAATTATGGACATTGGCATTAAAATGCCATGTAGGCCTACGTAAACGATTAAACGATATGCTATAATGCGTACATAATAAAGAACGCTAAAATGATAAATTACCATTTTTGCATAAAAATGGAAATTAAATTTATGAAAATAATTCTTTGCATAAATTTTACATTTAAGGGCCTTCTGTCCCCCAAAATGCAAAAATCCGGCCCACAAAAAATTCTGTCCCTCAAAGTTATGTACAGATTTCGCCTCTGACTTTGAACCTCTTCAAGGTATTTGCATCTATAGAATATATACTATAATAGGCCTTTACTATAAGTAACTATAGTAACTGTTGACTACAGGGAGTAGACCTATAGGGCTAGGCCCTCCTATAGTCCTAACATCCTATACTTAAGTAACAACTGTTAGTTTTTCTAAAAGTGTCCCGGTTTTTGATGGCGAGTAAATGGTCACCCTAACTTACGCTATGATTTTTTCATCAATCCAGCTTCTTCTTACACTATAAAATAGTTTAATTAATTCAACTTCTACTTACACTATAAAAAAATTTCATTGTTCCATCTTCCAGTTAAACAAGGGATATTTTCATCAGTCCAACTTCTATTTAAGCAAGGATTATTTTTATCAATCCAGCTTCCATTTAAGCAAGAATTCTTTTCATCAATCCAACTTCTATTTAAGCAAGGATTATTTTTATCAATCCAGCTTCCATTTAAGCAAGAATTCTTTTTATCAATCCAACTGCTATTTAAGCAAGAATTCTTTAATTGATCCCACTTCTATTGTACTGAATATAATTTCCAATGCTAAAACCTGGTTTTACCCGATATGTTATAATGCATGAATAATTTGGGATGCTAAAATGATCATCATCATCATCATCAGGATCCATGGGCCGAAGGCCCGTAGGTGTCCAACGCTTGCATCAGATCCATGGGCCGAGGCCCGTTTGGAGTCCAATGCTTGCATTGGATTTCATACGTATTTTTTCTTTACGAACGGAGTATCTGCACCCATCCGTTCGACCTTCGCACTTCTCCCTTAAAGAGAGTTCCAGGCTTAGGACTGGCTCTGATATCCACTATCTTGTGGTATCAGAGGCGGCGATGCCGCCCACGTTTGCCAGCTTTTCAGGGTTCCTGCTGAGCCTGTCCACCTCGCGTAGCGCCCTAGGTGGTACTTCAGCCAAGACCTTCACCACTGATGGCATAGCCTCAGCAGGCACTCCCCTACTTACTGTTGCCACCCCCTCACCACGTTGAGGTGTGAGTCGGACTTTGGGAGGGGGGCTAAAATGATAGATTACCAAAAATTGTTTGGGATTCGGTTAGTTTTGAATTTTGAGCACTTTTGGGTTTAGGGATTCAGGCTGACCCCATGCAGAATCTCTAGCTAAGATAACTTGTAGAACCAAACTTGCAGATCCAGGTAGATGGCCCAACCATGAAAAAGTGCAACACTGCACTGTTGAGGCACATGCAAAAAGAAACAACCAGTTCACCCTGAGCAGTATGTATATACTGTATACATTTCTTTATGTATCTTCTTATTTCTCTTCCATGAGTTTCCCGACGATGAGGCCATTTATGTATATATATGTGTGTATATATATATATATATATATATATATATATATATATATCTTGACATTTTTACACCACTTTAGTTTTCTCATCATCCTGGCTGTGTGTATTGATGGTCGTTACCTGAGTGCAGAAGACAGCGACTTTGTTCACTTTGTAACAGCTGATCTTGCAGAATATCTTCGCCTGGCAGCTGTACACGAAGAAAGGTATTTCTGTTAAAGTTTATTAGAATATGCACTACTTAAGCTCTATAATTTATTCATATTTCATCAGAATAAAATGTCATGTTTACATATAATTATATAGATGTGATTTAGGCATATATGAATACACTGTATACATATAGGTATCAATATGTTGTGTGTAGTTTGGTACCCGTGTAAGCTGAGAGGCGGAATATCGTGTGATGTACATGTACATGTATGCCCTATGTCTTTGAATTTAATCTTTTTATTGGTGGATTGAAGGAAAGAAATGAACAGTTCCCCAACATGGGAGAATCCTACTAAATATATTTACATGTAGTTATTTGTTCGTGTGTAATATGTGTCTCGACTTTCATATTGATATACCTTGTAGATAGCAGTTAATTACTCTGGCCTTTGCATTGTTTTTGTTGAATGGCTCCATTGTATTATCATATAATTAATTAATTATAATTCTTTTTGGGCACTAATTATGAAATGGTTGAATTAAATGAATAAATTGAAATGAAAGATTAAATTGAATTAAAAATTGATTTTGTCAACAGAGTGTTGGTCTTTCCACCTGTCCTCAGTCGTTATCGTTTTCTAATTCATAAAACAGTTCAAGAGGAATTTCCTGTCCTGTACAGTTTTTCTGTGGGTGAAGGGGATGACAGGAGGCCTGTCGTCTGCCTCAAAGCATTATTCACGAGGTACGTACCTCATCTGTGAACATGCTCAAGTACAGCAATGAACCATTGATTGTCTTCTTTGTCATAAGTATCCAAAATCTACAGTTTTAAAACATGTTTGTACTTGTTTGTCAAATGCCAATTGTCTGCAGAGGATCGTTAGCTTGTCCTGCACATTGTGCATGGGGAAGAAGTAACAGAGTTCAAAGATCGACGTAAGTGGTGACACAGATGATGATGCTGCGGCTGAGACCATAGAAATAACACCACATAAGTTCTCAACATATGGTTTTTAGAGAAGCCAAGTGCAGAACACAGTGAATACTTTTGATCCGAGACCTTATCAGTCATAAATGAAAGCAACAAGAAACGTAACTGTTTTGTAATTTGTTTTGCAAATGAAATGTAGTGTGGTAGTGTAGTTCTGTAGAGAGAATCTGCACATTATTAACTGTAGATGCTGTGAATTACTGTTTGTGTCTAAGTAATTAAAGTAGAAGTCGAGTAGCATGCAGATATTGGGAGTCATGCTATGAGAACCACGCCTGTTGCTGAGTCGTTCACTGCTTAACTTTCTTATTATCAGTATAGCAGCTATAGCTGACTTGGTTTGTTCATTATTGTTTTAAACCTATCGGTTGACTTCAGTTTAAAACAATAAATTCAGCAATTGTAAATATTATGAGCTATATGACAGTCGTTAAACTTTCATTTTTTTATTATAAATGCTTATGAATTGCATGAAAAGCATATGACAGAAGGATAGCTAAAAGTTAGTAGGGAAAAGAAATTGCTGTGCAAGAAATTGTTACAAGTACCATTCATATGTAAATGAGAGCTAGCTAGAGAGACAGAGACAGAGAGATTAACGTGCAAAATGTTATGAATAAAGATATCAGCTAGTCCATGTATTGCACATTTGCAATTTTAGATGTTAAGTTGGTAGCCTGAGAATGCTTGTCTTTATCTTGTGTTAAGCAAAAGTACACAATATCAAGATGTGTATTACTGAATGTTTGTTTAGTGTATGTTTATTAGGGCGTTTCTTATTTTCCAACTTTGGATTTCTCAAAGTCTCACCCCTAAACTTGTTCCTTTGGTCAAATTAATAGCTTGTACAAAACTTTAGTCAATTTGGTTAACATTTAGAGGTCGCTCAACAGAGTTGAATTTCTTGGGGTAGGCCTATGCATGTTTTCGGTCTTCAACACAAACTACGCAATACAAATAGGAGTTCAATAATAAAATTTAGATTTTTTTGCTTCTACCTATTTATTTCTTTTGTATTTTACTTATCTGTTTTGTTCAATAATAATAATAAAATATTATTGTTATAATTATTAATAATAATAATAGCAATAATAATTATAATAGAGATTCGAGTGCCATAATTCGTATAAAATCGATAAATCAGAGAAACAATTCAGAAGCACTGTATGATTGTTATATTTACTTCCAATCCTCCATACTAACTTACAAGGAGCTGTTGGTGGACTCACAACACCTGCAAGCTGTAGAAAGAGGGCACGAGTTAACATTATGACAGCCAGCTTATGGCTGCAGTCCTCAATTGAACCAAAATCAATTGAGCGACAGAAAGGCTACATCTGTATTAGCAACAGTTGCTCAAAGTCTTGGTCATGATGTCTATGAGTTAAATATCAACCATTCGTCAATTCACAGAAGAGCACAGCACTATCGAGCTAAAATTGTTTCACAGCTTAAAGAACAGTTTCAAGGAAATGTCTCTCTTGAGATCCACTGGGATGGTAAACTCCTGAGATACTTCACTGGGCAGGATGTTGTTGATCGATTGCCAGTAATTGTTGCAGGAGCTGGAGTGAACCAGTTGCTTGGTGTTCCAAAATTGACTTTCAGTAGGCTACTGGTGAAGCTCAGATCTCAGTCGTAGCCCGTTTGATAGGAAATTGGTGCCTTGTAGATCGCATTGCTTCCATGTGTTTTGATACCACTTCCAGTAACACAGGAAATAGAAATGTCGCTTGTGTTCTGCTGGAACAGAAACTCGGGAAGAAGCTTTTGCACCTGGCATGTCGGCACCACATAATGGAGTTAGTTCCAGCTGCAGCCTTTCACGACAGTTTGCATTGACCTCAGGGCCAGACGTTGCCACCTGTAAACGTTTCCAGATTAACTGGACCAACATTGATCAGACCAGATATGAACCTGAAGCAGCTCATGAAGAGGTAACAAGTCTGCTGAAAGATGACAAGGACAGCCTGTTGGCATTTTCTGAAAGCCAGCTTCACTATTATCAGCCGAGAGATGATTTTTCTCCTGGAGCCATACATCATGCCAGATGGATATTAAAGGCAATGTACTCTTTAAAGATGTGGATGTTTCACGGCCAATTTAAAAGAGGAGAAGGGACTCCGGAGCATGTGCATCTTCATTGTTCGAATCTGTGTCAAGGCCTGGTTCGCTTCTCCAAATCCAATTGCATCTTCAAATCATGATCTCCTTTTCCTTCAGCTCTTGGACCCGTACGAAACAGTGAACAAGTCCATTGCCAATGCCAGAAGAAAGAAATTTGCTGATCACCTTTGGTATCTCAGTAAAGAACTCACTGTAAAACGGGACAAATTATATAAGGTAATGCCAAAACATGCGAATTGAGGACTCGTGACAAAAAATACGATGCAATTCTTCTGCCGGCTTGGAATTCCGGCTGGATTCCTGAATTGTCACCGGGACTTATGACGTCATCGAGACGATTACAAGGATGCCATCAACACTGTGGAACATCTGAGGTTGTCAATGGCACTGCTGAAAGAGGCGTTGCCCTCATTGAGGAGTAGGCCCTACAGTAACATTATTACGAAGAAAGAAAATCAGAAACAGTATTGACTTCAAGTCGTCCAGGGACACCGTTGACTATTTCCAACTTGCAAAATAGACTTCTTTCCTGCCAGGTCAATGCCAGGAATTTTTTTTAGACAAGTAGACAATAGGCACTCATCAGAGAACTGTAATCAAGCTTCTTATACTCTCTCCAGATGATGATTGTTAATTCTTGCTTGCTTGAAGCTTGCTAAAATATATATCTCATTTGCGTACAAAATTCAAGATTTCGCAGAAATTAATGAAAACTAAAGATCTCTTGAGCGACCTCTAAAAATTCTAATTTCCTACAACTTGGCAGGAGTTGTTTCTATACTAATTGGAACCAATCTGGGGGTGAGACCGTAAAAAATAAAACGTTTATATTTTTCTGTGCTGCTAAGAAACACCCTAATGTTTATGTATATGCGCTCTGTTATGAGTTACTTATGGTCCATGTGTTTAGCATGAATTCACGAAGTAATTCAGATGAAAATATCAGAAATTCTGATAACTTCCTTTCACCATCAAACCTGCAAGTAAAAGGCAAAAAGAATGCTGCAAAAACAGAAGCTGTAGAAGGCAACATTCCTCCTAGTCATCATCATGAAAAGTATGACTACTTTAATAAAATATGCTTCTACTACACCTTATGTTTTACACAGTTTTACATAACATAGAGCATTGTTACGTTTTAAGTTGCTATTTTAAGTGTCTTGTACTCTGTGACTAATTTCTATTGTATATAGACAGTCAGTGGAATAGCCTTTAGGTATTTTTTAATAGATATGGGAGTTAATTGTTGCTAATCAAAATTGCACATGAAATGAAATTGGGCAAAATTGAATGATCAGATGGAGCAACAAGGAGTCAAGTAAAGAATTAAGTTAACTGAGAGAGTTAAAGATTTTAACAAAATGTTTACATATTGTCTGTAAAAGAACCGTTCTGGATTTTGAAAATAAAATTAAGTGATAGAATTAAAGCTTTTTTGGCAAAGCATTCATATATTGCCTGTTAAGAACCTCTTCCAATTGTATAAAATTGATAAACTTGTCATTCATGTGTGCTAAATTATTGTTAGATGTAAGTTTCATGCAGTATGATTTCTTTTTCATAAACAGGAGCAAGATGAAAAAACCTGACATGCCAATATACGTACCTAGAGGACGACGACTTGCTGCAGAGTCTGAGCTTCCAAAATTTGGAGAAGAAAAGAAACTTGACAGAAATCCAGTTAAACTGGAACCAGAACCGGACACGGAAATTAAAGAATACAAAAGTGAAAACTCCCTGTTTAGCCAAGAACAAAGCAGCATTTTAGGCAGCTCTGAACAGGTACCAATTGCGCAGAATGAAACTGCTAATACTGTGACTGAAGTAAAGACAAAAAGTCAGGGAAAGAAAAAGACTTTGAAAACAGTTGCCACTGATTCCTTCTCAGAAGAAAGTCATGGACAAAAAAAGGCGAAGTCTGGTCAAAAAGCAAATGGCCGTCAGAAAAAGAATTTGATTCAGACTGGTGTCAGTTCTGATAGTATGAGCAATGATTCCGTTGAAGTAGTTAATGATTCAACTGGAAATGGTGGAATTCCACTTACAGCTGCATCTGATATCTCGAAGGCTAGTAATTGTGATGATGAATTGTCTGCACATACTGATTACTCTTGTGCGCCAAGTGCTAATTCATTATCTGCTGACTGTGATTCAACTGGATCTTCGTTTGCTTCGGTTGGTGCTGGAGATGCTTCAGGAATGAGTGCCACTCTAGTTGCAACAGGTTATAATGCGCTAGCAACTGACCAACAATTCAGTTGAGCAGAAACAAGACTTGGATCGTTCAGCTACTAGTTGCACTGAATTGGTTATGTCTGGGAATTCATTAGCCAATGAGAACATGGCAAATTGTTTGGGTAAACTAAGTAGACCAGATTATGCATCATCTCAGTCGAATGTAGGATTGACTACTAGCGATGAACAGTCGTGGGATGCTTTATTTGATGACAGCGGTGAATCACTTCAACCGGACGTAATGAATCAGGTAACTTCATCTAAACTGTACTCTTTGTTTCAATGGGATCAGTGGTAACTGTTTAAATAGACATTTAAATTTTGCCTGTTCTGAATGCGCTAAAATTCGCTAAATGGACCATCATGAATGTGTCAGGAAATTAGTATACAGATTTATTTTTCTGACATCAGATTTGTTCCAGTGGACTTGAGTATTGCTGGGTAAAAGTGGCATGAAATTAGCGTGTTGAAAGCTACTTACATCTATTGGTGGGTTTGTGTAAACTATTGGTGTGCAGACCCATTCATGTATCAGAAGCAACTTTCTGTCAAATGCAGATGTGATGGAATGAGAAGGCTATTGAGAATGGTAAGTTTTCCTTTGTGCATGGACGAAATTGTGTTCATATGTACAGCAAGTAGTACAGTTTCAGCGCTATGATAATTAATGGTGGATTGAATCAGAAGATTAGAAACAAAATAAGTGGTGATGGTTCAGTTGATGGCAGTCACTTTATCAACGATTTTATAAAGTTGAAGGTAGAGATGAGTCAGAAGTATGAACAATTTTGAGGAGAGTGAGAGCGTTTCGTGAGATGAGGGTTTCCCCATAGATGAGCAACATGGAAAGATTGGTCATGTATGTTATGATATACTATTGTGTCATAATTAATTTTTTCCTGACATTTCTGTTACGATGTCTACTGAGCTTGTAAAACAAGAGACTAATCTTGCATACAATGTTAGTGAGCTTTATCTGATCAGTGTGAATCTGCGTTGTGCTTATCTTGTGATTCTCAGTTCAAATCAGCTGAATAGACACTGTGTACTGACTTTGGGGAAATGTTTTTGCATGCAGCTACCTCTCTTATTGGTATAGACATAAACTGTGAACCTTTGATGCTCGTAACAGAACAAATCCAGCTTTATCTCCTGTAATTAAATTTAACAGATAACGGAATCTCTTGGTGCTATTAATGTTCAAAAGCCACAGTTTGATTATCTCAATTACCAACCAAAAGAACCAGAAATTGGTGAAGAAGGTAAAAACATTTCTTGGCTTTCTTTTCATTGGCATTGTTTGTATTTTTCGTATTCATTTACATATAGGGCGCGGTGGTGTAGGGGTATGTTCGGTGCCTTGCAGCCGGAGGGTTGCCGGGTTCGAATCCACCTCAAGGGGTATATTTGGTGCCTTGCAGCCGGAGGGTTTGCGGGTTCGAATCCACCTCAAGGAATTCTAGGGACCTGGGCAAGTCCTTCACTCGCAATTGCTCATGCGCTTCGGCGTGAAACTCCGATTCAGTGTCATGTAGTCGGGAGCGCCTCTGAGTAGAAATCTTGAAGGGGCGCTATATAAATATCCGAAATGAATGAATGAATATAGCAGTGATGTAGTACAGTCCGACTCGAGACCGGTTTTTTGTGGACTCGGACTCGGATGGTAAGGACTCGGACTTGGACTCGGACTCGAAGGCCCTGGACTCGAATTTGACTCGATGACTCGGTTTCCGAGTCACAATTAATTTTTTGTCTCGCCATAAAATACGACTTTTATACTTGCTTAGTTACGCGTTCAAAATAGGTAGTCTAAACTCTAAACTAAAGAGCCCATTAGATATTAACGAGCTCGCCATAAGTTGTCGTTCAAAGAGCATCGGGTGATCATACCCCACCCAGTCAGAGACGATACTTTTCGATGCCTGCACACATCGGAGTTAATGAGTACGCCAGACGCGTCCAAGAGGTCCGTTTGGCAGAATTTCTGAGTTTGCGGCCGCTGAGAATTCTTCACCCCGATACCCCCAAGTAATGGGGTATCGGGGTAGAATCGCTCCGTTAAAACCGCCAAGCGTCTGATGATCAAGGACATCAAAGGAAGAGTTGATCCGTTTCTAGCTCTCTGACCTAGCGGAATACCCCATTCGCGCAACTGGGCTAGCCGAATGGCAATTGGACATTAAACGATACAGACAATAATTATATACATCTGGCGATTTTGCAGCCCTCTGCAGCCCTTTGCGAACGTAGCATGCATCTAGAATTCTAGATATAGATGTGTTAACAACAAAGCAGTGTTAAAATAATGTACATTTCAAGTCTAATCTCATTGCTTAGAAATCAGTTTTTCAAACAGTAGGCCTGATTCGATCTTCATAATATTAAAATTATGGCTGAGGTTCCGAACCAAAAGTTGTAGCGGACAAATTAGGCCTACATTACATTAGCCTACATTATCGCTCTTTAAAAATAGCCTTAAGACCCTGTTTAAGATTTATTATGATATGACTTTCCTTTCCTTTTGTGCAGGATTCTTTTTGTTTCGGCGCGTTATAAAGGCAGTTTGATGATGATGATGATGATGATGATGATGATGATGATGATGATGATGATGATGTTAATAATAATAATAATAATAATAATAATAATATAATAATAATAATAACTTATCGAGTGAATATATATTCCAGACGTCCATCTTATTGTCTCCGGACATTTTTTTAGCAGCCTGAGGGATTAGAACTATACATACAAAAGTAATAATAATAATAATAATAATAATAATTATACCTGAGGGATCCTGTATACCTCGGGGCATAAAAAAAAATAAAAAAAATAATATATAATAATAATAATATATAGCATTAATGTGCTGTTATTTTCTATGCCATTAAATTGCTTGTAGGCCTATCAGTGTATTTTGGTGTTGAAGGACTTGGACTCGGACTCGGACTCGATCTTCTGTGACTCGGACTCGGACTCGAGCAACTCTGGACTCGGACTCGACTGGACTCGGCTTAGGTGGACTCGGACTTGACTCGGACTCGGCTTAGGTGGACTCGACTACATCACTGACATATAGCCACAATTTACGGATATTTTGCTCTTGCTTTTTGCTCCCTCACTCTTAATTAAAGGTGACAGATTGTATATTATATTTGCCATTTCAGGAATGCTGCTGATTAGTTTTTCTGTAACATAGAGAAATATAACTAGATAGGTACACTGTGCCCTGAAGGTGCCCCCACCAGACAATGTGTGAAGAACAAGTTCATCTGCAGAATTTATTCATTCTCAGATCAGCCTTTGAGCTTGTCATTTTCCATTGCTGTGTGTATAGATGATGATGATGATAATGATGATGATAATGATGAGCAGTCCTTTAAGCTAAACCTGAGGCAGTCATGGGTATGAATTGTTAGTGACTTCATTGTCAGCTTCGGCATATGAGGGCGGATGGTTAGTCCTCACCCTCACCTTCCCACCAACAGTATATGGTAGGGAATGGCCGATCGGCATTTTTTGCTGTTTTCCGATTCCGGATAGCAACTGAATATTCAGCCTGCTTTTTCGGCCGAATCAAGAGTCAGCCCAATTAATCAGCAATATTTATTTTCATTTGTAAAGACATAATAATTAAAGCTAAACAAAGAGATACAATTCAAATGAGAGTTTATTCACTGAACTATTTCATTATTTTACACGGACTTTCAATGATAAAGATTACTGCAGGAGGTCGCCAATACAGGTTACTATTTTTGTATTAATGAAAGAAGAAATTGTTTTTGGTTAAAAATATTACTTTTTCTGGTATTTGGATCGGTAGTCCTGGGATGCACCGATTCCGATTAATACCGTTTAGTGTAAAATCCGGCCCAAACCAATTTCCGTCCGATTAATCAGCCCATCCCCAGTGTTGACTCTTCTAGTTATCTGAGCACTGTGCTTATTTATTAACTTTTTTGTTCTTAATAACTTTAATATCATTTAGGCTGTCACAGGCAGTGCTTTTATGAGGCACTTAAAAGGTGCTGTAGTTAGTGTCTGGATACGTAAGTATACATAACAGGTTAAATTTTCTGAATGAAATAATTAAACCATTTTGCTTTGACATTTTGTGCTAATAATTATTGGAATTTATAATAATCATGCATTTTGTCATGCCTTGCAAATTACAATAGCCTTGTGTGTGCAATTAAAATTATTGTTGCTGCATTTGTTTTGCTTTTTTTAAATTGTAGAGTTCGAACACTTGATAGAAATTTATGACTTTCCAGCTTCTATACAAACAGTTGATTTAGTTATGGCCTTCAAGGATTTTCAGTAAGTTATGTCTATGTTATTATTATAGACTAGTGGTCATATGGGATTTGAGACTGCTTTGTTGATGCAGGACTCATTCTAGGAGACTGTAAATTCCATTTACAAGCTCTCGAAAGCTGATACAGATTCTTTATTTCTCGTGATCAGCTATTTAATTGCAGTGCTTTCCTTGCTCTGTTCAGTTATTTTGGACTGACTACATTCTCATGGACTTACAGATCTGATCTGATTGTAAATGTGTATAATAGGGCATAACCGATTTTGATTTTTTTGCCGATTCCGGATTTTAGTGATTGAAATCTGACCAAATAGACGGACATCACTCAGGAGTGTCGATCTCCAAAAGACTAGTAATAAAGATCAAAGATTGATGACAATCCGGCTGATAACAGCAGGCCGCCACCGTCATTAGCTATCCAACTATTAAATGATCTGTGTGGGAAATCATCGCTGAATGGCCTATAAATTGTTATAGTTAGAAAACCGTCAAAAACATTTTGTTACTAATCGGCAGGCTAGAAATTCCGGATCCGGATAATTCCGGATAGTCCAAAATCGGCAAAATCGGTTTGCTGATCCGGATTTCAGTTATGCCCTAGTGTATAAAGCTCATCCGTGAATTTATACTTAAACCTTGCATCCAGATATTTTAGACTTTGTATTGTTTTCTCAGTTAATGCGAGGTCACATTTAAAATGACGTAGTCAGGCAGCTGTCTTTTTCATTGCTGGTATGTAAACCAAATGTTGTTTTCCAATGCACCATTGCTTCTTTCAACACTCACTTCACACTCTGGGTTGTTACACAAATCTCCAGCTGTCATTTCTAAATATTATATGGGAGTGGTAAAGCTTTGCATATAGGTATGTCCCAGAAGGGTAATGATGAAAAGGCTTCAGAATTATCTCCAATGATGAAAAGGCTTCAGAATTATCTCCAATATTCTGTATAGCATAAAACGTTCTATGCACCACTAATTGGTTATCTATCTATCTATCTATCTATTCATTCATGGAATTTATATAGCGCTTCCCCTTCACCATTAAAATGAATTCTAATTGCACCACTAATTGTACATGTATGATATCCTTTAAAATTGCTGAAAACCATGTGCCAAGTTTCATCTTTGTTCATCATCTTAACAATTCATCAGGTAATAGTTGATAACAATTTGTTACCTTATTGTCGCTCTAACATTGGCTTGTTGTTATGGTATATGGTACAATCTTGCTTAGCATTCATTCATAACTTTTGTTAAATTGCAATGTACCTGATGGCGGTGTGACTATCAGTTTTTGTTACCAATAAAACGAATATAATAATAATCAGGCCTGATATCTTTTGCAACTACCTCAGGTGGGTGTAAATAACCATTGATGACAAACTGTAGCTCGTTAAGCGCCATAATTAATGGTGCACTTGCTTAAATAGGAAAACTGCTCGTTCACTAGCATTGATTGCATAGTAAGTGCAGCTAAATTGTCACAATTCTGTGCCTCCATCCTGCGTGGAAAGTTTGCAGTTGCCACCATTTGCACCTGTGGCACACAGAGTTAAGAAGCATCATGATAATGCTCTGTTACAGTTACAATTGCAGACTGGAATCTGATATTTGATTTGAGTTACCGGTAGGCTGAAAATAGTTTTAATTGTAAGTATAGAACGCCTCAGTTTAAAGACAATTTCTGTTAAATATTTGTTATATTTGTCAAGGTTAAGAAGTAATTTACTGGCATGCACATAAAGCTATAATTTCTTTGATTATTCATATAAACTGAATCTTAAGAAATTTGTGCATGGACTTTGGTCAAACAACTTAATATGATGTATAACAGCTTAGTTTGTAATCAAATGTGATAAACATATGTTTTGAGTTTGGAAAAGACCCACAGAGATTATAGAAAGATATGGTAGCAAAGTTAGGTGAACGTAATAAATATCTGACTTTGTCCAAAATTGGGATACTAGAAACACTGGATTTTGAAGTAAGTGGCTTAGCTTTAAACAGTAATTTGTTGTCATGAGATGTGTGACTTTTGAATGTTTTAGAGCAACAGGGTTTGAAATCAAATGGGTTGATGACACTCATGCAATTGGTGTCTTTTCAGGACAAACTGCAGGTTATTTGATCATTTATTGGACATCACGTATTATGTAACAAACTATAAAGTGCATGTAATGTAATGTAATTAGTAATTTATATAGCGCCGCTCACAGCCGAGACCATTCAGTAGCGCTCCCAGTGCGAGAACCCCGAGAGAAGAAATAGGTTTTAAGGAGAGAGAGAGAGATGAAGACAATGATCTAGAAAGAAAAGCCTCATGCAAAGTGAAGTGAAGGGCATTCCATAAAGAGGGCCCAATGATGGCAAAGGATGTAGTTTATTATGCATTTGAACTTTTGTACAGTACATTTTATTGACTTCTGAAAATAGCAGAGTTGTTAAAATTATGTGTAAGCAGATTTGTTGGTTGTATGTGTGTTACCATTTATTTTTCATTATGCTTTCTTTTGACCTAATTGTTAAGAATCAGTCAGGTAAACTGAACCAAAAATGTGACACCAGGGTTCAAAAACCCGTCGCTTGTTGCTTCCTAGATATTGAGCTGAAATAGGCGGACGGGTCAAAAATATAGAACATTCTTCAATTCAGCAGCTTCCTGTGAATTTGCCATAATTGCAAAGTAGTAATCCAATTTCATTACCGTTTGCTTTATTTCATACAGAATATAGCCCTTTATTGCCCAGCAAATTGCAGTACAATCAAGTAATGGATGCTGAGGACTTTGATTACACGAATATTCAGAAACTTTTTATTCGATTTTCTCACTCTATACTAATGAAAGAATCAAACAAGCATAACTTCAGTTAGAAAAAAGTTTTTCGTTCTGTAAAAAGTATTTGAAGAAGATTCATTGTAGAATATGACTGAATAAAAAGGTCAGAAACCGACATGTGATGGGTTTTGACCCCCTTCACAAAAATAGGTGACATTAGGCAAAAGTTCCTACAGTTGTCTGCCAGTTCCTATAAGTCTGACTTTTGAATTTAACTCCAACTGCACTTAATGCAAATTTATAGTGTTCTTCCTTTCTGTTGATTGTATGTACTACTGACTTCATTCTTGAGGTGACAAATGGGAAGTTTGTTATGGATATTACAATTTATTAGAAAATATGTCTGTTAACAGAACTTTTGTAAAAAATCTCTAAACGTTAGGTAACTTCATGTGTTTGTAACCAATAACCAAATTGACTAAAATGCCAGTGGTTGATGTCAGCTACGCTCTTTGCAGTTACCTTATAGATGTCAATCTGTTCTCATATAGACTGACCTAGTGTATATCTGTATATTTATAAATTGGTTGGTAATTTGTTTGCATTTATTCCCAGTTTCAGAATTTAATAATTTTATTTAAACATTGAGGTAATTTTCTTTTGGCACTGGTTGTTATTTGAGCTTACAACATTTGCAAGTTTTATTTTAATGTTTTATCTTATGGTTTCTCTTTCTCCAGCCAGGTCAGCTCTTACAACATTTCACAATCCATTCATAAAGGTTCGACCTATGCAACAGGCAGCACGTCAGACAAAACTAAAAGCCAAGAAGTGCACAGGTAAATGACTTAGACTGGTTCCAATTATCATAAGCTAAACTAAAAGCCAAGAAGTGCACAGGTAAATGACTTAGACTGGTTCCAATTATCATAAGCTAAACTAAAAGCCAAGAAGTGCACAGGTAAATGACTTAGACTGGTTCCAATTATCATAAGCTAAACTAAAAGCCAAGAAGTGCACAGGTAAATGACTTAGACTGGTTCCAATTATCATAAGCTAAACTAAAAGCCAAGAAGTGCACAGGTAAATGACTTAGACTGGTTCCAATTATCATAAGCTAAACTAAAAGCCAAGAAGTGCACAGGTAAATGACTTAGACTGGTTCCAATTATAAGCTAAACTAAAAGCCAAGAAGTGCACAGGTAAATGACTTAGACTGCACAGCTAAATGATTCAATGTGAATGAGCGCGGTCAATTTGAATGCGTCATGACAATGCACCTCTTTGGCATATGATTAGCTATGTTTGTAGTTTGTGGAAGAAGCATTGTACATGCTGAAAAAATCCTTAAGTGGGTTTTCCAATGACATGTTAAAGTTAGAAACTGTACTTTCAGTGATGCTTTTTGTACACATTAACATCCAGTGATCTAAATTTAAATAGTCTTGTCCTTTTTTGGTGACTGATCATTCTGTAGTCAGATGTTTTTTATTCGTCAGCCAAGTTCAAAAATAAATTGTATTGCTCAGCCAATGTTGTAAAGGTTCTCAAAACAAATATATTTGACAAGGCAGAGGTTTTGGGATTTGAAGACGGAGACGAATGTTATGAGACAATGTCATCATTGATTAGAAAAAACATAAGCTCATTTTTGGCTACTTCTGTGCCATCAAATGTTTTTTCTATTTTTACGAGTGAACTCCACAAAATAAATTATATCGTTCAGGTAATGGTGTAAAGACTCTCAAAACAAATATTTTTGACCAGGTGAAAGTTTTAGGACTGGAAGACAGCGATTGTGATGAATGTTATGAGGGCAGATGTCATCATTAATTAGTCAAAACATTGGCTAATTTTTGAATAAACTCGTTCTTTTTATCCATCTAGTTTAACTTACGGAAATCTTGTTTGTTTGTTTGAGCCACAGGCTAAAAAGTCAAATCTTGCGACGACTAATTCGATCACTTACAATCATTCAATCGTCCTGAAACTTGGCAGATAGACTCGCCCTCGCAGACACTTCATTCTATAAAAATTTCAGCTCCCCCAAAAGGCAAGCTTATAGAATCGGGGACTCAACTTTTCGAATCGGGAATCCCCTTTTCCGATACGCAGCGTTGTCATTTGTCATTGGCCGCAACAAAAACGGGCGCGCTGCCTGATTAAACGCACGCTATGTCGTAAAATGAACGCGGACTATATATTTGTAGAGGTAACTGCTTCGTAAGACGCATTATAGGATAGTGGATGGATATAGTAAAAAACTTTGTTTTTACGGGCTGTATTTTATTTAGCTCTTCACTTGTTGTAACAAGCGTCTATTATGAATGGCTACATGTAGCAGTTTTTGTTATTATATTCTATTTGTTCATAAAATCTTGATGAATATTTAATTTTTTAATTTTAATTTTTGTTGATGTTTCATATATTTCTAAAATTTGATGTTGACACAGTAATCTCTATGCAGATTATTGTTTGGGAATAAACTAAAAACAAAATGATGCATGTCTATATGTCAACAGATTTTAAGTCTTTGCATTCATGTGAACTAATTATGATCAAATTGATGAAAAACAATGTTGCTGCCAAAGACTTGAACAGGTTAATAGTTGGAACACTGTAAGCATCATTGTATTGCGAATTCTGATATAACATGGAGACTTGGTTCACAAGTTAAATTCAGTTTCAGGTAATGCTCTGATAATAATGCAGCTCATGTTATAAAGCAAAGTGCTTGACATGACTCATACTATAAGGAGTTTCCTGTGTATCAGGTGTTTCACTTTAAATAGGCCAATGTTGTTTCTCACTTTAACTATAATGCCTTGACTCACAATGTACAGGTCATGTAGCCTTGCATAAATCACCTTAGCCTCTATTTCTTTTATCTACTAGATTTAACTGTTTTATTTACAATTTCACATTAAGTTGTTCTACTGTATCTTTATACAGAGTTTCTTTTGCCATACAAGGCTCGTCCTGTCACGGTTGCTAGTGTTGCCAGATTGATGGTGACTAAGGCACTTGGTGTGTCAGAGCCAGTCTCAAAAGAGAAGAGGGAAGAAGAGAGGCAGAAGCTTAAAGCTGCAAGAGGTACATTGGTTTATTCGTGTTACCCTAGTGATTGTTCAGACTACAACATTTCTCAAAACTGATTTAGTTTTAGCCTGCTGAATGCTGAATAACATACATGAACAGAACATCATTATTAAATCTTAAGTTTTAGAAAATGTCACAATCAAATATATGTCAATCATAATTCTATTTAGTTTTCAAAAGTATATTTTAAATTCAGTATCTGTGTGACGTTCAATGTTTCCGGCCTAAAAATGTCGGCCATCAGTTTTAAGTATCACCGCTGAATTGTTCTGTAATGTTTTTGTGACTGAAGAAGTGAAGTAATGCCATGGTTTGTGGGGCGCGGTGGTGTAGAGGTATGTTCGGTGCCTTGCAGCCGGAGGGTTCCGGGTTCGAATCCACCTCAAGGGGTATATTTGGTGCCTTGCAGCCGGAGGGTTGCGGGTTCGAATCCACCTCAAGCCACCGCGTAGGGACCCTGGGCAAGTCCTTCACTCGCAATTGCTCATGCGCCGGCGTGAAACTCCGATTCAGTGTCCACGCTGTATTCGGGAGCGCCTCTGAGTAGAAATCTTGAAGGGGCGCTATATAAATATCTGAAACGAATGGTTATTGCTAAAAAAAACAAGGTTTTACTTTGTGAACTTATTCAATAAAGCAATATTGGATTAAATCTTAATGCTTGAAATGGATCTGTTTAAATTAATGGTGTGTCACAACACTGGGTGCTGCAGAATTTCTTTATTAATAATTAATAAGACTAGGAGCGCATTGAATGAAGCCTGACCTTTTTACAGTGCGACAAATTATGTGTCTGCCAATATTCTGTAGACATCCATTTTAATTTCCGGTGTTATGTCTTGCAGAGCAGAAACGCACAACCAAGAGACAGAAAGAAGATGCCTGGGAAGGAAAGATTGGAAAATGTGCAATGGATGAGACTTAAACGGCATTCCTCTATGTACATTTCCGTCTGTCTGCAATTCTTTGTGTTATGGCCTGTCATGCCACGGAGTGGGTTTTGGAAAGTGCTGCTTAACATACATGTACAGTATGTCTTGTTACACTAAGTTGCATGTTGTAATGTGAAGCTTAGAATAAACCACAGATTGGTTTTCTTGTACAGAATGCAATGGTTAAGAGGAGTGTTTGGTGCCCAATGGCACAAACCTGCATATGTATGTATGTGTGCATTTATGGATGCATGTATATATCAAAGCATTTATATAGTGCCTGTGAGAATCTATCAAGAGTGCACAGTCATCTAATGATCAATCACTGTGTTCATTCACATCAGGTCGAGTGGCCTTGACTTTTAATGGTCGTCATGCAGCAAGTATATTAGAAAAGTCTCCGTTGAATTAAATCTATGGGCACCAGACCGCTGCAGAGAAGCAGGATTTTAACCCAAACAGAAACAGATATGGACAGTGATGGCTATATGCTCTTCTTTTTGGATTGAAGACTGGTAATTTCTTTACAGAGCAAGCTTATGCCACTGCATCAATGACAAATGTTCATTGTGCTGCTGAACTAATTTTATCAACTAGTTATATTATTTGAGAACTCTTCTAAAGAGTTGAAATGAGCTGAGTTGAAGGCTTAAGATTGTCAAACATATGATATAATGATACTTAAAGACCGCAGAGGTGCCAGTACAGTTCATTGTTCTTTTAGAGTTACAAATCACAGTAGAAGACAGCAAAATCCTGCTGGCAGTCTGCTGCGATATGATCGTGGCCATGATGCAGCTATTATTCAATGACCATTTAGTGTGTTTTATGGTACCTTGTCTTTGTTGACAATCGGGTGTACAATAAGAATGTTAGTGTAATATAGTTCATCTAAGAAGATGCAGTGAAAAATAGATACATATTTTAAAAAATGTCCGTTAGCCCTTTACTGATGAGCATGTACTAAAAGTGACTTTTATTTGAGTTTTAAGTAATGGCTGTAGAAGAAATATGATTGTACAGATGTTTCCTTGTGAAAGTACACTAACCTAAGGATGTTTTTCAGTTTGTTACTGTACTTGATGTGCAGTAGCAATTTTTACTCGTAGTGGTTCCTGATTTTATCTGTAGAAGTGTTGCATTTAGACAGACCCTGTGAAGACCATTTGATGAATTATGCTTTTTAAGCAAGTTACAAAAAGAAATTTGATAGCGAATCAGAACGTTTATCCAGTCTAGTCTAAGTTAATAACTTCTATATTGCCTTTTAGTATAATTTAATAAATTCTATTACATACAAGTCATGAAATGTCATCTTTCTGCAGTTTGGAACCAGGTACAAGGTTATATAAGTTTAACTGATATCCAAGTAAAAAGTTATGTTAACTGATTCTGCAGTTTGAAAGCAAGTTTTTAGGTGAAACTAATGAAACACTGTCTAATTTTTGTCAAGGGATTGTTGTCCCAAAAGCTTTAGTAAGAGCTCGTATCATTCTGATGTATAGTCTTTCTTCAGGTTATGTGTTTGCTTCATATTTTCTGATTTTGCTCTGTCTTGTTATTTTGCCTCCTTGAAGTGAGGTTTGTGGTTGTAAAGAAGTTTGTGTGTGTGTGTGTGTGTGTGAACCTCTAAGATATCATTCATGTTCATGACAATGGTTCCAATAGTATCGCATTTTACCAACTTTGTTCCTGTTTGTTAAAGGATTAAGATGGAATGATTCTGCCTGTGAGCCAATAATTGATGTGACATTAGCTGACAGCTATTGCTTTAACTAAAATAGAAGACTTTAGTATATATTATATGTATGGATCTGGACATTTTAATAATGCCCAGATTAGGGTTGAGCCGATTATCCGTTCGGAAATTGGATCGGGCCGGATTTTGCACTAATCGGCATTAATTGGAATCGGTGATCCCAGGACTACCGATCCAAATACCAAAAAAAGTAATATCAGGCCAATTGTTGGGAATCGGAAATCGGTAACAATGCCAATCTGCTCATCCCTAGCCCAGATCCATCAATGCAGGTACTAAAGGACCTTTAAGGACATCTTAAAGCTAATAAAACAGGTCTGAGAATTTCCATTTTCAGACAATCTGAAAATTTTATGACTTCAAAGCAGTATGAATGATTGAACTCATACTACTACTTGCTTATAATACAATAAATGATTTTATATTGCTTGACTTTGAATTGGGTGTTCTTGTAGGTAACATTCAAGAGGCAATATCTTGCCATGATTTTTAGCAATGCAATTAATTACTTCCAAGGTTAATTACTTCTAAGGTTAACAATCCTTAGGAAATGAAGTTACGTATAAAGTGGGAAAATTATATTGGACAGATAATTTGTAACAAAGGTAAACCAGGTTACGTCGACTGGTAGCACTAGGTTTTCTAGCTGGGGTGGGGGGGGGGGGCTAGAAGTTAGTCGAGAGTTTCCAAAGGGGATCCACAACAGTCTTGGGGTAAAATTTAGTTTTGTAATTTTAAATACAGGTATTTTGCTTTTCTGGTAGTTGTTAGCACATGCAGGTTGGCTTTCTTTATTGCAAAACAACTCTTCAAAACACATACAGCCTGTTCTATGTTTGCAGACCGTCTTCATCGTGTAAGCCTTTCAAGATTAGATAACTGACCTATAAATTTGAAGGCATGGGCAAATTTGCAGAGGGGCCAAGTGGGAGTCAATTAATTGTAGTGACGTGGGTGACGGGAACAGAGCATCAGCTGCCAACAAATTTAAAGCATGTTAAAGCACAGGATTTTAAAATTTTTTAATAATTACTTGACTTAAACTTTTGAGCGTTGAAGGTACGTACATGTAAGTAGAATGCAGGAAAAGTGTACAGTAATAAAGAAAAACACTACTGTGTGAACAGTTTGAAGTTGTAAGCAAAAACCAAACTGGTGAAGTAAATATTAGTCGATCCAGCATACAGAAAGGAGAGCAGAAACACTTTCGACGACGCTCAGCATTCAGCAACAGATTCAAATATGTTCTGATTCCAGGTTTTTTAGTGCCATCTAAAGTAACTTTATTGAATTATTTTGCCGAAAATGTCGAATGCGGCAAAGTGATTTGAATGTTAATGAATGCATAGGAGCTTAGTTATTTACCCAATTCGAAATTGTACAGAAACAGAACACTAGCATGCCCAAAAACATTTTGTTGGACTCATGGATCATATGGGGTCACAATTATGGATATGTGTGATTTGGGCTCGTCATGTAGGCTACACACACCAACCAGTGCGCTACACCCCTTCGACTTCCGGCTTTATCAAAGTTTTGCTTAGTTAGCTCATAGGATTTTATCTCCTGTTGACACTGGGGCCGACCATAAATGACGTCACGCACCTGGGGAGGGGTCGGAAATTTGTGACGAGTGACATGGGGGTGGGGGTCTGAGAAGTGTGACGTCACATCAGGTCTGTGTAAATAAATTTAACAATTAACAACAATTTAATTTGAAAATAACAGCACTAATTTTGAGTATTAAATTTACATTATTTTTTTATTATTTTAATGTATACGGGGACCATTATTAATAATTTTCTAATTATTTAAATATTTGTCACCATGAGATTTTTAATATTCATGCTCTCTCTATTTGTTCCATGACTGAAGGAAGGAGCATTTTGCTTCGCCATGGGAGAATGGAGAAGAATGAATTCTGTAAATTTGTTGAGAAATTGTTTATAATATTATTAAGCATTTTAATTCTAATGATTCTTCCAGAGCTTTTCATTTTGTGAACTGAATATGTTAATGTGGTAATTCTGCTCTTTCCATTCTGCTTTGTTCTACTACAAAATATTCTGAACAACTATAGTAATTGGTTAGACCATGAATATTCAGGTTAATTTTATGCTAGCATCATGCAGCTTTCCAACTATTTTTAATACCTGACTTTCTCCTTTAATACAACATCAGAGTGCTGTGTCATATTAAATGCTTAGTACAATGACAATAAATGTGATTTGAAACATGTTTTATTATCAAATGGAAATTTGGTTTTAGGGGGTCAGAGCGTCGTGACGTCATTTTTCAGGGGCGTGTTACTTTTTGTGACGAAGTGTGACGAGGGGGAGGGGGGTCAAAAATGGACCAAAATAGCGTGACGTCACTTATGGACGGCCCCACTACTCTTCATGATTGTTCTTCACGGATTATGGACAGATTTACTCGTCTAGCTAAATGAGTAACTTTATCTCCATCATTTTTACCTATTTCAAGGCCTCTACATTGAACCTTGTTTATGTAGGCCTACGCCCTGAAGCGTGCACGTCGTCGTACGATCATTGTTCACGACATTGTTTACTCCAACCGCCGCAACCGGAGCGTTAATTTATAATTGGCCTCCTATGTCGTGATCGAGTATACTACCTGCCTTCAAGATAATTACTACTTATACTCAACCCATAATCTGCGTCAGATGTGGTCACCTGACCAATGACCTTTACGTCTGTTACGAAAGACATTTGACGCTTGTTCATATAGCGTCGTCTGTCTGCGCAGAGGCGTCTACAAGTAAACCTAGGAGCAAATGTTCCATCCAAGAAATAAGGGGGAGGAGACCTCATTGCGAAATTAGGGGGGAGTTCCAATTTTTTAATGTTGTACTATGGGAGGGGGAGTGGATGGGTAGTTGCTCCAATGACTTAGGGGGGAATAGACGCCCCTGCAGTGTGTCTGCGGACCTTTTTCGCGGGACAACTCCCACAGAGACAGTTCGAACATTACTCAGATCTTCTGCGGCTCTGCCTCATCACCTCCAGATCCTAACCCTCTAACTTCTTCACCTCAGCGATCTTCTTCATTTTCTTCAGGGATACGAACTGCTACCTGGAATGCTCATTCACCATCTTATCTATCGATTCTACTCTTGTCACCTTGTGCCGTCGATTCGCTGAATCCTAGCGACCGTCGTAGTCAGCCTTCTCCATGTGTTCCGATCTCTCGTTGCCTCTCTCAGCTGCGGAAGGTTCATCATCATCGTCTCGTGTATCTCCTCCATCCATCTCTTTCTTGGTCGTCCTCTTCCTCGTCTTCCCTCCCCACACGCCAGCATCATCTTTTCCATGCCATCCGCCCGCATATCACATGGCCACAAAAGGCCCAAAATACATCACTTTTTGTCTCGCCGCTCTTTGTCTCAATGTCATCTCTCCTCTTAACTTTCTTAAGTGTCCTATCTCTTCCAGTATATGTTCATTTGCTCATTCACTTTCTGGCAAATCACACTTCAAGAATGCCAAGCTTTACGTCTTCACAGTCACTGAGTGCTGGCACTAGGAGACCGCCGATGTAGGCCTACCAGTCCAGCGCGTGCTGCTCCACCTGGCTACTCACTCTGTGATCGGTCAAGGCCTCGATCCCTTTCCTGACGGTCGGCCGGCCCAAGGTGGGGAATCGTGGACTTCCATCGATCAACTTTTCGTTCTTTTGTAATCCCCTTAGATATGGATATCTCTGCGTTTGAGGCCCTTTGCTTCAGTATCGCCATGTCACATGGCTCAATTGGAGAACTATTACTGTGATCTACATGTTTATTATTTCGTAATCGTAATTGTAATCTCCAAACTTATAAAGCGCCACTCGAAAGCCAAGCGCAGGGCGCCAGCTTATTCACGAGCGCTGACCTTATTCACGAGCGCTATTTAATGGACTCTAGACGTCATGTTTGGTCCAACCAAACCACTTGAAAAGACCGAAAGCTGCATAATTAGATTTGAACATTATTATACAGTAGGCTAGGCCTACTTGAAGCGTAGGCCTACTAAAATCATTCTTTAATGACAATTTTTCACAAGGTAGCTGAAGTACGTGCGACAACTGATATGGTTGCTTTAGAGGTATACGCTAATTGCTCGTAATATTGACTGATTAACATAGCTTGCAATTTTGACTCGATAGCTTTAGAGTTTCTGAGTTTGCAAGACATTTCAAACTAACGTTAATTTCTCCATGATTCACCTAGCTAGCAATAAACTAATTTGCTTTGTTTTGACGGGTTAAAGAACGCTGATTTTACTTGTAGGCCTATAAGGCCCATCGGTGGCCTTTTCAGCATGTAATTGAGACAAACACGTGGTAGGCCTAGCCTATAGGCCTATGGGCTAGGCAATCACTTAACGCCAATCGTATTTTGATCTCGCATGGGCTTTCAGGGGCCAGGCTTCATAATTTCAGGCTGCATGACTGTTAACCGCATGCTATAGGCCCTGCTGTTTTTAACTATATAGCCTATGGTGGGGTTTCGCCAGAAAACAGGAACTTGACTCTCTAAGTAGGCGCCTACTCGGGTCTGTAGCCTAAGCTGGTAGCCTACGCCTAGTCTTCCTACCCAAATCATTCCCTACTTTTTGATGAACTGTTAAAAAGCCGACCAAGACCTTTTTAGAAAAATCTTAAATAATACTGGACACATCCTCCATTAGTAGGCTAATGGAGCATTATCTACTACCCTCTGTCCGATGTAGGCCTACTGGCCACGATCTGCGCCCACGTTCACATAACCGTGTTCTTTCTAGATTTGATTTTCTCACCAGGCGCGTTTCCTGGCTAGGATGTTAGGCCTATAGCCTACAACTAGGCTACTATGTTTTTAGTTAACTTTTAAAACTAAATTTTCTGCTACTAGGCCTACTTGATAACTTTGTATGCAAAGTGCCGTGCGTTTGCCAGCGTTTACTAAGGAACACACTTAGCCTACTCAATGTACCTAGGAAAAATTTATTAATGTCTTCATTTAGCTGTCTAAATCTACTGTTCATCTTGAGACTTTTGGGCCACTTTTTAACGGGATTTGGCGACCAAGCACTTCTGCAATCTGGTAACATTTCGTCATGTGACACATCCTCCATTTTGTCCGTCAGCGCACGAGGTATAGCGTCTTCAAGTTGCTGTAAAAGTTCTTGTATTGTTTTATGATCGACAGATGAATTGTTTCATTTTATTTGTATCTGGGTATTTATAAAGAGCCTCTAGCAGTAATGACTATTCAGAGGCGCTTCCAACGTGAGCACTCCGAGGAAACAGAAAAGTTTTCAAGCAACGGAAAGTGGAACGGACCTAGGACTATATAACCTATGGATTATGCTTGCCAAAATGTCAGCCTGAATTTATGGGGGACGGTTATTCAACAAGGAAGGACCCGCAGTTGCAGAGGCGCGGCGTTGAGCAATGGCTGTCGTGGTCCGGGTATACGAAGAGCCTAGGTCAAATCTATCACTAGAACCAAGGACCTGAGAGAGAGAGAGAGAGAGAGAGAGAGAGAGAGAGAGAGAGAGAGAGAGAGAGAGAGAGAGAGAGAGAGAGAGAGAGAGAGAGAGAGAGAGAGAGAGAGAGAGAGAGAGAGAGAGCAGAGTCCGTTTTACGGAGATCCTACTTTGGAGCCTGGCAATGGCGAGCTCTAGAGACCAAATGAAGTATCTTAAATTGGATACGAGCCTCAGTAGGGAGCCAATGCAATTTATTCGTCATGAAAGTCGAGATATGAGAGAAACGAGGGAAGCGTATTAGGCCCTATCCTAAGCTTGCTCTGTTACTGTAGTACGCCTGTGCTATTAAATACATAAATAATATTATAGTTCTACTTACACGAATATCAAACTGTTAACAGCTGATTCGATTCAACGGCGATTCAACCCGATTCCATATATATATATATATATATATATATATATATATATATATATATATATATATATATATACATAGGCCTACATACATACATATATAGATAGGCATCTCTTTCGGTTTTCCTCTTAAATGCACACTAGGAGTCTACATGGAACAGCATACCCCTGTCACAGATCTTACATGTTTTCTGCGAATGAATTCTTGTTCATTCGAAGAAAGCGACTGATCTACTGCCGGGTCGATAATAACAAGAGTCCCAAGCTAGCGGGATCTTGGATCCCTTTAGGACCCTGTAATTTACTTGTCAGTCTTGTAAGATATTGTAACATTATGAATAAAGATTGATTGATTGAAGAATTGATTTATTGAGTTTCGAATTCGAACTTTTACCCCGATTCGATTCGACTGAAATTGTGTGATTTTCAGGTCCATACTTTGAAGTGACATCAACGACGAAGTGTTCCTCTGACCATTCGAAATTCTGTCCTGCAGGTTGAGGCCTCTGTTGGCTCGAAGACATTCAAAAGCTGAGTCGTCTATCAACAGTGGACCACATTGCCTTCCTTGTTCCTCATCCTCAATGTAACGTGGTCGAGGAACTCTGAACAACTGATGATTGAGAGTTCACTGATCGATCTCTGCTTGCGTGCAGTAGCTAGGCCTACTACTGTCTATTTATGTAAGCCTGAATGGCAATGCCAACTGATGAAACGTTTGCTCTTCGCGACTTTAATTTAACATCGTTTAAGTTATGCTGGTTAATTTCCCTTGAAGCGGCGCCATAGATATTTCAAATTACAATTAGGAGGCCTACAACTATTATAGGCATTCATGGTCCCTAAAAAATGTTATAAATCGAATGCTCCAATCAGATTCTCGTCATCTATGGCGTATGTAGGCATATAAGCCACAAGAAGCTAAAGTCGGCTATAAGCATTTAGTCTAATGCGTCTCCTGTGCAATGCACAGTGCAGTGTGGCAGCTCTGAATCGGATGCTATGCGAACTTGGGAAATTCAATTAATGTCATGAGAAATGCAATGAACACGACAAAGGAAAAGTATTATAAATGGGATTTTTACGTTATAGGTCGTTTTCAGCCTATCTGTTACTTTGTCGACTAAGTTTACTTATTCATCTGAGAAAAATTTGTCCAAACAGAGCAAATCTCATGGCAGTTCTTTAGAAATGACGACACGGGCTTTTTTTTTACATAAGCCTTGAAAGATCAATTGGTGCATAGACCAGTGTAAGGTGACCGACCATTTAAAAAGGCTAGTTTGCTTTTAGGCTAATGTCTTCTTTCTCACGGTGAGCCATAAATGCAAAGTATTCTGTATGTTATTGTAGACTGCCCTACTTCGCAAATGCGCAAATCGACCCGTAGACCCCCTGTGCGCAGGTGATTTATTCGCCCTCAATAGGGAACAATAGCCTTAGTCTGTGAATGTCTAAACTACAGTCCTCACAGATACCTGTTGGGTCCTCTACTCGCCTGCTGCAAGCAGGTAGGCCTATGCTAGACTGCTCGCATAGGCCTACCTAATGTTTTGCCTTCTATAGAGTAGCCTATACCTATATAAACTAGCGCTGGTTATATACCTGACCAGTCGAAGTTTGTGTTTACAGGTAATAGGGAAGAGAGAAGAGGCGCAGAGGTCAACTGCTACTGCTCTGTCGTCGGTCAGTGACAACTGTAGGCTACATCATCGATCTCGCGTAAGTGGAGAAATAAAATATTGTCCAATTACTTATAATTATAAGTGAAGAAATAATGCCGAATTACATTACTTACGGAAGTGAAGAAATATTGCCGAATTACTTATAATTATAAGTGAAGAAATATTGCCGAATTACTTACGTAAGTGAAGAAATAGGGGAGGGTGGGGCAAGAGTGACACCTTTTTGTATGAAATGCAATAGAAATTGTACAAATAAAGATATCAACATGAATTTTGGATATACTTGAAGAGAATAATGTTAGTAACAAACCATCCAATTACATGCACTTAATCCAGTTACAAAACTATACTACGATGCACAATAGTTTTTATTCTGGCGTGTCACTCTTACCCACCCTATGGAGGCAAGAGTGACATCCAGCATTTGGGGCAAAAGTGACCTCTGTTACTCTTGCCACAGTAATCTTAACAAATGTGATCATAGTGTTCAAATAAAAGCTAAAGGATTCAGCACAAATTGTTCCTGTTCACTCTATAGGCCTAAATGTTCTGAATGAGCCAATTAAATTGCTCCATATTGTTTGCAACTAGGCCTAATGATAACAGAAATCGCATATAAATGCCTTCTTTCCACGTTCAATAGGCGCACATGCTTCATGACACCATTGCTGGCATTGCTTGCACTTAACCCAATCTTCCTTGATGTCAGGACACATGAAACCTGGGCTTTTCTTTTTCTACGTAGAACCATAGGTTGCACACTAGTGTCTGCAGCTGCAACATGTGGATATGGAGAAACATTCAGAACAGAGTATCTTTTAGGACTAGACCTACTGAAAGTGGACATGTTAGTCGCATTATCAGAAGTGGAAGTGGTCGGCGTACTCTCTACCGGTTTTTCGGGAGCGATCGAGTTCGACGCGTCAGGAGCGACACTGTGTTGATCTTTTTCAGTGTCTTCCAGTTCTTCGGGAGCGATCGAGTTCGACGCGTCAGGAGCGTCAGTGTGCGGATCTTTGTCAGTGTTTGGCGCATCATCCAGGCCTTCCAGTTCTTCGGGAGCGATCGAGTTCGACGCGTCAGGAGCGACACTGTGTTGATCTTTGTCAGTGTCTTCCAGTTCTTCGGGAGCGATCGAGTTCGACGCGTCAGGAGCGTCAGTGTGCGGATCTTTGTCAGTGTTGGGCGAATCATCCAGGCCTTCCGGTTCTGCGTGCGGATACCAGACCGGTTTTCTTATCGATATGCTCTTGGTGACACAGCAAGTTTCACCATGTAGGACGGTACGACTAGGCAGAAAGTTAGGTCTTCTTGGAAATGAGCCTGACAGAGCTTTTTTGTGTCTTGCCTTCAAATTTGTGATGATCGTTGTCTGAGGAGAATTCTGACGATTAACTGACGCCTTACTTCGGGCATGCTTAGCCTTCGGATGAGTGGTCGCACTCGCTGGAGGAGTCTGGCGAACGACCGACGTGGCATTTCGGGCACGCTTAGCCTTCGGATGAGTGGTCGCACTCGCTGGAGGAGTCTGGCGATCAACCGACACGGTAGTCGCTCGAGTGACAGATGTAGGTTTACTTCGAGAATTATTGATTTCATGTGGCCGCTCTGTGACTAGCGATGCTGCAAAGTCTTCTTCTTTGAAGATATCCGGGTTAAAGGGAAATATTCCGGTCTTTTCAAAGCCATGTATACCCTTTTCAGGAGTAGTAGCTTTGAGATATGCTGGGCGAAAAATATCAACAATGTCATAATCAGACACCCGTTTACCTGGATTTCTGAGCATCCAGTGGTCAATCTCTCGATTGTAAAAAGTTTTTAATGGACCAAAGAAGGTCACATCAAGAGGTTGTAGTCTATGGCTCGTGTGAGGAGGAAGTGTGATCATTGTTATATTATTGGCTCGTGCCAGGTCGATTATCTCGATTGTCTTGTGACTTTGATGACCGTCAAGCAGGAGCAGGATTTTCTGTGTTGGCAACGGCTTTACGTGTTTGATAAAATGTTCCATGTACTTGATAAATATTTCATTAGTCATCCATCCCTTTGGGGATGGATAACCAATCGCTCCAGGTGGACAGCCCTTCATCAATCTATCATTCATATTCTTACGTCGAAAGAGAAGCATGGGTGGGACATGCACCCCACTTGCACTCATTGCGCAAACGATTGTCGTAGTCATTCCTTTCTCTGCGCTGACAGCTTTTCCAACTTGTTTCAATCCACGCTTCGCAATAATTTTCCCAGGTTTTTGCACCGTTGTTATGCCAGACTCGTCCACATTGAATATTTGATGTGCACTATAATCTTCTTTCTCAAACTCCTCCCTGAGCAACTCATAAAATTTGTTTACTTGCACACGGTTGAAACCAGTCATGCGGGACATACTTGTTGCCTCGGGACTACGTAAACTGAGTTCAGTATGGCGTCTCAGGAATGAAAAGGCCCACTCTTTCCCTGCCATTTGCATAGTTTTCGAAAATGGATGCGGAATATTGTTCTTTTCGGCAAGTTGGAATGCAAGTCGTCGGAGATCTACAACTGACAACCCGTAGCATCGTCTCTGCATTTCTAGAGCATAATCGACCAATTCCCGATCAAATGCACTGTCAAACACTGGCCTGAAGCGCCCGAGACTAGTTGGTTGATGCTCAACATTCTTCAAACGTTTTATCAGCGTCGGCCTTGGTATACCGTATTGTTTGCTTGCTTTCCTTTTAGAAAGTTGACCACTGGTTATAGCATTCGACGCTTCTTGCATCGCTTCCTGTGTGTACGATGCTCTATTCGTCTTTCTTACGTATATTCTTCCCATGATTATCTGGGTCCTAGGAAACAGAACATGAAACTGGAGATGATTTGTTAGGCTTATGCCTACCATGAAGTTACGCTGCAGCCTTATTGAGTATTTAAATGTCAGCTACATGTATAGGCAGGAAAATAATAATAGTCCATAGCATACTTAGGCCTATCTGAATAGGCCTACAGGTGGGAAATAAAATGCCAGAAATAAATCAATACCGTGAAGTTAGATTGTATTCATGTAACGTGAGGTAAGAGTAACATGGGCTGTTACTCTTACCTACCTCGTTCGAGGTAAGAGTAACAGGTCTGTCACTCTTGCCCCACTTTCGTGGGGTAAGCATAACCGTCTGTCACTCTTGCCCAATGATAGACATGTTTCTCTTGCCCCACTTACAGTGGTACTGCAAGAACGACAACGACAACCAATCCCAATATCGCTCACACACGTTCGTGGTGTTTTTGGGTTCCAATATAATTACCCTTTATGATAAATAGCGCATCCTGTTTGTTACCCGTACATTTCTGCAATGATCAACGATTTTCTGTGCATGTGCCAAAAACTGAGATATGGGTTAAAACAGAAAACTTACGCTTGATGTCAAAATCGGACGATTTTTTCACATTTTATTAGTTGCAAACAACTATCACAAAAGAAAGAACATGTAACAAACCCAAAGACACCAAAAATTCAACACTGCCGTTTCTTTATGCGGGGTGATACTCTTGCCTGACCTGTCACTCTTGCAACACTCCCCCCTAAATATTGCCGAATTACTTACCAAGCTTCATATTTCAGCAACAGCAGGATTAGCCTAGAGTCGGTTTCGCACAGCGTCAACGCATCACATGCGCCCTGGCTGTCAATATTGACACCCAAACATCACTTCATCACTTTCATCCTTAAATCACTCAATTGGCTGAAAATCCACGAGCACATCCATTTCAGAGTCCTATCGCTAACCTACAACTCCCTACAACTTCCTTCCCAGTTAGTATCTTCGTGAGCACATCACCATCCAGCCACCCCGCGCTATCCGATTCTCCTCCAGTCCTCCCATCTCTTTCTCTCCCGTCCCAAGTCGCATCGAGTTCTCCAATCGATCCACATGCCATACTGCACCTCGGCTCTGGGACGATCTTCCTCAAATTCCGCACATTCTCCGTACCCCACCATCACTGCCTCTCAGTCACTGTTATCTGCCTCAGGGTCCCCTACTTGTCAGCCCACAGGCTGTTCACTTTAAATTGAATCCCAAGTCTTCAGGAATTCCTACCCTAATGCCTAATCCATCCAATCCGCCGCCTTCGAAGCTTTCTCGTTCTCAACGAAACCCGCCTTAGCAGCTATTCAACCTCCTCTATCTGGAATCGGATCTTCCATTGACGTCTTTGGACAGCCCATCTGATACGACGCAGCGCTCGTCAATAAGCTGGTACCCTGCGCATTGCTTTAGAGTTTAGAGTAGCGCATTATAAATAAGTGGATTACGATGCGCGTCGTCGACATTTTATTTTTCGTCGCGCTGGTTGGGACTCTAGGACGGGCCTCGGCGAGAGTCTATTCGCAGCGCCCGGTCGTATTTCCGGTGTTGCTCGGATGGGGCACCGCCACCAGTCCACAGCGGGTCGACAGCACGGGTCTGGCACACTGGACATATACCCTTCATTTCTCTGCGTGATGTTCTCTTCCTACAAAACGCAGCCTTATGATAATTTCTGTAACTCGTTTATTGCAGACACAAGAGTCTCGCAGACCGTCCCTCTTTGCTGAAACAGCAAAGGCCGATCTATTGGCCTAGGCTAGACTTCTATACCATTCAACAGGGAACAGGGTTGGTTGGCTGTGTGGTGTTTACGTTACATGTAAGCGTTACTTTTACAGCTTCAATCTTAAAGAACCAATTACAGAGTTGCCAGAACGGATTGAAACACCTGGAAATTTTCGTTGTTTCAAATTGATGGAAAGAGACGAAGAAAGGGAGACATAGAGGACTGGCAGCTGCAGACCACTGGTTGCACTGAGTGGTTGGTGCAGAGATGACTGATTGACAGTTGGAGGTGAAACAGGAGGCGGGAATGAAACAGTTTAAAAGAGGAGGAAGTTCAGAGAGAAGGAATTAGCTATAGATTGAAGTTCCAGCGGATGATGTCCTAAGAGCCGAAAGGTTATTAACAGTTGCATCTCAAACGGACGGCTGGCCACTCATCGATAGCAACAGAACAAAGCGAATCGCGGATTCTTGAATTTCTTTTTTGTAAAGAGTCGTTGTAAAGACGCTGTTGTGCAAATTTTACTCGTATACCGGTAGGCTACATAATTTGTTCATATACAACTGCCAAAAGCACGTCTCCTCATCTTCAGGCGATACAGGACCCTGGACGTTGAGAATTCCTCCGAAGATTAAGCGCTGAAGATTAAAACCTCTCGCCACAAAGCTAGGCGTATACGCGGGAGCCTTTTATTGACGCAGACGAGCGCAGGTCTTTTCTTATGACGAAAGGCCAGAGCAACAGTCATTTCTCACGACAAAAGGCCACGGGTGCAGTCGTTGCTAATTATTTTATCATTGTTGGCCTAGTGGGAACTGACAACTGACGCGTCGACGCAGCATGCATGAATGCGTGAAATTAGGACAGCGTCGTGCATAAACTGGTCTAAACAGGTTTAGACCATAGAAATGAGCGTCAAGAGCATGCATTGTGCTTGTAAATTGAAGACGCTTTGACGTTTTAGTAAAAGCGCAGTATTTCTATTTCTTCTTCTTGTGGTTCTCTGCCTCTTAGGCAGGTTCAAATGTCCGACGTCGGTCGCCACTCCTCTCGTTGTTGGGCCTCTTCTTTGAGCTTCCTGTGACCGTTTGTCATCATCCAATCCAGCATCCAGTTCTTTTTAACAACGCTTTTTGTCTCCCAATCGAAAGCAGTTCTGTTTAGTCTGTCACGACGTCTGATTGCAACAACAGTCAAAACAACAGTCAACGTCCTGTATCACATCGTTTAACGGTCTAAGGCTTTGTCCAGGCCAGCCGAGAGGGCGGGGGGGGCAATGTCAAGAGGCCCGGCGACTTTTAAGAGCCCGGCTGGCCCGCAATGAACTCGTTAAAAATATTATGTTATTGGATTAGCATAAATTTGAAATTTTTAAATTTATAGTTATTATTATTATTATTATTATTATTACAGTAGTTTTATATAGCGCCCCTTCAAGACAGTCTACTCAGGAGCGCTCCCAGCCCAACCTCGGTCAAACAGGACAGTCTTAAGGCTAGAGAAGAACTGAGCAGAGTGTCCTATTGAGGTCAGACGCAGTGCCACCGGAAGCCCATTCCAGGTCACCGGGCCGGCCACAGAGAAGGCGCGGCGCTGTCGGATAGCAGTCCGAGCACGGGGGACAAGGAACTCTGCTTATAGCGCATAGAATCATAGTTGTATTTTATATATATATATATATATATATATATATATATATATATATTGCCCTAACAAACATATTAGTCCGATGGGCTGGATTTCTGTAAAATGGCAAAATCTTGCTATTTTAAAGAAGTTCAATAATTGCTCTTGATTGTTGCTTTTGCTGCGGCTGGAATGATTATAAAAGATAATTTAATGATAATAAAATAAAAATAGTAGGCCTACCTTCTGTTCTGCAATACATTCGAATGCCAGTGAACGTATTCGCCTGCTGGCTTACGACGTGGGAAAGCAGATAGCCTGATGTGCGTAAGCTTAGCATAGAAGATCAAATATTTATCCACTCAATGTCCCGCTATCACGATGTTGTGATGCAGAACGTTGACTGTTATTTGCAAACAGACGTCGTGACAAAACCGGCTAGGCCCGCCGACAGAAATTCCGGGCCCCTAGCTAGGCACAGCAGTCACTGCCCTCTAAATTATAGCCTTAGGGTTTATGAGAAAATTTTTAAAGAAACAAATTGAAATAATAAAAGCGCGGGTACGACCTACAAGCAGTGGCGTCACTGGGGGAGGGGTGCACAGCACCCCTCCCCCAGGAGGGGAGGGGTGACAAAATGACTGTAAAATTTTACAGATTTTCAGCAGAAATTTATTATTGAATTTTAATGACCATACTGCTGATCTGATGGTAAATGATTAAAATAAGAAATAAAATTCAAATATGCATTTGTAATTTTAATTCCGCTAATGCTTATGTCACTACTATTAGCCTACCATTGCATTCTGGTATATACAGGAATTACGATTTACGAGTAAAATTAGTACAAAAAACATTACTAAAGATTGTGTATGGTATGGAAAGGAAGGAGGTCTATGAGGTGACACCATGAGTTACCGCACTGGGTGACATCAACACTAGTGACGCCACAGTATTCAAGCTCGTCTCAAGCAGACGATTGGTTTAATTCTTGTCCTCCGCATAAGCGCCTGCGGTTTAACGCTTGGCGATGGGATGATTCGCCTAACTGTTGGATTTGGGTCTTTGGCTCGATATTTGCTTTCAATCCGGCCTATATTCGACTTCAAACCTGCATCTACAATCGCTATACATCTATAGTTCATGCCAAATTAGATTAAGACTTACTGCAATGCTCTTTTCCTGACCATAGACATCACTCAAATAAACCGCCTCCAAGCTATCCAGAATGCCCTCGCCCGTGCTGTCACCAAGACCCCAAACACCACCACATCACTCCTGTGCTGAAATCACTCCACTGGCTCAAAATTCGTGAACGAATAGAATATTAAGTCATACCATTCACCTACAACACACTTCAATCTTCCAGACCTCCTATCTCCGTCAGTTGTTCACCGTCCAACCACTTCGTTCAACCCGTTCCTCTTCCACCCTAACACATCCCACGAACTCACAAAAACCTCACCTCTTGCTATCTGTCCACAGATTTTCCACTCCAAACTAAAAGCACTGCTGTTTCTGAAATCCTATTCCGATTGCTCCTCTTCGCCTCACCTCCCTCGCCATTTCAACTTTAAACATCATCCGCCTTAGCCGTCTGACTGCCTGCCTGACTCTCCGGATCTTGACCTCTGCCTATCGACTTTGTTTTGATTGAGCGCCTGTGAATAAGCTGGTTCCCGCGACTTCGCTTTTATGGGCACTGTAGAAATCTCGAGTTTACGATTACGATTACAATTGCTTTACCCATCAGTGCCCGTGTGGTTCCTTGGATTTGCCGACTGTTATGACTTGCCGTTTTATCCCTGACATAGGACCTACAATACGACAGCTGTACAAGCTGCCATAGATGGCCTTATATTGGAACCCTTCTCAGAGATGGCCTTATATTGGAACCCTTGTCAGAGAATCCCTTCTATGGAACCAATCGGACTCGTTAGTCATGCGCCCAATAGTCCGACACTCTATTCTGGTCTCTGCCGGTTGTGTTGATCGCGCACTCCAAGCTGCAGCGCCGTTTTGTATAGCTGCTGTACGGGCAAACGGGACCACCGAAACCCCCCTCTCAGCAGAGTGAAGGAGCGACTACCCCGGGCCTCCGATACCGCCTGACATTTATTTATTTATTTATGTATTTATCGGCCAAATACCAAAATATGATCATGTCACCAGATATATATGCTGAAGGTTCTGCATTGGCTTCTTGTCCGACAGTGCATTGAATATTGAGTATAGTCTCTCTGGCCTGGCGATACCAACTTGGCCTTGCCCCAGCCTACCTAATAGACCTCTGTCAGGCGGTATCGGGGGCCCGGGGTAGTCGCTCCTTCGCTCTGCTGAGAGGGGGTTTCGGTGGTCCCGTTTGATCGCACAGCAGCTATACAAAGCCGCGCATTTTCTGTGTTAGGCCGTATAGGGTTTGGAATACCCTCCCTCGGGAGCAACGCCTGTACTCTAGAATCTAGATCATGTACTGATACGTTTTATGGCCATTTGAAAACTTTACCTTTTTGCCCAGGCTGGAGTTGGGAGCGCTTCTGAGTAGTTACATTGAAGGGACGCTATATAAATTTTTGAATGAATGAATGAACCAAATATAGGCCTACTTCGTGAAATATTTGACAAACAAGCGCAACTGCGCGGTCAATAGAATAGAAAGCTTGCGTGCTGCACGTCATCACTACTGCTCCTGTGAACCGATGTTGCATGAGTTCTTTGAATTGCATTTGTAGCAAGTGTTTTTACACGAGCCTCTATACTTTGTCAAGACGACTAGTCGAGAGACTGGCAACAAAACGGTCACGCAAGACCAGCAACCAAAATTTATTTCGAACATTAATTAACCACGCTCGGCTCGACTTTTCTCGTCAAATATAGGCCTGCGACAGCTTACAACGTGTACTAAACATATGCCTTCATATCCTATTCTCCCTATGTAGCATATGCCTCCAACCAGAAAGTGAGGGAGCTTGTAAAGTTACCGAAATATTAGAACAAAAGCGAACCTGCTATGAAAGAACAAAAACTTCAGATTATTAAAGAGCATATCCAATCACTTTCGGCTAAGAGAGTCACTAAAATCTGACTAAGGATGTCCGGCAAAGGATTAAAGTGTCAAGGGCGATGGTCAGTGTTGTGCACGATACCAAAACTCCGAGACCAAGACCGTATGATCCAAGACCGAGACCAAGACCACGTTTTCCAAGACAGAGTCAAGACCATAAATGCAATTCTCAATTGAAGTTTACATAATCACATCATTCAAGTCAGATGTTTATTGCATTTTATAGGTACTAAATCACACAAGGTTTTGTCCCCAAGTCTTGCCCTGTGAGGTCTCTTGAAAAGTCCACTGCAGTTAAACACTCTCTCAACAGGTCTTGGGATATAGAAAAACTTTTTCAGTTGGGGGAAAAAGTCCACCAACGCTTGCCCAACTATTGAGTTTGTCTCGAGAAACTGCATCAATGTAACTAGTCACTAAAGGACCAGCAGTCCTCAACGTTTTCTTGTCGCTTCTGATAAGAAGCAAATAACGAGGTCCTCTCTGGCTTTGTCCTTGGCGATCGTCGCATGAATTCGAAGTTAACTCAGGAGTCCCTGAGTTAACTCAGGAGTCAGGAGTGACCGGTCATAACTTCCAATAATTATAACCGGCAAATATCGACAACAGCATTTAACAAATACTCCATTTTTGGAGACAGTCAAACTCTTACCCAAACCCGTAAATTGCACCGAGGGTTCCTCTTACTATCTCACAGCTCAGAGACAATGGCTAGTGTTGTGCTCAGTCTCAGCACATTGAAGCTAATTAAACAGGTTATCATCGCTGGCAATGATTTCAACTCAAAGTGCAACTTCCCGACAGCTGAACTACGATAAGCTATTGGAATGATTCGCGGAAAAGAAGGCGAGACCAAACCATTGGTTGAAATGATTGACTGTAATCGGGCGACCTCTGTCAGCGTAACGGTTCGTTCCTTTGGGGTTTCCCATTGACACTGTAGTGTATGTATAACTAAACTAACTGTTTCCGTGTTTATATGTTTTCGGTGATCAATAAAGCATTGATTGATTGATTGATTGATTGATTGATTGATTGATTGAGACGGAAGCAGTTTTCCTGAGACATGAGCTCGAGTATCGATGCCATGTATTGATACTTAACTTTGTTGACTTACATGTAGCTATTTCTGTTGTCGGTGAGAGTTTGGTTAAAGAGACATGACGTTTGGTCGTTTTCGTTTGTTCTCGTTTGCAGTGTATTTTTTGTGGTTATTGGCAGACTTGTATACGACTCTACGAGACATCAAATTTCGAGACCGAGACCGGGACAGTAGGGTCCGAAACCAAGATCGAGACATTGGGGACCGAGACGAGACACAAGGTCCGAGACAGTTTCAAGGCAGTTCACAACGAGTGAAATGCACATTGGACCCAAATCCCGAAACAATTTTCTCTCAACTTTTGAAGTCTAATACCAGGGACAAGTCATTGAAATCAGCCGATCACCTGAATAGTATAAATTAGAAAGAAATTATGTATTTAAGTTATTTAAAGAAATTATATATTTAAGCCATTCTGAAATCTTCTGAATGATTCTAAAATGTAAGCCAAATACATTCTATATATTAGCGATTTGAGAAATTAGATGTTGTTCCAAGCGTTTCGCTTATGTTGGCTTTACAATTTCACCATTTCAGGGTTTTTATGATACATTTTAAGATATTTGCAGCGATATAAAGTAAAAAATTGAAATAAAGTAATAAAGTACAAACTTAAAACTGCTCTTTTCAATATATGTTAATACCAGCAACACCGCTTTTTTAAACTTCCGGAGTTTCGGTATGTCTAGCACTTCAGATTAATAGTTATCCGTTCCGCACAGTACAGTTTCATAGCGCGAATCTGTCAGAAGTTCAGAATTAAAGACTGTTTGCGCGAGAACTATGTAGACCGCTTGTATACAAGAGAACAAGACTTTCGCTTCGAGACAGTTTTCAAAAAGTCAAGAAATGACTTCGAGACCGAGACCGAGACAGAGGGGTCTGAGACCGAGACATCAAAAAACCTATCTCTAGACGTCTCGAGACCGAGACAGTGTCTCGAGACCGAGACAGTGTCTCGAGACAATCCAAGTCGGGTTATTGGGGGGGGGGCTTCAAGTAAGGCTTGGGGACCTCAAGTACCCTAGCATCCACTGGATGGACCGAAGCTGTAGCAACCGGAATGTCGGCACACCTTCCAGGACAGAGTTATAATAATCCAGGCGCGACAAGAGTCGCATTGGCGTCGAACGATCAATTTCGTCGTATGACTATAATCTGACACATTTGCTAAAAACAAGACATGCAGAGGGAACTGACATACGCCTTCATAGATGGTCTTCATCCGGAAGTACTCAATGGTTCCGGACAACACGGTTCGATTCCCAATCTGGAAATGCCTCCACTGTCGCTATTCAGTCCTTCCTCGCGCTTGTCTTAAGCCAAACCAATATCGTATAAATTCTGTATTTCCGGGTTAAGTCTGAACCGATTTGAAGACATCCAGGTATGAACGTTCATAACAATTGTCTGCATCTTCGACATACAATTAATTAGTATTTCAAACAGGCTGCACGTTAAGTACATATAGATGTCATCAACAGACTGATGAACCCGAGCTGCAAGAGTGGAAATAATCTTGGTAAAATTGGCCACATAGGCCTATACGATGTACAAAAGTGGCCCAAAGACTGAATCCTGAGAAAAACCGAATTTAACGGGTGTTCAAAAACTGATATGTCCAAGCCGATGGTTACCGTAATTGCCCGCCCAACCAGAAAACAGCGAAAACACTCCAACAACCGATCCAAAACTCCATGTGAGACGCTAATCGCATCCAGCGCATCAAACGCCGTGGAGTCCGAGCTGCGTGACCTGTCCGACGTCAGTAGCGTCACAGACATAAGACACCTTCTTTGTCATTCCGGCGGATTGTTTTGGCTGAATGATGAATTTGCTCAGTAATTTCTAACATGCCGGAGTTTGCTGGTTCTAATTTCGGGCACCGGATTTATTCGTCGTTTCTGCTGCAGGAGGAAGAGCGACGTCGAGTTAAGTATCAACAGATTATACTGCATTGTGCATGTGAGCAGTTTGACAGAAAGAAAGATTGAAAAGGGAGAGACCCAAGGACTGAACCACGAGGCACACACGGAACAACAGGCAATTGGATCAGAGCGAGTTTATTGCAGCTTCTTGAAAACGATAATCAAGATAATAAGATATGCAGATAAGAGAGAACAGATTTAAAAGGACTAAAATTCGGAGACGATATTACATGTCCCGATTTTGGAATACTGGTGTAATCTGATAAAACTTAAACGTTTCCGGTATGGATCTGCACACTCTAAAGCTTAGCAAGATTCGGACCAAGTCCTTGCAAATATGAGGTAAGTAGCCTAATAGTAGCAGTATAGTCGCAAAAACAGCAACAGCAACAGTAGTCACTTCACTGATCACCAACAACTTAAAAATATACCGACAATCAAGTTTAGACCTACATCAACATGAATCACAGGGAGAACTGAAAGGGAACCATATTGGTCCCGCTATGCAGAGTGGTCGAAGTACAATGTAATGTTGTATACATGGCATCAATCTATCTATCTATCTATCTATGGAATTTATATAGCGCCCCTTCAAGATAACTACTCAGAGGCGCTCCCGACCCAGGCCCGGTCAAAGAGGAAGGTCTTAAGTAGTCTATAGAAAGAATCAGAGAGGTCTCGCGGGAGAGAACGAAGGTCTGAGGGGAGGCTATTCTAGAAAGAAGGACCAACGATCGAGAAAGCCCGACGCTGTCTAGTAGCAGAGCGAGCATGCGGAACTATGAAGTCACCTCTAGAGGACGAGCGCAGAGATCGGCGACCAGAGCATGCCGAGGTTACAGTGAAGAGCTCCCGGAGATAGACAGTGATCTGCCCAGAACACAGTGCCAGACAATGGAAGAGACCCTATAATGGATGCGCTGCTGGACCGGGAGCCAGTGGAGGACATCACGCATAAATGCAGAGATGTGGCCAAACTTAGGGACACCACCAATTAGACGAGCTGCCGCCCGCAAAACGCCTTCCAAAGGATGCAAACGGACTTGAGGAAGTCCACAGTAGAGCGAAGAGCAGTAGTCCAATCGATTACTAACAAAGGCATGGACCAGAGTGGAGGCAGATGAAGAAGAAAGAGAGCGAGTGACAACCCGCAGCTGGCGCAAGTGGTAGTAGCAAGAACGAGTCAATGCCGTGATGTGCCCCGTGAAAGAGAGTTCCTGGTCCAGGATGACCCCTAAGTTGCGGACCGAGGTGGAAAAAGCAAAGGTATAGGAAATTCAGCAGAGAGGGACTCCAAGTCCAGCTTATCCAGCTGCTGGCGAGTACCAAGCCAGATATATTGAGTTTTTGAAGGATTTAAGCGCAGAGGTTAGTCAATGAAGGATTTAAGCGCAGTGGTTAGTCAATGGTTAGTTTCTTAAGCATAGGGTATTATGTTGATGGATAGTTTGTATTTAAATCCATTGTACATTGATGGTCATTATTCCAATTAAATCAGATGCTGTTTTAGAAGTGCTTTAAGCTGGTGCAAAGTGGGCAGTTGAGTAATCGTAATCGTAAACTTCAGATTTACAACTGTAACTACTAACATACAATACAATACAATACAATACAATTTCCAAAGCGCTACTTAAGCTTAGCGCTGCGTATACCAGTTTATTCATAGTGTCAGAGGGGTTGTCGAGGAATGCCAAAGGAAACTCCAAGTCCGATTGGCAGTCGAAAGATGTCACTATGTCAGCATCAGATTTACGGACGGTCAGGACTACTGCAGACACAGACTGTACCCTGTAGTTACAGACTGGCTTGAAATAATTGAATTTTGATGGTTAAAATAAAAATGTTACGGTGTTGAAATTGTATTAAGCCTACTTGAAAAGGTGCAATGAAATCAATAATTATTTCAAATTTGTTCCATAATCGAAAGTTTTAAATTCAAATGAAAATAATCATTGTAACTGAAAAAATGGCTAAAAAGTGAAAAACATAAAACAATGTTTTTTAAAATGGCGCCCCCTAGATTTTGGCGCCCCATGCAACTGGCTGTGCCTAAGGCCGGTGTCCCGTGATATTCTATCCCCCTAAAGCATATCCCCCGGATGGAATAAACCGGTGTAGAGTATCCGGGGGCATTCTATCCTCCATCACGATAGCCAAGGCGAAAATCCAGTCAAGATCATCGAAAACGATGTAAATTAATTTCAGGTCGAGGTACAAACTAATTAGAGATACGCAAGTTAAAAATTGTTAGGTGTACAATAAATCCATGGCACCTGCGAATAGGCGCTTATGAGAGCGCGCCTACTTGTGCAATCGTAGGCCTAGGTATAATTGTGACCAATTACTGAGCGGGGCAGGTGGTCCACCGGAAGTGTAGTGCTATGGGACACGCGGGAAGGAGTTCAGTTTAAGCGGGATAGTTCAGTATTATCGCTTGTCGGAGTGAGACGGTTTTCGAGGCTCAGCTCAGTGGAAAGAGGATGGTATATGTCACCAACTCTTCTTCTTTAGTTCTTAGTGACCTATCTCAAGCACTTTTCCTTAACTCTAAATATAAATTGCTCAACGTCTTCTAACTGTTGTTAGAATTAAATTGACACAGTTATTTTGTTTCTTTCTTCTTTCTTCAAACACAGTTCTTTAAAACTCAACACTTCAATATCAATGTTCTTCATCAACACAAAATTCAACTGTAACTACTAACATACAGCTCTCTGTACTGCATTAAAACATCTGTTACACTGTATTGTTCAAATTCATTGTCATCAGCAGTTTCTAAGTTTCGCGCCAATTAACACGTGCCGAGAAACTATCTAGTCTAAGCCAATGTTTACTTAAGGCCAAGCGCCCGCTTTCCGACCGCGCAACTAAGACCTATATATATATTAGCATTGGCCGCCTAACAATCGATACACAGTATACATATAAACTTCAGGAACACCTGTGCTCATTATATATGCAAAACGTTTGTTCACAGTATACTTCTCGGCGGACTGAGATTTATAATCGTGCGTAGGCCTACCTAGTGTAAATCGTTGACTGTCTTAAGATTTGATATTTACTTTGATGTACGTACTCGAATGTTGGTTTGTTGGAATATTACAAACTCGGTAAATCTTAACAGCGTAGACTGTAGACCGTAATATATGGTCTACATGTACATATACTTGGATCACACACGCATCATACGTACGACGCCAATTATTCTGGATTTATTTTTGTTCCCCCCCCCCACATCACTTAAATTTCCTCTACGCCTATGGTCGTCTGCATAAAGATGGTGGTCAAGAGAGGAGGATTCTGTAAGATGGCTTAGCGATGATGAGAAGCGGTTCTAGCAGAATGGGAGCGGTTGAGAACAATGGTTAGCGGCTTTAACTATTGCGGAAACCATTTTACACAAAGCTCTTGAGTGGAATCCACCAAATTTTTTTACGGGGAGGAATACTTGGCCACCTTGTCAAGTTTTGTATTAAGTTTACATGTGCAAAACTGTGGTTATATGATCGAACGTGTTTCCTTCTTGTTCTTATTTATTTCTTACTATTTTTTATTCTGTGATGGGAAATATTTTAAATACTAGTATTTAAAATACTTCTTTAAATACTATAATATAAGTACTTTCTACCTGTATTTAAAATACAATGGAATGACAATATTTATACTTTTATTTAAAATACTTTTTTGAATATTTTGTACTTTAAATTATAATGCTAAAATAACAGTTAACAAAGCAATATTACATGCTGCATGAACTAGGCCTGCAAAACTTATTATTGGGCTATTATTATTTACGGGGAAGCCCCTGGTCATGGCCCTCAGGGGTCAGAGGAGCAAAGCCCCTGAAGCTGACCAAAGATAACAAAACGGCAGTAAACATTGAAAATTTACTTCCAGAAGGTAAAACAGCTGTCATACCAATCATTGACAATGAATGATTGGTTCATTGTAAATGAACCAATTGTCACTGTGTGCCTTTACTTCAATCAGGGATTCAAATGGAATTATGAAGACTCAATTAAAAGAAAACCTTGGAAGCCACCACTGTCACTAATAAGAAAATGATCATGCTTTTAAAAAAACTTAGTAGGCGTATTTGCTCAACAAAGAAGCATTCCTGGCCCTTTTTCCGCAAGTTTCTGATGACAGTTTCAAAATCAATTGTTCTGGCAATATTAGACTCAATGCTCAATCTGGCCAAATGCATCAGACGTTAATGAGACATTATAGACCTTAAAAACTCTTAATCATCTTGAGTTTGCTGAATGGTCTCTCTGCAGAGGCTACTGTTGATGGAATTGTCAACAGTATACGTAAGCTGACACAAACGTTTGGAAATATCCAAAGGATTGTACTGTGTTAAAAAGTACAACAGGTCCAATGATGTTAACTGCATGGGTGCATTCAAACTTTGCCTTATGTACTGAGGATAAATGTTGCATTTCTGTTATGACTTATGAAATCCTGACCATTAAGGTCAGCCAGGATATTGCTTTGCTAAAGCTAAAGCTTATCCTGCCAAGTCACTTGCAGACGTAGTTAGATATTTCCACAAGAAATAAAATCTTTCGGCCAGATTTAAATAAAATATGCATAAAACAGAAAAACATTGACTGCAAAATAAGATCTAAAATGTAAGACTGATGAACAGCGAATGAGCTTACCTCCACAATGGTCACTTTATTATTGATATTGACATCTAAACCTACATGTATGTGTCATGACTCAATTGGTCCCTCTCTTTGGAATGCGCTGTCTCCATCTACTCGCTCTCGAATTCTAGCTAGTAACCTCTCTTCCACCTTTGTTTTTCTCAAAACCTTTTTTTTTTGGCCTTGCGCACTGGGAGCGCCTCTGAATGGTTCACCCTATGAGAGGCACTTTATAAATGTTTGAATACAATACAATACAATACAATACAATGACAGCTTAACAGTCCAAAATGCAGTGTATACCACAGCTGGATTTCGCTTAGGCAAGGGCTCCTATTAATATTATCCAGAGGTTCGTGGCTTAGGGTACATCTGCTAGAAATTTGATATACACTGCAAACCCTGGTCTCATGCATGACAAGAATGTGTGTGGAGGGTACTTTGATGAGATATATCTTCCTGCTGATGCTGGAGCCGAGTGTTAGAAATGGTATCACATACAGGGTGCGTATTATGTCTGGGGCGTATATGAGACTTCAGAAGAAAGTTTGAGCATTTACCTTATTATGTAGAGGCTATCAGGGTCTATCAATCTTACAACCCTTGACCGGTACCTCTGCAAGCTCTGGCAGTCAGTCGGTATATCCGATAACCTGGGTGCACGGCAGAAAGGCTAGCTGTCTGTTCGCCTGTCTCCAGTTACATACATGTACTTATGTCTCTATATAGTAGACCTCCTACTATGGAGATAGGTATACAGTCCGACAGATAAACGAATAAACGACTATAGTATTTGTATTGTATTGTATTTGAACACTTGTTTATTCGCCCCTATCTGTTTCCCACTGCGCTCCCGACTACTGCGCGAACAGAATCGGTCTCACACCGAAGCGCATGAGCAATTGCGAGTGACTTGCCCAAGGTCCCAAGCGGCGACTTTGAGGTGGATTCGAACCCGCAACCCTCCTAGCTGCACGGCACCGAACATACCCCTACACCACCGCGCCCCAGTTGTATTGTGATGTGTTGTATTGTGTGTTGTATTGTACTCCACGTTTATAATGCGACCGAGCCACCCGCAGTAAAGATCCGAGAAATTAATCTCTGATAAACCGGACCGGGAAGCGAACCCGGGGCGCCGGCGTGACGAGCAGGCTACAAACCCACTCGGCCACTAGGATACCTTGTAGACCTATTACAGTCGTTTATTCGATTATCTGTCGGACTGTATGCCTATCTCCATACCTCACTCTACATGTATATGTAGAGGTAGACAAAAACTGCAATATACTTGGAAAAGCACAAGTGGCTGTCTTAAGGGCTGCTGTTCAAGACTCCTTGTGACGAATAAAGATACATTATTTCATAAAATGCACTGACATACATATAAATAGTAAAATTGGAGGGGCAATGCCCTCTCCCCTGCCTCCCTCCAATGACGTCCCTGACGTTTTGCAGGACTATTAGACATAAAATATGTGACGGACAATTTACAGCCCAGGTAATGTACAAGCATGACAAATATGGATAGGCTACCGGTGTATTATATTTATATCGTGTAATAATTATGAGATAACCTATTAATTTATTTTGTTTTTTATTAGGATTTTATTGTGTCTTTATTAGGCCCTTGAACTTCAACGATAGCGAAGAGAAAATGGCGACGAACATCTTAAGAAACTTTGTCTTCTCAGCGTTTCTCGTCAGCGCCATCTTTACTTACTACGTCTCAGGCAAGTATAACAAACGACATCTGTGACTATTGTTTACATGTATGTGTACGTGCTTGTGCCTTTGTGTGTGGGTGCACCAATATGTATGCAAAGTGTGCCCACAAGACGTCCCTCCGCCACATAGGCCTATAGGATGTACAAAAGTGGCCCAAAGACCGAACCGTTCGTCTATATCAGTGAGAGAGGAGACCGAGCCCTAGGAACTCCGAGACTATTATAGAGCGAGACGTTTGGCCACCGAGACTAGACGAAGCCTAAGGGTAGTAGTATTTTCAGTTTAACGACACTGTGTGATAGCAAAGATCATTAGCGTCGCCCTTCTCCTTTATCCAGGCTTGGGACTGGCACTGACAGAAAACGATCAGTGGCGGAGTTAAGCCTGAGGGATCCTTGAACGGGCATTTTATAGCCAGCACTCGTCAGTTTCCTTCCTTCTTCATTGTAGGCAATAGGTCCCCGCGATGGCGTTTTGCCCCATTTACATTTTCGGAAACTCTCAGTGACCTTTATAGGCTAAATGGAACACTTGACACTCTTTAAAGATGTCCAGTAGCCTATACTTGCCTCTGAGGGTTACTGTTAATATAGTTTGTTCAAAATTTACCCTATCGCTGCGCCCACGAGAAGGTAAGTATCGTCAGCATACTTATTGACCTTGTTTCAGGTGTGTACTGGTTGCAGGTCCGAGGCAGTTAAGACAAAGGACACATTACGACACATTTACGGCCCACTCTAAGTGCTTTGACCGTGTTGGCCCAGCACCTTGCAACTCTCTTCCCCAGTCTCCGCCTTGAGCTACTAGCTAGTCCTCTTACGTTCCCAGTTCCGGAGACGCCTTAAGATTTTCTTGTTCGCTGACGCAGGCACTGACTCAGGTCGACAGCGCTGCTGATTTCTGAGCGGCGCAATATAAATGTTCGGTTACAGTTACAATTACAATAGGAGGAAGGCCCCACTCCTGAACCCGGCACCACGCTTGAGTTTATATATTAAGTGGTGGTCCTGGTGGGCGTGCTGCCAGCAAACCTTGTCTGCGTTCCGATAGAAAGTTAACGAGCCAATTGTAGATTGCATCCGGGAGGTCGAGTTGAGAGAGCTTTTCAGCGAGAGTATACAGTGCCTTAAAGAGTCAAAAACTTCAGGGAAGTCGACGGAGACGATCGCGACATAGCATTGTGCTCGCGGAGGACGGTGACGTGGTGCAATATGGAGATGAGCGCTGCTGTCGTGGAACCGGTCAGGCGGAACGCATACTGCAGTCATGCGGCATTGAGAAAATATCATAAATATCGTTTCAGACACCTGAAAAGTCGAAGCACATTATCATCTGCAAGCACTACATCGATAGAACACTAATAAAAGGAAGTTAAGAGTTCGGGAAATAATTAAGCCTATCCTCAGTGTGTTCTCTACAGCAACAGTGAGTGCTATAGAACTCATTAATTTGGTCTAACTTTGAATAGCTGTCAAAGCAACTGTCTCTAATGTTAACTGTCTTAACGGCTGAATAAAACGTCTTGAAATTCAGAGTTCAATTTTCAAGAAACTTAAAAAATCCCTAGATAAAGTCTTAGCCACGATTTTCATAAAAGAAAACACTATTTCTAACGCAATTTAGACCTTAAATTAGTGCTATTTGCTTGCAAGTAACGCCACAAGAATCGCGAAACTTTAAACACTTAGTCGACACGATCAAAGGCTCATCCTCTTAACCGTATTTGAATCCACAGTTCCCATTTGTCAAACCAAATAAAGCCTTTTCCATCTCCTTGGACGACATCATGCCGTTGCACTTGAATGCAGTGGCGTCACTACGGGGGTTCGAGGGGTGTGGGCCGCACCGGGTGTCACCATCGTAGGGGTGACACCAAAGTGACAAAATGACTGTCTAAACAAATTTTGTGCAGAGTTTCAGCAGAAATTAATTATTTTTAAATTGGCAGTAACAGACAACAACGAAAACTTTTTCGTAAGCCCTGCTCAATGCTTACATGTATTGTATCAATTTATCTAAAGCTGAAACTATTCTAATTTACTTGTTAGAGGCTTTAGAGCCTTCTAATTCGCTACGGTCAGTGCCGTCAATATTAATCAATTACAATAACGCTTCAACGTGGTGAAACAGCTAGAGGCACTAGGGCTTTCTCTAAATGAGAAGTACAGTCACCTAGTGGAGCATTCAATTGAACAAGCCATCAAAGCCATGTGTGAGACTGTTCAAGTGAATAGTCTGATATCTGCCACTGAAGAAGAGTTGAAAAGTGTCCATTCCAAAATTGACCACTTTCTATGATGAAGTGTCTGAGAGTGCACTTTTAATAGAAATACCAATTAAGGCTGAGAAGGCATCTGAAAGCAGCACAGATTAATCTGCAATAAGCCAAAGATTGGACAATAGGGCGCTATAGTCTACGTTTTAACATTCATAGCTGAATGGGACTTCGTGGAATCTCTCCCAGCCCTTTCACTAAGCCTGAAATGATTTCTGACGATCTGTGTGTCTTTGGCATCATGTGAGAGAAGCTTTTCAAAGCTGAAACTTATAAAGAACTATTTACGATCTACCATGGGGCAGTCAAGGCTTTCCGATCTGGCCATCAATTGAAAGTGAGTTGCCGAAAGGCATTGATTTCGGAGAAGTGATTCGCAAGTTCGCAGTCTAGAAAGCTAGGAAAGGAAAGTTCTGATCTAGTCGAGATGTTCGCTAAGTGCTATGCTTTCGTATTTGTTCCAGTTTTTTTATTATTTCAATTATGAGTATATTTCCATATAGCCCATTTATATTTTTAATTGCTAACCTGGTTTTAATTCATAATAGGCCTATACTTATATAACAATGTTTTCTTAAATAATCACCCAAAATGTCCAATTATTTTTCCTTATTATATAAAATTTGCCAATTGACACTACTGTAGTTATAATTTTTATAATATAATTTTCTGTATTCTTTGCACATTATTTTATAAGGAGGCTTGTATAAACTGCAAGCACCTTCATTGCCCTCCAGAGTCCATGCATATTTGCTAATTTGATTTTTAATGATGTAACTGCTGACCTGATGGTAAATGATCAAAACAAGAAATTAAAAAATTACGCATGCGTAATTTTAATTCTGCTAGTTGTTAATAGGCCTATCACTATTATTACATTACATTCTGTTATAATATTATACAGGAATTACGATTTACGGGTAACATTAGTACAAAAATCATTAAGGATTCTGCATGGTCTGGAAAGGGAGGGCGTACATGGGGTGCCACCATGAGTTACCGCACCGGGTGACACCAACCCTAGTGACGCCACTGCTTGAATGCACCATCGCCCATGTGCACAGGAGTAACAAAGGTTCTTACTGCATTCATAGCACCGATGGTTATTACTATCTGGTCTCCATTGACAGTGGTTATCTTTTCAACTGAATTCATACCTTTATTGGCAACTATATTTGTACCGGGTTACCTGCTTATGAACACATTTGATACTTGTCTCGTCTATTTCCAAATTTTAAGTCCATACGCTTAATTGTGTTGCACCAAGCGCTTTCTTGCAAACCTGGTAAGATTTCTCTACCTGCGGTCGATTGAGACCTTGCTTATACTGGTTGCTTCTTAACTTTTTGTGGTGAAATCTGGGTGTCTTTTCAAGTATTCATAAAGCCGTGTAACCAGTCTTTACCAGCCGACATACATGAAAATGGATTATCTTGAATATTCAGTTACACCGCCAGAGCGAATGTCACGTATTTGATGTTGTCAATCCAAATAAAGCCTTTTCCGTCATTTTGATGTGTGCTGCTCATATTCATGCTGTAGATAAATTGCCGAGGCTAACGATTCCGGGTTACTGACCCCGGTGCCTATATTATATGCAGCGTTTTCGGTGGTATAGCTTACTGTCTGACATCCGTTTAAAGCGCACAGGTCCAGAATGAACTGCCTCCAGAGCAGTATACAACCTATCATAATTACCTCTGTCTATAATAATTTTTGTAAACACTGTAATTGAGAATAAGCATCAAACGGATGTAATGACTTCTTTCCCACCGTTGTAATTAATGCTAATAAAGTTGCTTCGAGTGAACCGCAATCAACATCGAATATAAAATACAGCCCGTAAAAACAAAAGTTTTTTACTATATCCATCTAGTATCCTATAATGCGTCTTACGAAGCAGTTACCTCTACAAATATATAGTACGCGTTCATTTTACGACATAGCGTGCGTTTAATCAGGCAGCGCGCCCGTTTTTGTTGCGGCCAATGACAACGCTGCGTCCCCGATTCGAAAAGTTGAGTCCCCGATTCTATAAGCTTGCCTTGGGGAGCTGAAATTTTGTATAGAATGAAGTGTCTGCGAGGGCGAGTCTATCTGCCAAGTTTCGGACGATTGAATGATTGTAAGTGATCGAATGAGTCGTCGCAAGATTTGACTTTTTAGCCTGTGGCTCAAAATAGCATAGAATAAGTTAAAAGATGGATAAAAAAGGCAACAAAACGCTTCTGAATGTGGGTCAAAACATCTACGGGACACTTTGCCCCGCTTGGTGCTACACTGTTAGATTGCCTATATCACACAAAAGCGTAGCATAAAAGCTTTATATACTATGCACAATAATTCAATATACCGTGTACTTTCAAACCATTTTTATACTAATGGCTATGCCTAGCACTTTGCGCCATAAATTATACAGAATTGATAGCAAACCATTACATGGAAACAGGAAACAAATAAATTTTATTGAATATAATATTAAGCAAGCCATCAAAGAGACAAAATGGATGACGATTATCTCAAATGTGTACAACGAAAGACCCACTAACAGTCTAACAGTTACATTACAGCACAGGAGATACTAAGTTGAGTGGGGCGTTTTGCCCCGAGGGGCGTCTTGCCCCATGCTACACCACATATATGGAAAGCAGTATTAATAAAGTGGAAAGCAGTATTACTATATTGAATCTACAACACATCACAATACAACTGTGGTTTAAACAATGCACCTCATAGTCGCCGCGTAGGGACTAAATTTGCATTCGTGAAACCTATAAGTAGTCCAATGGGAAATCGGTTGGGGCGTTTAACAAGTGTTCATTCATTTTGACCCTAGCAATGCACCTCATAGCTAATTCATTCGTACGTACCAAACCAGTGTACCATTTCGATTCATTATGCCGCTGCTAATCACGCTGAGATAGCCACTGCATGGCTATTAGCCTACGTAGGTTGCTTGCTGTTACGGACACAAACAGTTGCTGTGGTGTGTTGACAATTAGACGCCAATAATTGAAACGAACAATAGCAGACTGTTGTTAAGAGCTGCTGATGAATTAACTATTCTTATTATAGCGTTCTATTAACCTTATTTCCTTCTGCAAAATCCGTAGACCGCATGAGGCCATGAACATGTTCCGCTTGGCCCTCGGGGCAAATTAACGTGGCAGGGTAAACTGGCCCGCTAACAGTAATTATTCGAAAAAATAGAACTACATTCTTAACAAATTTGTAACTTGCAACAGCGACCTACAGTCCTTCACAAACCGACCACCGGGCCAGCCAATAAATCATGAGCAGTGCCGGATTAATGCAACAGCTCACTGAGGGTCGTCCAAAGGATGAGGTCAAGAGAAGACAAGTTATCCTAAATTAGGTTTATGAATTAGGAGGATTTCGCCTTGGAGATAGATCAGCGTACGAAGCGGTTTATATATTCTATCGTAATCGTAATCGTAATCTCAAACTTCTAAAGCGCCACTGAAAGCCAAGCGCAGGGCACCAGATTATTCACAGCGCTGCGTCTAGTCAGAAAGTTGTCCAAAAGAGTAGTCCGAGGGAGGTCAGAGTCCTGTTTCCAGATGATCAGAGAGTTCTTTGAAAAAGGGGAGTCGTGATCGGTAGGGGTGTCCAGAAAACGGATACATTGCAGAAAATAACCGTTCCGTATTCATTATTCACGAGGGCGGAGGCTGTAGCGGCGATTCTTAAGAATGTAGGCGGGAAAAGCCCCCGAACATAACCTACCTAAACACGGTGGACTGAAGGGGTATGTTCGGTGCCTTGCAACTTGAGGGTTGTCGATTTACGAATTTTATCACCAAGTCGCCGCGGAGTCCAATTTGCATGATCTTTTTACTGTTTATTTCTCTGCAATATAAGCTACATCGCAGATGAAATATAGATACTAAATGCAGGGTTATTCAACCTCATTTCAAGGTCATAAGAAACAAAATCTAACAAAAATCGAAGAAAAAGGATCAGATCTCAGCTAACGATTGTTGAAATTGGTTCATTTTTTGAGTATTTCTCGTCTTGATACTGGCTGCCTGTGATGAGAAACAAGGATACCAAATGTAAGATGATCAAACAGTTATTTTACGGACAAAAGGTCAATTTTAGAGAAAAATCATGGTCTGAAATTGACCTTTTTGTCTTTAAAATAACTTTTGATCGTCTTACATTTACTTACTTACGTCTTCGATTTTTTGTATATTTTGTTTCTTACGACCTTGAAATGACTTTGAATTATGATGAATTTGGCATCTATATTTTATCGGAATATAGCTCTCATCGAGGCAAACAAACAATAAAAAGTTTATCTAAATTGGACTCCTCCTTAATTTTTTTGATTAAAAGAGTAAATCGATAATGGACCCAAGTTCCAAGATAAAAGCATGGGCGCCTTCAGTCCTGGGAGTTTAAGTAGAGTATGTTCGGGGGCTTTGAGGGACCTCAGGATAACATTTTAAAATTCTGTAAAAATATTTATAGACAATATATGAATAGAATAATGGGGAAAAATAGGGAATGCTTGGTTTCTGCAATGTATCATTTTTCTGGACACTCCTATTGATCGGCCTCAATCGCATTCAAGTTGGTTGCTATTTCGATAGTTGATATAACAATAACTAAAGGATTCGTTTTATTTCCGTTCACATATTTCAGGTGTATATTTCGGAGTGTGCGTTTCAAATATGTTACTACTGCTGCTGCTGCTGCTGCTGCTGCTGCTGCCAAAAATGCTGCTGCTACTACTACTACTACTACTACTAGTACTACTATTCCTTTATTTAACAAACTCGTTGACACGAACGCAAGAAGATTACAAAATCAACAGTTTAGATATCGATTGGACAAAAATAATAGTCAAATAGATAAGAGGGTTTGGAATGTATTAGTGACTGAGACCTATTGCTAAAGAAAATGATTGTTTAGCCTAAGATATCTACTCAGAGGCGCTCAATCGCATTGTTTAGCCTACCACTAGGTATGAAATTTCGATCATCCCTAGCCGGCAGAGTGAAATCATGAGGCCGGGGTCGCAGATTATAATGACGAGTAATTATTGGTGGAAACAGTGAACGTAACACATGGAAATCGTTCCTTATCACTGCCTTTAGTAGACTGGCGTCAGCATCACACACCAGCTGATCGATATCCGGTGAGTTAGGAATGGTGTGCAATGTATTTTACTTTCAACATTATCCACTTGAAATGTGTTTAGCTATAAAATAATTATTTCTTCATTTAATTTAACAGCTGACGAAACTGTCCAATGGAGATATTTTGGCATATACGGTAAGAAGACTATAGTCTATATCTAACATATGCATACCTAAAATCTTATATTTAGGCTAACTTTTTCGCTCGTTGCTTTATGAGAGCTCACTGAACTAGCAGAGACAATTTCTATAGTTTAATTGAGCTTCAGACTTGTATTGATTGATTAGTCTATAGATCTATTATATCACCGAATATGATGATATGATGATGATGATGATAATATGATATGATATGATAATAATAATAATAATAATAACGACAATTTATAACGGTCATGCCGTTACAAGGTCGCCTTACAACACATGATTTAGGAATTCAGTGATGAGATTAAACTAAAACAATCGAAGATAAGTTTTCCACCATTGACAACAATGCTTTTGATTCGCCTGAATGAATTTGGTGATTCCATTTAGTGAGGCAGTGTCAGAAGATCGATGAGAAAGCGAAATTGCGTTGCGATTTTGTTATTATATTCTAATGCTCGTAAGCTGTTTGTATATATTACTGGACGAATAAATTACAGCCTGAGCGCGTGAACTCATTCTGTGGATGTGTTTTTGGTGTGATTTCAACATAATTAGGTGTTCAGAACTGGTCAGACATTTTCGCAGACTGCAATGCCAAAAACCACACGCGACAATCGCCTGTAGACATTGTGAATGCAGAGACTGAAGTAAATACTAACCTTCCGCAGATAAATCTAGTCGTCGATGGAGCGATCAACGGCCCAGTGACTATTGTCAATAATGGACACACAGGTAGATTTACTTAACCTGTGCTAGTTAAATTTTATTCAATAAGAAGTAAGTAGTGACTTAATGAGGTCTGCTCTAATCGATTACTTATTATGTGTGTTATCTCTTCGTTTTGGCGAAGTAGGCCTAATGTGAGCTTTATTTACGTTCTAGGAATCTAGGTGATATATATCTAGAAAGTACTTCTCAGTTGGTCGTTCTTAAAACTCGTTAAGCCTAGGAGCATTTATTATTATTATTATTATTATTATTATTATTATTATTATTATTATTATTATTATTATTATTATTATTATTATTATTATTATTATTATTATTATTATTATTATTATTATTATTATTATTATTATATCACTTGGGAGTGAAGGATTTGCTCAAGGTCCCCACACTGCAGTAACCATCTCAGAGGAGGGTCGAACCTGTACCCGACCGGGACCGGTTATTATAATTACTCTGCGCGTTACACGGCGAGAACCATAGTTGTAAAAAACGTTTTTTTCGTTTTTTATTCTTCTCCAAAAAACGTGGTTTTTTTCGTTTTTTATTTCTCGTCACGTTTTTTTCCGTTTTTTATTTTTTGTATGTAACTTTATTTATTTATTTACTGTCTGTTACTATTTGTTTAATTTTATTTTTATCTAATACCCCTTACGTTGTCTCCGTCCTTTCAAGGATTCATCTATTATTTATGTCACTATTTAGTGTCATCAGTTGAGAAATAAACAGCAGAGTTCAGGAAATAAAATGTATAAAAGTTATTTGAATTTCTAAGTTATCCAAAATGTGAAATGTTGTCTTTATACTCGGTAATCTCTGGTTGACTGATAGACTGACGGATATTACTCCATATCAAGTCAGAATTGTATATCTCAGCAGAATTCATCAAATTGTAACATAACTTTACACGTTATACCAAATATCTGTAATTTCTAGCCAAGCAGCCTTTATAGATATGTTTTGATGTATTCACTCAAGTACTGCAGATTTATGAATATGAAACCCTGTTTAGCAAAGTCTAGTAATGAGCTGTAGTGTTTTCAACAGTCATTATTCTGCTTCATAAACTCTTATGAATGTCTCCATACAAATGGACCAAAGATCCTTTTGGCCCTCACTTTTTAACCTAACTGTGTCAGTGTTTGTGTACACAAATAATGTCTAGCAGTACCCTGGAGTACAGAAGTACTCTTGGAAAGGCCTTTTCATGTTAACTACCACTTTATGGACTGGTCTCTCTCTATAGGCCTAAGGAAGCAAATGTAGAGTAAATTCATAAATACAGAGAGAGCTAATTATCGCCTCTGACAGTTCCTTTTGACCTCATGTCTATTATTACTTAAGTCAAGGACAATAACACAGGAGAAGGAGGCCAAGGCTTAGCTGGCTGAGCTGGGAGCAGAGATGCTGTTAGTCCTACCACTGTTTTGCAAAAGATCTCTTTTCAGCTGCACACAAATAATAAGGATATAGCCGGTAATTGCAGTGTATGAAACAGTCCTTTGGATTAACCTGCTGCTTCATAGACTAGCATTTGGCATACCTGAATACCAGTTTTTTATTAAATCTATAATAATAATATATATTAATAAAGGTTTCAACACAAAAGGTCATAGGGCCAACCAGTTCCACCTGCAAGCCTTGAAGGCCAGAAATCCTCACCCCCACATATTACCTCAAATCTTATATAATCTAATGACTTCTAAAGAGCCATTATGTTTTTATATATATACATCAATCAGAGAATTTGCACAGTGCTCCTTCATGGCTACCTAGGAATCACCGAACAAAATGTGTCTTAAGATGACCAGAAATCATTTCCTGAACTGTTAAAGATGCTAGTGATCGTATGTCCGGTGGCAAATTGTTCCAGTGAGTCAGACCCACAGAGAGAAAGGAACGCCTAGCTCTCGCATTGACGTGCAAGAGCGATGGACCATGAACTGGCCATGAGAAACAGAACACAGCCGGTGTTGGCCATGTTGGCTTCAGACTGATGTGAATAGCTCTGAGATGTAGTCTGGTGCTGAGTCAGCAATCGTAGCCCGGCCCATGAGGAGCAGTTTGACCACTGATCATGTTACAAGAGCACAGGCGATTGATTGTGTGGCATCACCAGGCTTAACATTACAGCCATTAAAAGTAGTTATCTAAACATGTGAAGTGCAGACTTGGATAATTATGTAAAACATACAGATTTAAACTCTAGTTTTTAAACATTATAATTATTATACAACTACAGTAAACTAGTAGGACTGTGCAATCATCTTTAACATGTTACACTTGCGTATATTATGCTTGAGATAAGCCATCTGTTAAGGCACTATGTGTCCTGCGCACATGATTATATCAATATAGTATCTTCCAATGGATGGATCCACTGTTAAATCTTGGCAATTGGCAGAGGACATGCTTCTGCTCTATTATATTATTAAACTGCCAGCATAGGAGGTTAATGTTGTAAACATTTTGGCCTTTGTGCTTTTGATCCTGTGATTATCATTTGACAACTTTCTTAGAATCATAGAAGGACCTTCCTTCCCACGTAGCTAATAGTTCATTGCTTATATCATGTCACAACAGCAATATTTCCTCACTTGGATCCAGTTTCATGTCTGACAAAATTTTAATGTCTATCGGTAGCAAATGTTTGGCGGTTTATGCTTCTGTTTTTCCATTTTCTTGCTCTTTGTCACTCCATGTGCTCCATGGCCTGTCCTATAACTCCTCCTTCATCCTTTTCTCTGCCTTTAGCTTAGTTATATATATGCAGCCTCAACTGCTCTCTACTTGATGCAGACTTTGTACTCTTCTGGCTCACTGCTGGAGTTTGTTATCTTAGTTTCTATCAACACTTGAGGTCCTCCAGCCCCTCATAGTTAATAGTTTGTTGGTTGATGTAATGGACTTAATGTACTTTCCATATTTTAGAGTTCAAACGAATTTAGCAGAGTTCAATTTACTCTGCTCTAACATTACAATCTGTAACAAATTTTGCATAGTATCCTTCACTGTAGTGTACATGTTTACAATCAAAGCCAGTATAGGTAGCATGCAAGATGCACTTACAACTTTCTTAGCTTCAGTGTTGCTCTTGGTTCAATTCCATCCAATGGTTACCTCCATCTAATGTTCATCTGGTTTGCTATAGTTGACCCTCCATGCTGGTCTCATCTGTTATAGATCAGTTGGTCTTCATTCTCTATTTTGCTGCTTTTGTCTCTTTTTCATTCTGCTGATCTTTACATCTCTTGATTCTTCTTCTGTGTTCTCAATTTAACTGGCAGTAATGGTGTGTAATTTGTTTATTTATGCAAAACTTTTTTACAGATTTTAATTAATTGTCAGTCTATGCAAAATTTGTTAAAAGATTTTTTGTTGATCAATATAAAAATAATATCTTGCATGTTGCGATGCTATCCAGAGGTTGCTCTATCAGTTCAGCCTCTCTTTGAGCTTCTGCTTGTTGGCTTTAATGTGCCTAGTCTTCGTACTTTGATAAAATCAGATGTAAATGACAGATGTGAAACTGAAAAAGTCATAGGGACATTGATTGAGTCACACACAACACAGTCGTAGATTAGAGCACAGAGCACCTGTGAATATTTTTCCTTCAATATTTACATAGTATTTTCTCTTGATGAAATATTTAATTTTTTAAAGTCCAACAGAAACTGCAAACTGAGGAAAGCATTGATTAGGTATAGGTGGGAACAGAGGGGAATGTAAATTGCGTTTTGCTTCATGTAGGAAACCTGCTCATCTTATACACTGCTATACAACAATGTGAACACGCCATGTGTGTTTGTGCATTGGACCATGAATCTGGAACAATTTAAAAAAATGCTTTGTCACCAGAAGCAGCTCAAGAAACATTTTCAGCTAATTACGGTCAATAGGTTAGAAAGTAGTGAATGTCTAAGAGTTCGTTACTTTCTAAGTTTGCTTTGTCTCATGTGTTTTGAATTGTTGTGTTTGTTTTCAGGGCAGACGTTGTTTTGGTTTGTTTTTCGGTTGTTCATCCTCGTTCTTTGAGAAACGTCGTAAACCATTGGTTCCCTGAAATCCAGAATCTCTGCCCTGGTGTGCCAGTCATACTTTGTGGATGTCAAGTAGATCTCAGGTATCTCTGTAAAGACCCAGGCTTCATTAAAATGGACAAAGGATCATTTTTTCGGTAAGAAAGATTAAACTTTTAGTTTCTATAATCTGTGGCACTTGTCTCCTAACATGTTCTGCTTTGTTCGCAATGGTTTTCTATATTCAGTTATTAAGAGCATAGGAGCTCTTATGGGGCAGTGTAACACATTTTTAAACTGTTTGGAGAACAGTCACAGTTGATTCAGTTGAGTGATTCTGTCTTGAGCTTACTACTAAGCTAGAGTATCTCTGACATGAGTTGCCTAAAACATCATGCATCAAAGTTTGAGGCCATTGAGAGATTATTAGAGCATGTAATTCAAGGGTGTTAAGTGGTGGAGGGGTTGGGCCTCTGTGAGTGCCTTGTTCATCTGCATCTGTAAACATGACTCCTTTATATTTATAGTGGATGTATGACAGTTTAATTATTGGGCCTACCATCCATCACTGGCATCAGTTAATCTCAGCTGTTTGTAAAGTTGACTTATTAGTCAAAACAGTCTTGTGATGATTGTCCACAGTCCCAGTTATTCAGCGGCATCGCTATGATGCTTACAGAAAAACATGTTTAACCCAAGACAGGAGAATTACGAGCAGTGAGTTATAAAAAAAACTCAATGTGGAAACAATACCAAAGTTTTATGGGAAAACAAACTACAAGAATAAGCATATCAGCAACTTTATGCTAGGCCCTATATGATTTCAAACAGTAATTAATTTTAAAAACAGTAATAGCACTGTTCTACAAAGCTGTCTTTGTTTGCAATTGAATCAGACTCCACTTGAAAACATGGAGCTAAAGGTACTTTCCCACTTTTTAATGTTTCTGGCAGCTAAACATGTCATGTTTAGCTAAATTGCTTGTTGATTAGAATTATAAGTAGCAACATCTTGTAGCTAATAGATTAGAATTAGAATTAGCTGCAGTTAATGAATTAGCAATTAGAATTAGATTTGGATAATTCATGCATATATTTGCTTCCTGGATATTTCAGTGTTTAATCAAAGCACAGAAAATTACAGCAGCAAGTTACTGTAGTCTCTTTAGCTTGCATGGTTTTCCTCGTTGGCATGTGATATCAGGGAGCTACAACTCTATTAGGTTTAAGAAACCTTTATTTTCAACATCAGAAATTGGTCGCATTGACTGAATCAAGTAGTTTGACACAACAGTTGTTAACTCATTCTTAACATAATTTCAACAAATCTAATCGATTAGAATTAGCTAAAGATTGCTAATCAATTAGAATTCGAATTAGGGTCAAGTGACAGCTAATCTATTAGAATTAGAATTAGCTGTTTATCTACTCGATTAACTAATCAATTAGAATCTAATTGATTAGTTTCCCATATATCTCTGGTTTCTTGTAGTTGACTACAAAAGTGCATTACACGTGATGGGGTGAAATATGTGGCTGGCAGCAGTTGGGGGAAGAAGACCTACATGTATGGACAGAGGCAAAGTGTTTGAGGAAAATGCTTCTTCAGTGAGAGATAGTCTGAAGTGGTGCGGCAGGAGTTACCCTGTCCCCCTAATAATCACACCCTGACCTCTGATCATTTGTCATTATATAGTATTCCAAAGTATACCAGTTCTATCATGTATGTGCTTGCCTATGTCAGTTTATTGCAGGTGAGACCAGACCAAGGTGCAGGGTCTTTGTTAGGTTGCACTGTTTATTGTTAGATTGCATAAAGAGTGGAGTCCCATAAACACTGTAGGATCCTTCTGGCCATATGATATGTTCTTTGTGTACCAGTTCAAGCCACACAGCTTTTTATTGTCTGCCTCTTTAGCAGCAACTGTGCTACACAGGTCCTTTGTGCTTATAAAGACCTGGGCAGTTTGCACATAAGAGTTATGGTCCCTAGGTCTTTACACTTCATTTCCAAGGTTCTTTTGTCAAATTTCTCTGTTGTTTGATGTTATTTAACACTAAAAAGTGGAGTCAACTCAAGGTTTATGAGTATGTGACCATGGTCTTGAAGTTTCAGTTTAGTTGTGCAGTTTGTATTAATTATGTAGAGGCATAGCTAGGTATTTTACTGCCCCAGTGAGTGATGGCAATTTTGAATTTCAACGAAAAAACAGCAATTTAGAGAAATGTCATGTGCTGAACAGTTCTTGGAAGACATACTATCATGACACTTGCCAGACTCAAAACAAATGTTTCTATTCTGGATAGCGGCAAAGTCTTTGAGAACTTCATCGTAATGAAGCATAACTTCTTTCTCTTTAGAAAGAACAGCAAGAGTTGTTGGATTCTCTTTGTAACACTGGAGACCACAAATAGGATTTAATAAGTTTCTTTTGTTGAAAATTTTTTCACAAAAAGCCACTGAGTCTGGCAGTATGAACAGAATCTGAAGAACCAAAATTTTCTATGCCTCTAATCCCATTGATAAAATGTATGTGAGCGTCCACTGCCATCCAGTCAAGAATGAAGTCCATTTTGTTTTGCTTTATTGATGGAAGCGATTATATCCATATAATCATGGTACAGTTCTAATCCATTGAGATCTTTTGAAGAATGCTATATATGCCAGGTTGTGCAGTTAAAGATTTTGTGGATCTGTCTTGATTAGTATTTTGAAACCTTACGGTTGCATTGAATGTAAATTGTGGTAATTCTGGACTTTAACTCCATTAGATCCGTACTCTCTTCAGCTCTAGTTACTGACTAATGAAACTGCTCTGACATGCTTTATTCATTGTCTAGATCAGTCGAAAGTTCTGTTATTGTCTCTCAAGGCCGTCATAAACTCCATGCAACTTACAGCAGCTATTGCTCTTTACTTTTGCAATTTCCTAAAGTGAGCTTCACTTAGTTTCTGTTGCTTCATTTTTGTTAAGATAATCGATATGTGCAAAGCGATGAACAGAAAATACTAACACTAAATCTTGCAAATATTCTGTGCCTTTATGACTCAGTGCCGCCACCTATAGTACACTTCTGTTAAGGGTGACCCTGGCATTTGGGAAAGGTCAACAAGGCAACTACCTGGGGCATCATGCATACTAGAACCTGACACTTTGTTCCCACTGATACATTGGACCTGAAAACTATCCCAGTGATAAATTTGGCTGTCAATTAAACTTGAGAGGGTGAAGTTTTGATCTGACACACACCATGTGTCATCCTGAAAGACAGAAAGAGGGGCAGAGGAATGGAGAACAAGGTTGAGCCGTCTGGTAGTGAGAAGAGACAGAGCTGCATTGACAAAGTGACCGATAAACAGCTTCTTAAATATAATACTTGGTGCTTGGGTTTTCAGAGAAAGAGAGACAAAGACAACTGAGAATTGAAATTTGGTAGACCTGTATATCAGGCTGCTAAATGAACTCTGCCTCTGCCCTTACTCTGGCAGTGCCAGTCCCAAGCCGAGAGAAAGGAGGGCAGCACTAATCATTTTTGTTATGACAAAGCATTGTTAAACAGCAACTAACTACGTTGGGTAAATCTGTGGGCTTTGGAGATTGGCTGTCACTGTCTTTGGTGTGATCACCATTGAAGTATAGGGCACAGATGATAAAATTATGTCTTTAAATATCTCATTTTGATGCCCTATTTTCCACCCCTTGGGATTGCTGCCCAGTGTGTTTTATGCCACACCACTTAACCCCTAGCTGCACAACTTTAATTATGTAACAGAACATTTCTGTACAGTTCTAAGGATTCTATTTATGAATGTAGGCCTACCTGATAGCGGTGTGACTATCAGTTTTTTGTTGTTACCAATAAACGAATATAATAATAATATTTAGCATTCTGAGGATTTCTCAAAGGTGCTTCTCCTCACTAGTCTACACAGTAGGCTTAGCTCATCTGAAAGCGAATAATTGGACCTAGTCATAACAACTGAAGAAAATAATGGTAGAAAATATGAGTGTGGGGGAGCATTTTAGCACTAGTGATCATCTGGTTATCAGATGGGAATTAGTCATGGAGCAAACCCAGGAAGTCAAAGCGTATGTGAAAAGACCCAACTTCTTTAAGGCGGACTATGAATTAGTGAGGGAAAGACTGAAGGAAAAGGATTTGGAATCTGCAGTAAGGGGTTTGGGAGTGAACGATGCATGGAAGAAGTTTAATGAAGTTATGAAAGAGATTATTGAGGAGAACATACCCAAGCACAAAAGGACCAACAAGAAGAGGCCATGGGTAACACGCGAGGTTCAAAGAAAGAGAAGGGCAAAGAACAAAGCTTGGAAGAATTTTCAGCAGTTGAAGAAGGAAAGAAAGAATGTTCTGGATTGTGACTATGTTGCACGACTTGAGAAATCAAAAGCAAAGTATGTGAATAAAAGAAACATCTGCAATAATGCAAACAGGCAAGCAATAAAAAGCTTTGAGGAGAAGTTATCAAGAAATGTAAAAGAAGACAGCAAGAGTTTCTACAACTATGTTAGAAGCAAGCAGAAAAGGAAAGAAAGGGTAGGGCCATTGAAAAAGGAAGAGCAGAATGGAGAAGTTATTGTGGATGATGTGGAAGCTGCTGAAACGCTTAATAAATATTTCAGCTCAGTGTTTACATTGGAGGAATTGGGAAACATCCCTGAACCCAACCAAGCATTTTTAGACAGTGGTGGTCAAGGACTAACACAGATAATGTTCACGAAGGAAAATGTGGTGGAACAGCTGAAAAGGTTAAAAACTGACAAGAGTCCAGGAATAGATGAACTACATCCTAAATTCTTACATGAAGTGAGGGAAGAAATTGGAGAGGCATTAGCACAGATCTTTAATAAATCGATACAGACTGGAGATGTACCACAGGAATGGAGAGATGCTCTTGTAGTGCCATTGTTTAAAAAAGGAAATAGAAGTGAACCATGTAACTACAGACCAGTCAGTTTAACCAGTGTTGTGTGTAAGGTCATGGAGAGAATTGTTAAGGATAATATAGTGGAACACTTGAATGAGCATAATATTATTAAGGGCAGTCAACACGGATTTACTAGAGGTCGCTCGTGTTTGACAAATCTTTTGGAATTCTTTGAGGAAGTCTATGAGAGGATAGATGAGGGAAAGCCTGTAGATGTAATTTACTTAGATTTTGCCAAGGCATTTGACAAAGTCCCTCATAAAAGACTGGCCAAGAAGTTGCAAGCATGTGGGATTAGAGGGCAGGTACTAGCATGGATTCAAAGCTGGCTATCAGGAAGAAGACAAAAGGTGGGCATAGGTGACAAACATTCTAGCTGGACGGCAGTGCTAAGTGGAGTGCCACAAGGATCAGTGCTTGGACCATTGCTGTTCGTACTTTTTATTAATGACATAGATGATGGGATTTTATCTAAAATTTCTAAATTTGCAGATGATACCAAACTATGTAGAGCAGTGGGAAACGAAAAAGAAGCGGAGATACTACGGGAAGATCTAAGAAGAATGTTCAGATGGTCACAGGACTGGCAGATGCTCTTAAATGTGGAAAAGTGCTCAGTGATGCATATGGGGAAGAGAAACAGCGAGTTTGCATATGAAATGGGGGGTATGGTGTTGAAAGTGAGTGAGGAAGAAAGGGACTTGGGAGTGATTATGCACAAGAGCGCAAAACCCTCAAGGCAATGTGCTGAAGCATCAAAAAAGGCTAACTCTACTTTAGGCATGATAAGAAGGACAATAGTCACCCGAGATAAGGATACAATACAAGGCTATACAAATCACTGGTTAGGCCACAGTTGGAATACTGCATCCAGGTGTGGAGTCCTTACCTGAAACAGGACATGGAAAAGCTGGAGAAGGTGCAAAGAAGAGCTACAAAAATGATTCGGGGCTACAAGGATTTGGGATATGAAGAAAGGTTGAAAAGGTGTGGACTAACAACATTGGAGAGAAGGAGCAGAGGAGACCTAATTGAAGCCTACAAGATTATTACTGGAAAGGAGGCAGTGCAGAAGGAGAAGTTTTTTGAATTAGCACCAAACAAGGCAACTCGGGGACATAGGCATAAATTATTTAAGAAACCAAAAGGGACATTAGGGCAGAAATGCTTCAGTGCAAGAGTTGTAGATTTGTGGAATAGTTTGGATGATAGTACTGTCTCAGTGGACACTATCACAGCTTTTAAGAAGAAGCTAGGAAAATTGGGCTATTAATCATGTTCCAGGTTAATTGCAGTGGTTCTAACACAGACTAAACGTCTTCTGAACCACTTAAGACCCTTGTTATGTTATGTTATGTTAATTGTCAGATTCCTCGAAACCATCGCGACCACTGTTGAGCTCCCATGCACATGCTGAACAACCAACCCATCAAAGTTTCATCCAAGCTTGACATTTATGGTACAGAATTCACAGTCTGTGCTACATTGATGAGTTTCAGTGTTTGGATCATCTCTGAAACAGGAATCTGCATCAGTACATTTCTGCATTAGTGATGTTTGCCAATTGGGTCCTGCATAGGATTCTCATTTGGCGCTAGTATCAGAAGACTTACTACATTTTTTCCAGAACCCTGTTAAACACTCCAGGTCTCAGGACCATTAATGGAGACAGACAGCTTGTAAATGCGTCAATCCTGTTTCTCTTTTATTTGCTTTCCTAGTATGGGTTGATTATTTGCCTGACTCAGATATATGCTACACATTTACTGTATCTTTTTCTTTAGAGAGATCACTGAAAAGGATATTCTGCTTCCAGATGCCGGCCGAGCTGTGGCAAAGCAGATTGGTGCCGCATACTATGAGACGAGTGTTTTAGAACAGTTTGGCATTGACACCGTATTCGCTAATGTTGCTCGTGCTGCACTTATCTACAAACGTGAACGTCACTTTTGGACAAACTTTGGTATCCTTAAACAAATCAGTAAGCCACTGTGCCAGCAACCACATTTGCCTCCAAAGCCTGTTCCGCCAAAAGCCCCAGTGGTAGAAAAACAGCCATGTGACCGGGACTGTCTACTAGAGAAAGAAGCGTTTTTTGATGTCATATTTTTAGTCCAAAACGTGCCTATAAAAGCTCACAAGGTCTGTCTTGTTGCTGCTTCTTCGGTTTTTGAGAAGTTGTTTTTAGTTGATGAAGCTCATGTGATGGATACGTTGCCAACAATTTCACTTGCTACCCAAAGGAAAGAAGACTCTTCGGATACTCTATCGTTTTCAAGTACAGAACTGCTACTGGAAAGCAGTGATGCCAAGAGCAGTTGTAGCAGCACCATGTCTTCAGGTATTTCCAGTTGCTCATCTGACCTCTTCCTTCCAGTCTTCAGAAGCACTGAGTCTCGGCCTTTTGAGGTGGATGGTTTATCCTTCTCTGAAATGACCATCATCACTGTGAATGAGAGAATCTCTCCCGCTGTCTTTCTATATATACTCACCTATCTGTACGTTGGCAGATGTCCACAAAGCAGTGTGGAACTGCTACCAGAAGTGCTCTTGGTCAGTCAGTCACTTGGACTGACAGATCTGGCGGAGGCAGTTATTAACATCATTAACAATGAGGATTTTCTTAATCGAGAAATCATTACTCGTTTTCTAAAGCAAAAAAGTGAACGGCTCAAGGATCAGATCATCAGCAAAGGTCTCTTCTCAGGTGAGAAAACTAATCTGACTCTTAGGATTTCAATGCATAGTAAAGTTTTTGTTATAAGTAAGTTAGCCTTTATTTGAGAGTCAATTTTTAGACCATATGACTTTCGTGATTTCCATATTGGCAGACACTTTATCGACACATACACAAATGTGTATGACAGCATTGATAATTTTGTTTGCAACAAAGCAAAGAACTTTAGAACCTAGAACACAGCTGGACGAATTTTAATTTCTTATAATACACTGAGTCACTGTTGGGTGTTGTAACTTTAGATTCTGGGCCCCTGCACACAGAATCAGAAGCGTCTATTCCCCGCCCCCAAAGTCATTGGAGCAACTTTCCCCTCCGCTCCTCTCCCCCCTGCAGTCACTGTAGCTGTCTGTAGATTATATGATAGATGTTGAACTATGGACGGTTACTTGAGGGTTTTCTGCAGTTTATCAGACAGCAGTGCAAATCTGTCAATGATTTCATCCGTGCTTAACCCGGCTACAATGTCACGCTCACTTGCTAATAATTATTGTCAGTGCAGAGAACCAGTCATCCAGCAACCTGTTTTTGATTATCTTGACTCGGCTCATTACCCGTTTGGCACTACAACTTGTAACAGCAATAGTAGGGAGAATCTTCATTAGACATGACAGGTTTTTGAAAGACGACAGTTCATCCAATGCTCTCATTGGCTTTAGAAAGGTTCTGTTTATCCATGTGTCATGTAACTGTTGTGGGTGCTCTGTTGACAGTTCTTCTGCCAATTCAGCTTCATTATCTTCAGAATCTTAACTTTCTATTGGAGTTACTGGATCATTCCTCTTTATGCTTTCATTTCCCTGCTGGGTAGACCCATCACCTAAATGTATTCCTGTTACAAAAATTAACCACATGCACCTTCTTTTGCACATTTTATGCTTATCCAAATAGCAAATAGGCACTATGTCAGTTATAGATTCGCCAATTAGGTTTAAGTGTTAGATTTGTGAGGATTTGTAGATCCTATGCCTCTAGATGAGCAATTTAACCACTGGGTCTGTTGTATCTATCAGCTCTGACATAGACTGATAGACTGCAAGAAAATCATTCTGCTCTCTGTCACTGTTTAGTGTTTATTACAATCCTAATGGTTGTCACTGTTTTGTTCGCTTTTCTTCACAGATATTGTGTTTGAACTGGATGATGGATCTGTTAAAGCTCATCGAGCGCTTCTTGTGCAGCGATCGGATGTTATGCTGAGCATGTTCTCCTGTGAATTCAGGGAAAAGTCAGCTAAAATGGTGATCTTGGTTTATTATTATCACTATATAATTATTATTATTATTATTAGTAGTAGTAGTGTTATTAGTATTATTATTAGTATTATTATTTAGAATGAAGGAATGTACCACAAGGAAGTGTTAAAACTTAGAATGAATTATTGATAGATGGTCATGAGCAAAACAGAAAAGTCATTCTTTTGTCTCCAGTTGTGTTTCAAAGATGATAAAACCAAGTCATGCTTGTACACTTCTGAGCTTGTTAGGAACTAGTCATCTGCATGATGTGTGGCATTTGCCTTGATGCCTGCCTTGTAATAATATTGAATGGATTGAGTGCCCATGTGGCACATATCTCACTGCATAATCAGTCTTTTCAGAGTCTCCTGTCTGTGGTCATATGAGGTTTCTAGGTCTGGAGCCCCAGAATCTTCCAACCGTCATGCAAGCATTGAAGCCACCACAAGAGACTGTCCAGGGTTATTCATTCATTCATTCATTACTTGAATTTTGTATAGCGCCTCTTCACAGATATTGTGTTTGAGAGGATGATGGATCTGTTAAAGCTCATCGAAATAGGATCGTTTTGCAGTTGAGAGATGAATGACTGAGAAGGGGTTCTAGGAAGGGAGCGGAGTGTCAGAAAAGGCCATTCCAGGTCGAGGGGCCAATCACAGAGAAGGCACGGCTTATGCCTGGTGGAGGTACGAGCAAAAGGGACAGAGAGAAGACCCTGTTCAGCTGAACGGAGGGAGCGCGAGCCTCGAGCACTAAGGGTGGGGCTACAAAGCTCAATAAGGTAGGCAGGAGCAAGACCCAGCAGGCAGCGCCAAACTAGGGCAGCTACCCTATATTCGATACGCTGCCTAAAAGCCAGTGAAGAATGTCGCTTATATAGCTGGAGATAGGGTCCAGAATTTGCATATGCGGCCAATAAGGCGAGCTGCAGAGCGTAAAACGCGAATTTTGACAGCTTAGTCGGGCAGCCGGGAGGCCAACATAGAGAGAGCAGCAGAAGTCAAGTCTGATAGTGACAAAAGAATGGACAAATAGCAGTAGCCGTAGGACTTAGCGAGCGAGTTTCTAGTGCGTAGTTGGCGCAGTTGGTAGTAAATCATCATACATGACTGATATAGATTAATGTTATGTCACAGAAGGAAACGTTGGAGGCTTGTGAGAGGCAGGAAGTGCCAGCAATGGTTATGCAGGGAATATCCAGACCATCAGCTTTCACAGGAAGATAGGCTTGGCCAACCCAAACTGTGAGAGTCAGGTTTGAATGTTTGTAAGGCAACCACAGAGCAACTGATCAAAGCACAGTAGGTCAGAGTTAAACTGGATTGTGCAAAGGAAGGTGCGAGTGCTTATGAAATTTCATAGGAACCAATGCAGCTCGTCATTCAAGTGTTAAAAGTGTTCAAGTGCAGAAGAAACAACTTAGCTTTATTTAAATTAATGTTAGCTGCATCTTTCTTATTTTATGGCAAGCCAAAAACTCTCATTATTTAGTTAACTGCCACTTATTTTCTAATGAATTTTGCACTCTTATGATAAACACGGCCAATTTTGCAGTCACAAAACTCTACAGAATGATAAGAGTCCTTTGAAAATTTACAAAGTGGGTATTCCTCAAATTAAATCATCATACATGACTGATATAAAACCTTCAAGCTTGGCTAATTAACTAAGGCAGATTAGTCATGGAAACTCTGAAAAGTCTATTTTCTGTTAAGAAGCAAGAGGAACTTGTTTGAATAAATCCTCCACCAAGTCTTCAAAGAATCTGTTGTGTCACAGCTGAAGCTTTTGTTTCTAAGTTAAACCTAGACCATAGACTTTATGCATGAGAACAACAGCTGGTCAGATGCTGAAATGCATAACCAGTATATATCATGCACTTATTTATTTACATGGGCATTTTATCCTCATGGCTCTTATGACCTCAGCTGTCACATACTCGCTCAAATGGACCGTAAATGACAGAGCATTGATGATGCAGAGCAGAGGTCATTAGTTCAAGGTCACAACACAGTAACCATCTGATCCCATACTCTCCACATGCCAAATACTCTAGTCAGTTGCTATCGGTTACTGTGCCCACACAATATGTGTTTACGTTTATTATATGCTCAAAGCGTATGACGTTTACTGTTATTTTAAAATTAGATGGACTGTTGTCTGGTTTGTAAGTACACAACAGAATCTATTTAACTCTCTTTCATGATGGTTTTCATTGAATTAGCCTTATTAATAATCTATTGTGATTCTGTTGACACAGATATTGCCTTCTGTTGATAGGTTCCCTTTCCAGGTGTTACATCCGACATTTTCCGTTTGCTTCAGGAGTTTCTCTACACCGGATTTTGTCAGGATTTGAGTTCAGCCACCTGTCTGGAATTGATCGAATTGGCAAATCGTCTTTGCCAGTCAGATTTGCTCCTATTAGCAGAACAGTTTTTGGTGGCTGAACTGACGGCACTGGATAAGGGTAGACAGGACATTGCAGAAGAAGTCCTCTCTGTGTTGGAACCAGCTCAGGTGTGTAGTCTGGCATTTCATAAACTGATCTAAATATGAAGTTGCTGTCCACCTAATGCTGCTGTGCTAATTAGTGCATTTATGTTTTGGTTCAACCATTGCATCAATTAACTTGGCTCTAACCATCTGACACACCTTCCTTCATTTCTGACAAAATTCTTCCATTCTTCTCGCCCCTAATTGAACCTCAGCCAGACACACTTGTTGGAGGAGTTGCCTTCATTCATAAATCATACCTGAAAATTTCTCATTTCCCTTTACCTATTCCAACACCAAGTCTTCTGAAAATCTGGTAGTTTCCCTGGACTCAGAACATTGATGCCTCACCGTTGCTAATATCTACTGTCTACTTTTCTGAATTTTTCTCCTGAATTTCGATCACTGCCTGAATTCCTTGTGTATTCTTCTTCATCTGAACTTACATGTATAATAACGGGTAACTTCAATACACACAGATACTGTGAACCATGTATCACAAAAATTCCAGGATCTCCTCTCTGACTTTGCAGCACATCTCTTTTGTAACCCATGATTGACACTCTAGGTAAATAATGGTTTACATTCTAGTAAGCAGTTGTATGTTGTTCTTTAAAAGCTTCACAATGCAACATATCTGTACAACTGGTGTCTATGGTACATAAAAGTCAACTATGATGTGATATATATGCGCCACTCAAAGCTACTCCACTCTGTAAGGCCAGACAACCTGATCCACCTAACCAATCAGAGATGGCCACCTCTGTGGTAAGTTATGTTCACAGACCTATTTCAACGCATGGTGTGTTTTCAGCAATGATTGTTTGAATTGTAAACAGATCCGTCTTCTCTTTATGTTATGCACCGCCTTCTGTCAAAGGGTTCATACATGGTCCTCTCTTAACTTCTGTGCTTTGCTTCTTATCTGAGCCACTGCACAAGGGTCCTGAGTCTCAGGGCTGAATGAGTATTGCTGTGTATTGATCAGATTTTGCTGTGGATGATGTCATCTGAGACTGAACCAGGAAAGTCTTCACAACCCTTTGTGATGATTGTGCGTGTTCCTTTCTGACTGCAATTGGTGCTTTGGTTCTACCCACTCAACCTGATCCTCCTCATTTGGGCTGCCAGTGTTCCATCCTAGGTCCTTGACTTTATATCTTTTACACTGCAGACATAAGTCATGTTCATTCCTCCCTAGGAGTTGCTGCTCACCAGTTTGACAGGGTGACAATAGTTCAGGAATATATTCTTGGCCAAGGATCATAAGACCATTGAGTGCTAGTCAGTGAGCTTAGCCATGTGCTACAACTGCTCTGCTGTCATTACTACTCAGTCTCAGTTCAGCACAGACCAGGAAATCTGAACATGGGGTCAGCTTGAATGGGCCTTCACTGATTGGGTTCTACATGTGTGCAGTAGCCTGCCAGTGGTGATATTTCCAGATAATCGAGCATAGTTCCTTATAAATGATGTCATTTGTGCTAGCTACAACTAACTTCAAGAGGTAGGCCTTCTCAAGACACTAAGCATGTCCAGCTACATTATGTTATATATGGGGAACTAGAGTATTTAAATGTTAACTTTTTGGATGGATCTTTGGAATTATCAGTAACTTTAACAGCTGACTGACTAGTTGAGTTGCTAAATCTGGTGTTAGTTTTCAGAACAAAACCACAAGTAGCTGTAAGCTGTACTTTTATTTATCAGGTATCACAGGGAGCAGGACATCTACGAGAAGAATGTCCTTGACGTACAGAGACAGAAGCCTAGTCATACATGTCTTCCTTTTGGCTGCCTGTCCAGCTTCAGTGGCAGGAAAAACAGACAGATCAAATGTCAGAGTGCAGCAGCTGCTGTTAGTATTCCATCTCAGAACTTTATAGTCAAAAACAAGGTTGTTGTATATTGTTTCGGTTATGTTAGATAAACTGGGCATTATAGTTGCAGTTCACAATGAATTGAAATTCTGTTGAAAACTGCAGTGTATGAATCTTTCATCTGAAGCATAAACAATGCAGCAACTAATTTATGTTTTGTATGTTTTGTATGGGATATCTTTCTCCAGTATTCTAGGACATTATCATTCTTATCATCGTCATTGTCATTGTCACACACAAATCTATGCATGCAAAGTTGCACAAACCAGTTGTATATTTGGAGGCATGAAACGGTCAGCATTAATAACTGAAACTGAATGCTTGCTATTCCTGATTGTTTAAGTCTTTGTTCCTTCTCTTATCCTTGTATTCTAAATTGTCGGCCAATTGTTTTTTGTCTGATTAGGTGTGATGGAATGAATATGCAATCAAGTCTTCAAGATTAAAGAGAGTCCAGTGTAGAAGATTGTAACAATTTTCTTTTAAGTTTCTCAAGAGAAATGAAGGGCATTTATGTGCCTAAACATTTTAGAATTTGGCATTATGGAGAAGCTACATTTTCTGTTACGCTTTATTCTCTGCTTTGCTTTACTTCACTAAATTATCCCTTTCATATGCTGTGAAAATCCAAAACTGCAAATGCACATGGATTTCTTTTCCTGCATTTGAAATGTTCTTGCAGCAAGAAACACTAATACTACACACACAGTTATCATAATCATCAACTTCTTCAGTGAACTTCCGAACATTTTCTGATAGAGCCGAAACTGTGTTCAATTCATCTCTGGCTTGTATGGCAGTGAAACAATATCTGAATCCACGATTGCCAAGAAGCTCACAAAACCAACACTAAGTATTAATGTCAGTTACATGCAGATGATTACGTGCTTTGGATACTTTGGTGGCCCACACAACAGAAAGAAGTTGAACTGTATAAGACGTAATGCTCAATACTTGGATTTTGGTGAAAGCCCCAAGAATACATTGTTCATGCAATAACTTGACATTTGCGCATTGAATTTTAAATGCCTTTAGCGTTGACTGAATTTTATAATGAATGACAGAAGATCTGAAAACTTTTTGGGTTGTGCATGCCTCCTCGATCTTAGCAGTGCACTGTGAGGAAGATATCACAAAATATTTTTATACATGTGTTGTTATGTTGTTATATTATTGTGCAATTTCAGCCGTAATAGTGCTGCAGAGAGAGATATGGTATTCTGTGTAGGTTGTATTTTATTAATATAACAGCATAATCTGATTTTCAGCCATTTTATTGATTTGCTGAATCCAGTGAATATTTTTATACTGCAAGCAAAAATATATTTTCTGTACCTTGCAGTGAATTTTGCAGATTTTAGTTTTAGAATGTCTTTCCTACAATATCCTTCAAACATCTCAACCTTCTTACATTGTCCAGCCCAAGTCTCTGCTCATTTGTGTCATTATACCTCTCCCTATCTTGGCCTCCAGTTTCTACCCATCTCAGATTATGTGAGCACTCGTTAATCTATGCTGTGCCAGCTCTTTGGAATGAACTCCCAAAAGATCTGTGGGTTTGAAAACTTTCATCTTCAATAAATATGTCAAAATGTTCAGTGTGACAGAATAAACTTCTGAAAGATTTCCACCAGTACGCTCATCCCCCCTCTCACCCTTAGTGTTCCTTTTTGTCCCATTTCACTATGGACTGAACACTGATCTTTTCAAGCTATCCAATCCTGGTGTTGCTCGTACAGTCGTACACCATTCCATGACCACAATCACCAATGATTTCCATCATAGCACCATGCGAACTCCTTGACTCACAACTTTGATTCTCCTGGCACCAAAAACTACCAAAGAACCAGAATCTTGTGGACTTGAATTGATGTAGTGCCACAATTGCATTACATTTAGTGCTGACAAACTTAAAATATGGCACAACTATTGAAAAGGAAAGTATTCCTCAGCCACAGTTGACTTTGCTTTCTGAGTATTTACTTTATGAGATTTATAAGATATATTTTGCATATGTCAGGGCTGGGCAGACTTTTAAATGCCCATTTTTACTCCACCATATTATTGTTATTGTTACTATTATTATTTATTATTCTTATTATTACAAGAGTTTTTGACGTGTGCAGTCATGCATCAATGAGAATCTGAGGCATAGTTAGTTATTCACCAGGTGGAACATAGGCAGTAATGTGATATCCAGATGTTTGAAAGCCAGTGACAATAGTGAGTTTTACGGTGTTTCTTGAAGGAAGAGTTTGAGTTTTCAGTGATCTGCTTATTTAGTTGAATGAAGTAGTGTTCTTCCATTTGTGGATGGTTCATCAAAATTATTTATCTGTTCATCCATCCTTGTTGTTTTGGATGACATCAAAGGACTAGGAAATGCTAGGAATTGGAATTCATTGATTTCCTATTATAAAGTCTTCTGCTAATGAATTGCAAGGTACTTTTTGCTTATGAATGTACTGCACTTTGTAGTTGCCGTTAACTAACTAAAAATAATCTTGATTTTGAATCTAGTAATATGAATTTCTGTTAATAGCTCAATTTTTCGCATTTTAAATGTGTTCATCCATGGTTTTAGGTCTGAAAACTACTTTTTAAAGAAGGTAGAGCATTGAGAAGCATGACAAGAATCTAATTTGTGTATGCTTTGTATCTCTTTAAAGTGAATATTTTACCTGATCTGAAGTTTATTAAAGTGATTATCACTTAGATTATAGCATTTTGACAGTTAAGAATGTTAACTGTATGACTAGCCAAACTGTTTCTCTGCTTTTGAAAATGCGCTTTTGCTATGTTGTATCAGAGGAATATTTAGGTAATACTGTTTTTGGCCATTTGTACTTTTAGTATGGCAATCTACATGACTTTGCTCAATAACGTTTGTTTACTTGTACATGGGGTCGTCCATTAATTATGTCAACAAATTTTAGGCAGTTTTGACCCCCTCCCCTTGTCAACAACTGTCAAACATTGACAGACCCCCTAAAAAATTATGTAAACAATCCCAGAACCCCCACCCCCTACAAAAAAGAAACACAATGGCTCAATACATGTAGAATCATTTTTTTTTTAAATTTTACACTAAAAAATGCAATCTCAAATTTCAAAATATATGAGTTTAGTTTATTACCAGCTTTTAGTAGTATTAAACATTAAGCACTTTATACATTTTTAGCATTTCTTAATGTTTTCGCTACCATTTTGAAGGGTCTGTGTTGATTTATTGGAGAAAAATTTCTTGACGTCAAATTGTACTGAACCCCCTCCCCTTGTCAACAACTGTCAAACTTTTCCAAACCCCCTCCTCCCCATATTTTGTTGACATAATTAATGGACGACCCCCATGTACTGTGTTGAATGTGTTGTGCATTTCATATACTGCACCTCTTCACGGCATTACATACGTCACACGTTTCTATAAGGCAATTCTTAGAATTTTAATAAAGTGCTTACTTATTACTTGTGCGAGTTATGGAGGTTTACATTTACATAGTTACATAACATTATTCAACACATTCACTCTTGATTAAATACAGCGTAAATTGATTAAGACTAAAGACAGGGCACCAGAATAAAATATATGAAGAAATATATCGACGAAATAATTACATGGATCAGTCCAAGACTGCGGTGATAGGAGCGCCCTTATAATTACCCAGCATGAGATTAAATAATTATTTCTTGCTTGAGTATTATGTACAGATTCCTTGAACGCTGTTTTGCGAACTGTAGAAATCTTGAGATTATAATTACGATTACAGTATGGACAAATCATAGGGTCTAAGTAATTATGTAAAAACGAAAGTTTTAGATGAATAACAGTTATTATTTTAAGACGTTTACGGTTTACGTAGGCTAACTGTGTTCTCCCAAGATTTAATATTGCCTCACCAGGCGCTGTTTCTTGGCTAGAATGCTGTACAGTTAGATTTCTGTTTTGTAGTTGACTTTATTTTGTTCTCCTAATTCGTTTTTCGTTAGAGTCACGCCCGACGTGAGCCGATACCTGGGACTAGGATCACGCCCGCCTCGCACATTGCACATGAATGAATGTGAATGAATGAATACCTGAAACGAACCGACCGATAAACATTGCCGTTTGCGGTGGAAGTTTGTTCGTGTTTTCTAAAGACGAAACTAACGACCCTAACCGACCCTCACGACGCCTAATCTGACCCTAAACGACCCTGACGACGCCTAATTTTACCCTAAACGACCCAACGAATCCTAACCTGGCCCTTACCGGCCCTCAAGTTGTCCGCCATATCAAAATTCCACGGGAAGACAACAAGTTCACGTGACAGGCTTTAGCCAATAACGCGACGGACGTGACTGTACTGGGGATCCGGTAACGCCCGGGGCGTGAACGGATCCACTACGTTAGTTTTAACTTTGTATGTCGAGCGCCGAGAGTGTGCTTGCGTTAAATAAAGAGCACACTTACGTACTTATTACGATCAAGAACCTAATAATTATAGAATCCTTGCCCATAGATATGTGATCTAACCACGTGCTATTTAGCCGCCTTGTTTCCGGTGAGCGAAAATAGAGCTTTTGTACTCACGTTTAGGTTAGATAAATTTAAAATAATCATGACGAAAGAAATTCGACGTTCGGAGGGTGAAGAAGAAGTGAAGGAATCGGTCGACTGGGATGTTTTGGTGTCTCGGGTTTCAGCCATCGCCAATCCACTGGCTTCTAAAAAGATGGCAAAGAGGATTTTCAAAGTTATAAAGAAAGGTATCACATGGGCCAATTGGTTGCAATGCACAAATTTGAAGGCGCTGCAAATGTTAATGGTCGTAAACCCTGAATGGAAAGTGAAGTGTTTGATTGTTAAGTTAGCATCACAAGGAAAAATTGCGTTTAATATAATTGCTGAGTGTTATGTCTAAGTTCCTGTTGGAATATGAAACCGAATTCCAGGTCTCGCAAAGTCGATACTAGGCTACGGGGGGAGGCTTAGCTGAAGGATAAATCTTCTGCGGCGGAAGATACCGCCACAAAATAAACGAAAATTTTACTTCTTCGGCGGTAACCTTTTGCGCATGCGCCACGCATGCGCCGCACCTGCAACTTGAAAACATCTTAAAATGGTTGAATTGTGGATAGAACAAACCTTTCGCCGAGGATTTATCCTTGTTCAAAATGCGCTACTTCCTATAAATTGGCGTCGGTTAGGGTCAGGTTAGGCGTCGGGTAGGGTCAGGGTTAGGGTTAGGGTCGTTTTTAGATAAAATGTGAAAAAATTTCCGCCGCAGAATAAGTTTTCGCGGGCTGCGTGGCGGCATTTTCCGCTGCAGAAGCACCACGCTTAGCCGGAAACCCGATTCCCGGAAGTGGTGAGAATGCAAAATTGACCGAATGTCCGAAGACAATTTTTTACAAAGTGTTCGAATCTCGTAGGCTAGTGTGGACTAGTCGGCTAACATCCTGAATAATATATTCGGCAGAAGATTCCGCTGCACTAGTCACTACAAAGGAGAATTTTACTTCTGCTGCGGAAAACCGTCACGCATGTGCAAAGCTTCAATCGTGCTTGAGCATTCAAAACCGCAGTAGGTTTTTGTAAAGAAAACGAGACAGGGTTCGGCGATTTGCTATTACACCCATTCAAAACGTTCTTAAAATGGCTGAATTATTCTTAGGTTAAAGTGTACATCGGCTTGCATTTGTGGTGTTACGGTTTTCTTTACAAGACATGATTTGGCGATTTGCTTTTACGCCCATTCAAAACGTTCTTAAAATGGCTGAATTATTCTTAGGTTAAAGTGTACATCGGATTGCATTTGTGGTGATACGGTTTTCTTTACAAGACATGATTCGGCGATTTGCTTTTACGCCCATTCAAAACGTTCTTAAAATGGCTGAATTATTCTTAGGTTAAAGTGTACATCGGCTTGCATTTGTGGTGATACGGTTTTCTTTACAAGACATGATTTGGCGATTTGCTTTTACGCCCATTCAAAACATTCTTAAAATGGCTGAATTATTCTTAGGTTAAAGTGTACATCGGCTTGCATTTGTGGTGATACGGTTTTCTTTACAAGACATGATTTGGCGATTTGCTTTTACGCCCATTCAAAACGTTCTTAAAATGGCTGAATTATTCTTAGGTTAAAGTGTACATCGGATTGCATTTGTGGTGATACGGTTTTCTTTACAAGACATGATTCGGCGATTTGCTTTTACGCCCATTCAAAACATTCTTAAAATGGCTGAATTAGTCTTAGGAGAAACCTTTGATAGCACTTGGCAACGTGGGAGATTGTTAGTATTAGAAGTTTTTGAATTGGTAATTAGATCATATTTATAATATATGTCAAATATATATAGATTTCAAACAGGGTTGGGTTAATGCCGGCAACAACCTATTATTGCCGGGACGGTGGCAATAACCGGTTATTGCCAGTTGTTGCCAGTTGTTGCCGGTTATAACCAGTTGTGGCCCATTTTTTCCAAAGTAAAGGCAAAACAAGTGAAAATCATATTTCACTGCACAGACTGCATAGTCTTAATAAGTGTTTCTTGTGAGAAATTAAAACTACTGTAGTAAATATATATTACCCCATAGTATAAATACAGTTAAAGTCAACTATATGAGATCAGGATAAAAAATTCTGACCTACAGTTCAACTACTTCAAAATAAACTGCCATTTGCACTGCAGTAGTAATATTCAGGTCAACAGGGACATTGCCTTTTCAATATACTTACCTGGTAGTAGCCTATATAATGAGTAGTGTATAGAAGCCAATGGTTTGGCAAAATTTCTAATTCATTATTACACCATTTGATATTGACTGTATGTATATAAAACTTGTAAATGACTTTTATTAGGAAGAAATTATATGGTTATTTAAATCAGGTGATTTTAATTTGGAAAAACTTGATTGATTTAAAGCATGATATATTTAAATCAATCAACTCTGTAAAATAGCAAGCCATATGAAATAAAAAATGAAGCTAACTGTGAAGATTCCATATTTTATTACCACAATAATTAATAGTTTCTATTTATGCCAAGAGGTTGTTGCCATTTTTGCCAAGAGGTTGTTGCCAGGAGGTTGTTGCCGGGACGGTTATAGCCATGGCAATAACCGGTTATAACCGGTGGCTGGCAACAACTTGCCAACCCTGATTTCAAATGTAGGTATATGCTGCCGATTGCTGCTCGTATTTACTTGCAAATTTACCATACTGTTCCTAAAATATTTTATTTAACGTACAATTTGAGGAGATAATGCTTGCACTGAAATGTAATTTTTCTGAATGTGTAATTTGGCAATCCTGTGAATGCCAACTGTCAGTATCTCCAGAACTATTTGGAATATTTATGTAGATGATACATAATTTTAAACAGAACTGGATTTATATATTTATTTTAAACTTCTGAAAATAATAAAAATCTGACTAGATTCATTTTTATGGAATGGTTCACATTTGTTAAACTACCGGTATGTACTGTGTAATGTTGTTATAATTATGCTTTGTGTAAATTTGTATTCTTTGTGTTAAAGGAACTAAAATGCCATTCTTACATCTTAGTAAGTGGTTTACTATTACCAATTGAATGAACAGACTGTTAGGAATGACTTCGTTTAAAAATCTTTGTTTTTGAAGCTATTTGTCAGCAGTTTCAGTCAAGATGATCTATGTGACTGCTTAATTCTGAATATTTTTAAAGTGTTAATAGTTTATCTTTGCTAATAAATTAATTCAGTTTGATCTGTTGTCTGTTGTGTAGCTCAAAAACAAAAGCAATTAAGAAAAGGTGTTCGTGAGGTGCAGAAGTTTATTAGAAAAGGAGAAAAGGGGTTTGTAATCTGTCTAAATATATATCTTGTCTAGTGTTGAGGCTTGAGAAACATCTTTATTCAGTTGCTCACGTAGTACATATCTTAATTAACGCTGATCTTCGGTTGACTAAAAGTGCCCTGTAATAAGTTATTCTTGTAATGCCTTTCTCTATCAGTTTGTAAGCTGAAATGCAACGTTCTTAGTGGACAGTGCTACACTGGAAAGTGGTTGTGTTGTGAGACATTGTTTATAATGCATATACCTTTACCTGGCAGACATGGAGAGAGGAGCATCTTTTCAGATGTTGACAGAAGCTGCATTTCAGCCCACCAGGATGCTCCTTTCTAACAAAAATGCTCAGTGTTGTATTGCTGAAGAGCGAGGAAACAGAACAACCATTTTCGTCTTACTGCATGGTGTGAATTGAAGGGTTCCACCCAGCCTGATCCAAGGAGTCAAATCCAGGAGATCCATATCAAATCCATGTTATTTACCCATGCAAAATATTCTATATACTTGAACAGACATACATAATGAGCACTTCAAATAGTTTCTTAGAACAATTGCCCCAGTGTGGTACAAACACCTGTTCTTTCTTTTGTGGTCTTGTTTTCTCTTTGTATGGAGATTGTTCTCTTCAGCAGTTCACCAATTGTGGAGGTCAATCTGTTATAATGTGGCCAAGGCCAAAATTGTTTTCTTTGATCTATGAACTGTTCATTACATTACATGTACATTATGTTACTAATAATAGTAAATAAATGTTATTTCACTTGCAGAATTGTTATTCTGGCTGGTGATACAAATCCAATAGATGTCATTTGTCACATGCCTGTGCTATGCGAAGAGAAAGAAATACCATACTGTTACGTTCCATCAAAAGAGGTAATGCTAGATTTAAAATTATGGTTTGATTCATTTTGTATTTGTCAGTCAATATATTATCTTTGGATCCTTTCAGCTATGCCAGGTATGGAACCGAGTAGTTATCATTTAAAAATCATAACACGGTGAAGCTTTTCATATTTAATTTCAAAATAACTAAAACTTCAATAAACCACAACATAAACCAAATGTTATAAAAAAAATTATTTCAGAAGTGCATAAAATTTAAGCTTAACAACTGGCTGGGCATGACCACATGCACTATAAGAAAAAACTTAAGTCACACAGCAAGTATTAAGTGCCAGTACATTCTAAACCTTACTGCTGGGCCAGGTAACCAGTGTAAAACCTTTGAAAGAACAGAGCTTATTCTTTCCAAGGACTTTGCTTAGTACTTCCCATGCAGGTCTTCACAAAGTACATCGGCAGCACATCTGCTCCATTTGTCTGTGTCCATTGCCAGTCTTTCAGCCTTGGGCCACACCATCTCCAAGCATTTCTAAGTCGTCCCTGATGGTCTTTTGCCCGTTCTTCTGTGGTCTTCCCTTTCCTTCTTCCATCAGGGGTCCTACTCATCACTTGTTTACCTCTTCTATCCTTTTCCATAAGAACCACATGTATCTTTCTGAGTGCTGATGTTAATATATGCATGCACTGAACAAATTAGCTTAAACAATAACCTTGCCATACAAGTCTGCATTATAGTAAATGTTTTAGTTGTAAGTTGCGAGAGCTGATCTATAAAGTGTGCATCAACATGCCATAAAAGCAGTGAAAGCAAATATGACCTATTCTAAGGTCTTCAGCAATACAGTTAGCCAACATGCATGTCCAGAAACTCCTGCTACAGTCGGTCCATCAGGACTGAAATAGTCATAATGTTAATCCACAATGACGACACTGAGTAATGTGAGTAATGACTTTAAATACGTTTAGAGCTGCAGTCACAGTTTCATTCCATTTGCTCATAGAACATGGTGTTGGTGGCGATAAATTATCTCGGTCATGTTTTTTGTTTCTTCTAGGGTTTGGGTGGTGCATGCGGTTCACATAGACAGACTTGTGCACTGATGATCAAGTCACACGAAGACTATAAGGATCTGTACGACGCATGCTATGATGAAGTGAAATCATTGCCGTTACCACTTTAGGCTCACGAGCAGATGTTCCTTTGTACACTATCTGACATTTCCATGAAGTGACATTTTTTCATAGGCTGACAGTATTGCTTTATGCTGTGGTGCTGAATCGTTCCTTTTGAATGAGATCTAAGCCTGTAACTGAATTTGTTAATTTCATTTCATGTTTGGTAAAGAGACTGGGTATACAAATTTATGGGCCACTTGCTTTATCTGATCTGAAAACTTCTATGAACATTGGCATTATTGTAATGCACAGGGAATCACTGAAGATCAGTGGTAAGTTGAGCCAGATCCTGATGGATCTGAGAAAAATCTGATTTGAGAATCACCACTTGTGACTGACGAAGTAGACAAAAACAAGTAAATGTGTTTTTGGATACATTAATCAATGATATGCTTCATGTTTGACATCATGTTTTATATTTGATGCGAATAGCTGCTATCAGTTATAGATTCACCAGGTAGACAGGTTTTAGACTTACAAAACATCTTGAGATCCACCACCCTCTGGATGAACGATTTAACCACTGGTCACGGTCAGTGATGCCCCAAAACAAGAAGACCGCTTTAATATGGAGGATATGCAATGAAAACAGATGAGATTTTAGCTTAGACAAAAAGAATGCATGGGAACCCAGTGCTCCTCTGGCTAATTAAAATACAGCAAGAGTCAAATTTACCAGTATTTCTAAGTTTAAAGCAGAATTGGTGGGCCAAAATGCATTACCTTGCAAACTTTTAGCATTGTTTGGTGTTATTTAGTTCCTGGAGGCAGTCATTACAGAATTGCGACTTGTTATAAAATGGCAATGATGAAGTTAATGATAATGATGCAGTTTCAATGCCATAATTATGCTGCTGCCATTCATCGGCTCCAATCCCTGGTTGGCACTTTTGGATGCTCGGCCAGACTAGGAAAATGTGTATTACTTCTGCTGTGGTGTCTTGTTATCTCAACTATTGTAACTTGATACTCATTGGATTGGTAAAAGAGATTAGCACAAACTACATACACATGTTTCAAAATTCTATGGCAAGCGCCATAATAAAGACCTTTAATATTTATATTGAGATACATGTATTGTGCATTATGTACCACACCCAGAGGCCCGGGAAGTGTTTAAAGTTGTGTGAGCCAACCTCAGCCACGTATAGATTTGAGGTGGATAAAATTATCCATTACAAACTATATATATATGTGTTTGTGTGTGTGCTTATCCATTTCCACGTATTTGCCAATATATATATGTATATATAAAGTATATTATATAGGATATATATAGGTTGTATGTATATATATATATATATATATAATTATTGTAATGCACAGGGAATCACTGAAGATCAGTGGTAAGTTGAGCCAGATCCTGCTGGATCTGAGAAAAATCTGATTTGAGAATCACCACTTGTGACTGACGAAGTAGACAAAAACAAGTAAATGTGTTTTTGGTTACATTAATCAATGATAGGCCTATGCTTCAAATTTGTATATTTTAATGAAAATGGATCGGACACACGCTGAGAGGCGAATCACTATTAAGAACGGTCATTGAAGGAAAAATGGAGGGGAGGAAGACCAAGACAGATGTTGCTGGATTGGATGATGACAAACGGTTACAGAAAGCTGAGGGGTGAGGAGTGGCGACGTCGAACATTTGAACCTGCCTATGAGGCTGAGAACCCGAAGAAGAAGACGACAAGGTTGTGTATATATATATACATACACTGTCCGGAAAAAAGGGACCCCTTTTGTTATCATGAAAATAAACTAGTAAATATTCATCGATTTTTTAAAATTCCAAAACCATTTTAATCCTGACATAATTTGCTAACATGGTTAAAATGTAAAATTTCCTGTCATCAAATAATTACGTCATAATGACGTCATTCGCATCAAAATTTAAGTATGACAAAAATTGGTGCGTCGGATGATCGGATCGTCGTAAAACGGAAATCCATTTAACAGAACCAGGCGGGAAAATAAGTGGAACTTTTTCCCGTGATTGTTTGCTGTCGGAAAAATTGTTGTCTGATATCCAGGGTATATTCGGATTATTACACATTCCAACAAGATGGCGCTCCAGCTCACTGAGCTCGTGAAACTGTTGAACTGCAGACAAAGGATACTCTGGATTTCATGCCTCCTAATCTTTGACTGCCAAACAGCCCGAACTTTAATCCCGTTGATTACAAGATTTGGGGACTAATGCAATAGAAGGTTTACAGGACAAAGATCAGAGACATTGAAGAACTCCGTGCGCGTATTGTTAATGCCTGGGATGAATTTGATCAGCTGGTTATCGCTGCTGCTATTGGCCTGTGGCGCTCTCGTCTTGAAGCTTGTGTTGAGGCAGAAGGTGGACACTTTGAGCACGCCTTGTAGTCTAATATTATTGAAATGTAAAAATTAAATTAAACTAAACTTTATAATTGATAAATGACAGTTTAAAATAATATTGAAACTTTTAGATGATTTTTTGTGCCGTCCTTGACACTTGAATTTTGATGAAAATGACGTCATTATGACGTCATTATTAAATAACAAAAACTTTCATACTCTAACCAGTATTTAGCAAATTATATCAGGATTAAAATGGTCTTGGAATTTTAAAAATCGATGAACATTTACTAGTTTATTTTCATATTACCAAAAGGGGTCCTTTTTTCCGGACACAGTGTATATATATATATATAAATATTTATATATACAACCTACAAAACTCCAATCCTCCCAGCCCTCCTATATTCGTCAGTAATTCACAGTCCATCCACGCCGCTCAACCTGCTCTTCTTTCGCCCTAACTCTTCCCCGCCCACCATTAGTCACTTAATTGCTAAATTTTACAAATCGCTCGATAGCCATAGCAGTTCTGCCTCTCTGGAATAAACTCCCGCCAGAATTACGAAAAATATCACATCCTTCCTAAGAACTCGCCAAAACCGTACCTCTTTCAGTTTCGCTATCTCTCCACAGGTCTCTCTAAAAGCTGAAAACACTGCAGTGCGCTCTTTCACAAATCTTATGCTGAGACCTGAGTCCTCTTCACTCGTACTTCAACTCTAAACACCATAGACGCTTAATTGACTGTCTTGACCCTGTGGCTAGCGATTTTGTTTATAATTATATAGGCCTAAAACATATTGTTTTTGCTGAGATCCTGTGAATAAGCTGCGTGGTTCCCAGGGCCGATGAGAGGGGGTCAGGGGGTTGCTGCCCCGGGGCCCGGTTCTATGGCAGGGGGCCCTGGCAGGGGCCCGAAAATGTCTAAAACTTTGTTCAATCTGAAGAAAGCTGCGGGTTTTGGCCCAATGCAGTCTGTATATGACGGATGCTTCGTGAATCATTATACATGATACACAGGGCCACGTATGTATGTGTGCTGTCTGTTCAGGCAAGGACTTCTTAATAATATCCTGAGTTCCTTGGTTTAGGTCACCTGATGTGTCATCGTATGTGACCCACAGTAGAAAAGAACACAGTTGTACACAAAGATACTTTCTTTCTGATGCACAACAATTTAGGGCAAGGGATGATTCCCTTTACCTCGGCTATACCTATCACTCATCTCCAGGGCGAAGGAATGCGGCAAATAATATCTGCCTTGTATGTCTCTGTCTGTCTGTCTGTCTCTGTCTGTCTGTCTGTCTCTCTCTCTTTCTATACATGTATTTCTGTCTGTCTGTCTCTCGCAGTCAAGGGGTATCTCTTTCAATGTCTCTCTACAAGCCTTACAACAGTGTACACACTACACACGCTGCAGTGTTCATGTTACTCGGTCCATGTAGTTATTCATGTTCAGAAAACAGTCGCTAATTATAATCCATTCATTTACTTTTTTAAACGATTTTAATTAAATTCTTCAATTTAATAACTAGGTGATTAAGCTTTATAATAGAGAAACCGATCTATCGAATTTCTTTGCCAGAAAAGCAAGCCAGTAACAAATGTGACTGTGGAAATTGGACTGAAGAGGTTAGTTAGCACTGCAAATAATTCTATTGCCAATGTTAACGAAAACGATTTAGTAGCTGTCACTTAACACAGTCTCAGTTGTCCAGTAAGAGGATTTAGGGGCGAGAACAGACGTTGGTCATCAGAATGATTTCGCTCTAGCTGTTGCTGTGCAAAGTTAAGTAGGCATAATGCAGACAAATTTCGATTAGTGACTGAATTCCATATTACACCAGAATTCACATAGCTACACATTGCCTCCGAAAGATAGATAGACAGTTTATCCCCAGAGTCCTATATAGAAGCTCTCTTGGTGATATAATCTTACATTGTATGACTAAAAACACTACACTCATTCTAAACTTTCCTATTGCCACATGTATCAGATAGCGGTGTGTCTACCTGTTTCATACCAAAAGGACTAAACCAATATAATTATTATAGAATCATATATGCGTGGCCTAGCACTTCGCATTACACACCCTATATGGTAAGATCCTAGCTACACTACTGCTTATAAAGGCCATCCTACAGTTTCAGTTATTTAAGTCACAACTGTAACAGTTGTGGTCATATTATAGTTGAATAACTTTAATTTAGAAACAGTGTGCTTATCAGTATTATATTTGGGATTAATCAGCAGTCGGCCTAGAATAGATTATTGATTTCCTGGCAGCCATAAAATCTTTTACTGCATGTAAATTTACGAATTGAAATTTGAGTTATTATCCAAATAAATAATCCTTGAACTTACAATTAACTGGATATACAGAACATAAGTTATCATAATACCAAATTACCAATATTTTAGGCTATATTCCTTTAAGATGATGACAAATTAGACGATGAATTAGGCTACCATAAGTAATGTGGAGCTCAAAAAAGGAAAGAAAGATTAGCTAGACAGACACTCCTTCAAAATTGTTGATTTTCAATTTCATCAAAAGCGAATGATGCAGCAAATCAAGCTGACAATATCGTCGCTAGTAGTAGCAGTAGTAGTGGAGTTGATGATCATGGCACATAGCGAGTTGTTGATGTAGTCTATGCAAACATTGCAAGTGACATATTCACACCTCCTGAAATTGGACATTATAATGCGACAACTGTCACAGGTCAAGTTGACGTGAAATCTGAAAGTGGGTATGGAAGCATTTTCATGCCTGTCAATGAAATCGCCGGACAAGATGACTCAGATAGAGCTGGCGAGGCTGATGGACCTTTTAAACCAGAAATTGATTTTTACATCTACTTTTACTATTATTAATATTATTCCTTAAATATAGTTTGATAGGCTTTTTCATCCTTACATCAGACTCGGACTTACAGATAAAATTGAAAACACAAGGGGCCCTGGTGGACGCTGAGAAGTGTCTGCCCCGGGGCCCGCCGTGGCTCTCGACGCCCATGGTGGTTCCAGCGCAATCTCAAGAGTTAAGATGTAGGCATATACTTACCATCACACCTTCCAGCTGATGATTTGGAAAACGACAGATAAGACTGTTTAAATGATTTCAAAGGCGGTCCGCTAGACATTGCAGCACTTTCTTTATCAATTTTATTTAGCCTAGGCTTATTCAAAATTATTTATAATCCAACGTACACTCGAATGGAGTCTCTAGAAGAACTAATCTATCTTCCATTTCTTCTCGCACTCTGAGAGCACACATGTGCACTGAATGGCCTATATAATATATATATATATATATATAATTATTTATATATATATATCACAGCTGTCTTAGTAATCAGATGTCCTGTCTGTAGCCACTCTCTGTCCAGTCTTGTAGGGTGATAACTTGCACGCTCCTCGGGCTTTCATCAACCACATTTAGGCACCTGTTGTACCGTTCAGGTCCAAAGAGTAAGGTTTCCGGTGTATATAATTATGATACGCCACATACATGGGCGTCCGCAGGAATTTTTCTAGGGGGGCGCAAACTTTTAAATAGTTGTCGCAGGGAGTAAATAGGGTGTCGAAAGCAACCGATCACTCCACCTTCGACACTCGCTCCCTCGGCACTGGCGCGCGCGAGCGCTACCTCGATCCTCTGGCGCGGATCCCAACATGAGAAAAATTCATAGACATTCATTGCCAAAACTATTATGATAATTAAATTTTATATGACTGAAATCTGACCTTATTCTTGAAATAACAATTGCAATCGTCTGGGTTCTTGTCCAAACTGATTTATCACTCTATCTATGAATCCGTCTTTGTTGTCTGAAATTTCTGTTCCGTTCACTACCAAGTTTCTTCGACCCTCAACGCATGCAGTCGACCTTCACAGTTCCTACTTCCTACGAAATTGTCCTACTCAGAAGTGTTCACCTTCTCCGTTCCTGTGATAATATCCGACTGACTCACAAAGCGTAGTAGGCCTAGTAGAATTTAAGTTTAACGACCCGTGCGACAACAAAGATCAATAGATTCGCATTCCTCCTTCATCCAGGCTTGGGACTGGTTCCGAAGCTAGCGGTGTATGTTTAAAAAGTCTGGCAGAACGTTAGATGGCATCTAACTTTCTAAGCCTATAGGTATGACGCTGATTACTTAGTCGCTCCAGCCAGTGTCAATTATATATGTTTATATATACATTTTATATATAAAAGGCAAAAGGGTACATATATCGTATACACATATATACAACGTCCTGACTACGATCGAGGTTCACCAGCCCGAACTGTTATCTTGCAAGCGATCGGTTAAAACAACACAAGAAATACGATACCAATTAGCCGCGATACGACTGAAGGCTTTTCGCCGTCTCGGGGTTGACAATATGAATTTCCATATTACCAAGAGAGAACTCTATACGTTAATATTTTTAAAATACGTCTAAGCAAAGATATAGCCTAGGTTCCACTTGTAGAGCGTACCATATTTTAACGGTCGGTGCACTACTATCTTACTAATTAATCTTACGCTTTCTGTGTTAATTTTAAATAACTACCTGAAGAATTGAGTGTTTTCCGAGAATCACGTTGAAAATCGTGTTGTAATAATAATATAGGCCTACAAATAATCAAAATGTCTCTGCAAATATGCGCAAAATCCAGGGGGCGCACATGCGCCCTCTTGCGCCCCCCTGCGGACGCCCATGGCCACATACGCGCAATGTATCATCCTACAAGACTTGGCAGTCGTCTTGCTTCCTGTCCCTTTCCTAGTGCCAGGGCGCTTTGGTAAGGTTCCATTACTGTGTTATTTTCATAGTATTTATTAGGCCTAATGTTTTCAAAAGTTGTGTGAGCATGCCTCGATCTGCCTTGGCGCCACAGGGCCAAAACTTGTGTGAGCATCGGCGCCTTCAGCGCCATAGGTTCCCGGGTCCCTGGACACCAATATTGCACTCATTGCTCAGGTTCTCCAGGCAAAAACCCGTGAGATGATAGTCTTCAGGAGGGGTCTTAAAATGCTCCTCCATCCCACTGATCACATCAGATGTGGAGCAGTTAGAATCCATTCAACTCTTGCGTGTTACTTTATTGATCAGACCTCCGCATGACCTCGAGTTGTGGCAATTCTATCTGCATGCTCAATTGCTCATCATCAATGTATGTATGCCCTGAGTGTTCTGGGATCTCACGGCCTCCCTTCTACAGTCCCTGCGAGAAGTGGCGAAAATGACCACAATTGCGCAACTCGTGCATACATCACTGGCCTGGTGGGGCTATAGTAATGTTGACGAACGCGACAGGATTGAACAACTGGTGGGGGGGAGGGTGAAGCATAGAGGTTTCCTACACCCTTGGCACCGAGCGCAGCCGCCATGGAAGCGGATGAACGCCTATTCGCTACCATCCGTCTAAACGAACGCCATGTATTGCATCGGCTATTCCCTGCACATCGCCGTCACTGTGGACATGGGCTCCATTCACGAACTCACGTATTCTTCCTCCTGCAAAAGTTGACCGTAACTTTATTTCCAGAGTAGGCTACTGTATAAAACATACTATAATATAGGCCTACGTGTTTATCGACAAGCCGCAGAAAGTAACATTGATACATGACGGTATTGAACATACGTCGTGGCAGCCTGTTAGACGCCCACTCTTTACAGCAGCTGCCCCTTGGGAGTGGAATACTGAGAGGGGCTACGGGTATCGAACCGCGTCTTGCAAGATCTTTTTGTTCTTTAAGCAAGAGTGTTATCATTTAACTATGGGGCCACCCATTTAGTACGTACGCAAAAGTCCGGGAAAATTGACCCCTCCCATAGGGGCCGTCCATAAGTAACGTCACGCACCTAGGGAGGGAGGGGTTGGAAATTTGTGACAATGTGTGACATGGTGTGGGGGTTAGAGAAATGTAACCTCATATCAGGTCTATGTAATTAAATTTAACAATTAACAACAATTTATTTATAACAATAAAAGCACTAATTTTGAGTATTAAAATTTCATTATTTAGGCCTATTTATTATTTTAATTATACGGGCACCACTATTAATAATTTTCTAATTATTTAAATATTTGGTCACCGTCAGATTTTAACAGATTCATGCTCTTCCTATAGGCTATTTAGGGTCTGCTATACCGGTTGGGATTTGGGTATTAATATGCCACCAGGACACCCAAGCATCACCATGTCGCTCCACTCTTAAGTTACTCCATTGGCTTAAAATCAAGTGTTCTCCCAGCGTTACATCTACCACACGGGAGTCAACCTGCCGCCAATATAAGCCCTTACAATGGAGAATCTCCATTCTAATCACTGGTTTTGGGGCACTAAACCAATTAAATAGGTCGTATTTAGGTAAAAACTAAGAGGGGTTATTCTTTAGGTGCTAGCTATAATTATCGAGTCCAAAGTAAAATTGCTGTTTTCATATACACCACAAGAAACATCAACAACTTTTAATCGCAAATATATCACTAAATTTACAACATGTCCTATTCACAAGATTGGTCGCCAGACCAATAGGAAGGAATTTATCTACTATCTTCGAAAAATTCTTAATCTCCTACATTACCCATTTTACTCGTTGATAAAGTACCATTTTTATTGTTAGGAGACCATTGAATGCAGACTCGGACAACCACGTAATATATTGGGCCGAAACTGGATTGTGCACGTTGTGCACGTTGCGCCACTAGTGGCAACTGTTTGTCAACTCTGGGCCCATGCATTGTTGGTTCCACAAATGTGATCCTCATGCAGTAGAAGCAGTGGCGGCGCCAGCAGGTCGAAGAAATTAATGTTTGAGTTTGACGCATCAAGCAGCATAACTTATATATATATATATATATATATATATATATATATATATATATAAGCCGCTAACAGTCATATCATTCTGCGTAACGTTTTTCCGTCAGATTTATTTCCGAAGAAATCTTCAATGTTGCAGCGCCTTATTGTTATTTATTCATTTCTTTGCTAATGTATAATCATAACGTTGACGCAATTCGTAAATTCTGCCTTATTTGGGGCCGTCCATAAATGACGTCACGCACCTAGGGGGGACGGGAGGCGTATTAGTAGATCCTACAGTGCTACGGGTCCAATGCTTTTTAGGAGCCAATAGAATGACGAGTTATAAATAGCGTGACCTCGTTTGGCTTCACCCGATAGTAAGCCTTGACAAATCCCTCAACTACGTGATAGTGGTCACTTTCAACTGACCAAATGGGCATTAGGCTATGTATCACCGGTTAAACACCCATACATCACCGAATGCTTTTTACTGATACCAAAGTTTTGTTGGTACGCCGAGGATTAGGTCATTAAATTATTAGTTCAAAACCCGCAGTTTACTGCCGTTATACGGTGTCTTTTGGCACGGTATCATATTTTCTAATGACACTAAACCCTAACCCTAAACGACTCCCACGTCGCAGTATTATTAAGTCTTCGCACGGAGTTCGGGTAATAAAACATTTAGAATCGGGGTGCGTAGGTTTATCGCGACCTCAGTGTCGGTTCGGAGGCGTTGAGAGTTGGTTAGGGCACAGAATAGATAAAGCTTTATCTATTCTGGTTTAGGGTAAGTTTAGGCGTCGTCAGAGTTGGTTAGGGTCAGGGTTAGGGTTAGTGTCGTCATTAGAAATCATGGCACCTTCCGCGCATGCATGCCAAAGATACCGTAAAACGCCTATAAACTTACGCACCCTGATACCAAATGTTCGTCCGAAATCGGACGGCATCCTCGGTAGCCATTTTATCAGCAATATCGTCGAAAGCATAAACGAGGTCACGCTATTTATAACTCGTCATTCTATTGGCTCCTAAAAAGCATTGGACCCGTAGCACTGTAGGATCTACTAATACGCGGACGGGAAGTCGGAAATTTGTGACGATGTGTGACATGGGGGTGGGGGGTCTGAGTAGTGTGACGTCACACCAGGTCTATGTTATTAAATTTAACAATTAACAACAATTTAATTTAATAATAACAGCACTAATTTTGAGGATTAAATTTTAATTATTTTTTTAAATTATTTTAAAGTATACGGGCACCATTATGAATAAATTTATAATTATTTCAATATTGGTCACCGTTAGATTTTAAAATATTCGTGCTTTCGCTATTTGTTCCATAAAGGAGCATTTTGCTTCGCCATGGAAATTGGTTTTAGGGGTCAGAGCTTTGTGACGTCATTTTCAGAGGGGGTCTTACTTTTGTGACGAAGTGTGACGAGGGGGGTTAAAAATCGGCCAAAATAGCGTGACGTCATTTATGGACGGCCCCCTTTGACAAAATCTCCACTCTTGATATCCCAGACCAAATCTATAACTGGCTAGTTGAATATCATCTTGAATGCTCACACCTCACTATATTCAAAGGTCACTCTTCATCTCTCCTCAAAATCAATGCTAGTATAGTTCAAGGCTCTGTCTTAAGACCTACCAAATTCGCCATTACTGGTTCACACCTGCACCCTTTTTAGCCCCTTAATCTTATGTTCAAATTTTCAGATGACACCTCCTTACTGGATCCTCTCAAGCTCATACTATTCCATCTGAACCGCATTTAATCTCTACCTGGGCTTCTGCCAATAACCTTACCTTAAATAGCTCTAAATCTAAAAGAATGATCATCTTCCGCCCTCGACACCACCTCCTGACCCCTCCTCCTCCATTACCTAGTATTACCCGAGTTAAAACTTTGAAAATACAGGGTGGTCATCCCTCAAGATAATCTCAAACTCACAGCCCATATAGGCCACCTCACAGCAACTTGCTCCTCCTCTTTATGCGATCAGAAAACTCAAACCCATGGTCTTTCTTCCTCATCCATCCATAATGTAACCAAAGCCGGCCACTACTGCTAAACTCTATATGCCTCCCCCATCCTGGTGGAGTCTTACCCTGGCTTCCGATAAAGAGTGCCTGGAAAAACTCCTTAAAAGAGCCAAACGCCTGGTTACCTAGAACAATCCTTCCAACACTCTCTGAACTTGCAAATATAGCCAATGCGAAACTCCTATCATAATAGGTCCTTGATTTTGACGTAACGGCGGCAAAGACTACAATGTCATAATCATTTCAATTTTAGAGTCTGTTTAGGCCTACAACATAGGCTTCTGTTGACATAAACGTTTAAATGTCGTTTAGATCTAATAATTGCAATAGTGATCCTACGGGACAGATTTTGATGTTTGAAATGAAAAGAAGATATTAAAAATTCCAAAGAATTTTAAGCAGGTCATTGAGCAGGTCGGGAGCAAAATAAGCAGGTCAAATGACCTGCTGCGACCTGCTGTAGCGCCGCCACTGAGTAGAAGGCCTACACGTTGCTCATAATGTCATCAATTTGAGTGCTGCAAAGTGGTCATTGTTAGATCAAGCCCATATACAATAAGGGGGAAGCAACTAAAAGCAACAATAAATGTCAAAACATGTTAATCACTCCAAGCAAAAAGCTGCAGCATTACGCCCATAGTTACAATCAATAATACCTGATACATTACAGTGAATGCTACTAGTCTAGTCAATGCTACTTGCGAAGCTATACGCTGATTAGCAAATGCTGGTCACCTGGCTTAATCGTAAACTCTAAATTTATACAGCGCTACTCTAAACCTGAGTGCAGGTCACCAGTTTATTCACAAGTGCTGCACCGTGTCCGAAGAGTTGTCCAGTGATGGTCAAGGGAAGATCCGGATCCAATTACCAGAGAGATGAAGATGAAGAGCTGCTAAGGCAGGTTTCGTTAAGAACGAGAAAGCTCTTGAAGGCAGAGGATCGGACGGATTAGGGTAGAAGTTCTTGGAGGTGAGATTTCAATTTGGAGTGGAAAGCCTACGGGGTGGTGAGTAGAGGCGCCGGAGACAGATAACGGTGGGTCAGCGGTGGTAATGGTGAGAGAACTGAAAATGTGCGGAATGCAAAGAGGAGATCACTCCACAGTAGAGTGTAAGTATGTTTGAGGTGTCTTCGGAAGGAGTTGAATGTCTGAAGATAGAGTTAAGGGTTATTTACATGTGTGCTGTTCTTGGTAATGAGCATCAAGGAGGTTTTAACCATACGAAATACAAGGAGGTTGTATTGTAGCAAGGGGAAAGCCATCACGAAAACAGGGAATGTTTAGAACCAGTTTGGAGTCGATTATATATTTTGCATGAAGGCTTGTCAATGAATCCAATGCTATGGAGAGCATGAGAGGATGGTGGAAACGGAGGAAATATCTGGTTTTTCTTATTTTAAGCTACTTATAAAATGTGTCTAATAGAAGTTAAATAAGCAAAATCAAACCAATGCGCAGCCCAACTACCAGTTTCCGAAGGACTTGTGAACCCAATGTATACATAGTGCTTTATATCGGAGATGTATCCGAGAGAAATTGGATTGTGACAATCGCCAGAGCTGCTTGTAGGCCCAAGTGGCACGACGACGTTGCTGCCAGCCAATACTACATTGATTTGCCGACTGTAGACGCGACATGCAGAAGACAGCATGACGCCATCACCCCACTCTCCACGTTTAGACATTCTTTTCAGATATTCGTCGTTAACTCGTGCAGAATGTTCCGCAGCTGCTGCTCCTTGTAAGAATGTGCATTTGAAGTCTTCCTCCAATGGAATATCAACTACCTCATCTCTGTGAGTTTCCAGGTAGCTGACTATATCTTGACGAACTGTTTCTGCTGAATGTGGCCATCCTAGTCCCAGGGCAATTGAAGCAAACATACAGTCACCGTCACTGGGAACTTCACAGACAGTATATTCGTCTGTAAATATACCTGTAACATAAGTTACATAACATGGCCAATTTGCAGCAAAGGAAAAGTTGGAAGTTATACACAGGGTAAGTAAGTAGCTCTTTTACTTGATGTGACAAACAGCACGCATAATCAACGGAATAGAGAAAAACAAGAATAGTTGCAGTACTTCAAATGTGAAACATTGAAAACGTGACGTAAAATTACAATGCTCAGTAATTTTAAAGACACCAGTTAAAAGAAGATTTTGTACAAATTAGTTTTACACTGTGGCAATATATTATTTATGAGCTCTATGAGAATGAAGTAAAATTACGACAGTAATTTAAAAACACCAGTTGATAAAGGAACCATAATCAGGGGCTTCTATCCCTATACACGGTGGGCTCAAGTTGAGCCCAGTGAAAAACAGGGGGGAGTGTTTCTTTTACAAGTTACAGATCTCTTCAATCACAGTAGGGGGGAAGGAGAGGGATTGAGCCCGGTTGTTTAGGGGGGATAGAAGCCCCTTACAAAGTTACCATAATTACTATTTACTAATCCTAACGGTATAACGGTTAAACCCTAGTTTACGTTGCTAAATTATTTTACATTGTTGCTTTAAAATGGAAGCTGCAGGGATTGATGAGAATGATTTCTTGCCTAAATGGAAGTTTGATTAAATAGAAGCTGGATGATGGAAATAATTGTTTCCGTAAGTATATAAAGTTGGATTGATGAAACTAGGTCTTTTCTTCAAGAGAAGCTTCGTTACTAATTATAACTAATAACCATAGGCGTTATTACTAATAACCTGTCGTTACCTGTGTATTTCTTCGCTGGCTTTTGGCTGGCAAAAGATAGCACAATCTGTCGAAGTTTCTTATTTGGCGGCCCCGCAGACATAATAATGACTATTGACGAATTGACGAATGAGTCGGAATGACGATAATACACAATAATTCGATTAGTACAATTTACTTGAAAAATACTGAAGTTAGGCGTTTGTTACCGGAAACGAAAACTGTGTCTGTGTGTCAGGAAATAGTATACGCCGTACGGTACAACATTCGCTTGAACAGTGCAGTAAGTAAGTAAATTGCATGCAGATTTGTATGGCGATGGAGTTCGGGCAAGAGGAGGCAAATACGGGAAAATCCAAGAGGAGGCAACTGCCTCCTCCTGCCTTCATGTGGCTACGCCTATGGAAGCAGTAGTAGTAGTAGTAGTAGTAGTACAGTAATGGTTACATGGTCCATAATTTATATCCATATTGCTATCTTTGCTATCTTAAAACTTTTAATATTCTCTTTATTTCTTAAAATTTAAATCTCTCATGTTAGCATTTCTGCATTTGTCAGATTGTTTTCTCAATAAACAAATATATGTATTTTTTCTGTGGAATGCTTCTAGTTCTAAAGTATGGTGATATTATCTCTATCTAGTCTCCAACTGGTCCTCAGATGGATGATCCACCAGGTCTGCTTCTTTTCTGCTTACCTTTGCAGCCACTGATTTATTTCTCAATTGTCCTCTGCTTTGGTTTTGGATTATCTGGATGACCTCATGCTGGATGGAAGAGATTCTGTCGTAAGCGATGCTGAGGTCATCACAGCAGAAGCCAGCTCACTCTAACTGATCCACTGAACCGTTGACTCGTATTGTTGAATCGCTTTCCAGTACTTAATATGATGCCTGTCTCCTCAGTGCATCGCTTTCACTTGGCAAGGCATTCAAGTCAGCACTTAGTCAGATGTTCCGAACTTTGGGCTGGGATATATGATTGACATCCATGAGCAAACATAACACACACTTATCCTCCTACACTGCTTCCTGAGTTTACCTACTCTGCCTCACAACATCAGATGTTCAACTTGCATAGACCACCCTTGGCTGGAGAGTTATGATTTGATCCTGAGTATAGGTCTTACAGACACCCTGAACTTGGCCTGTGCAGGCAAACCATGACTTCAAGCTTTACTTTCAGTTAGAGATGTCGTCTGGTCATCCGACATGCCTCTTCACTTTCCGCGTCTTTGGCTTTTGGCACAGGTAGTCGGGTACCAACTCTCCAGGCTTCCATCTTAACCTATTCTGGAGCTGGCAAGGATGAAACACTTCTTTCAACCAAGGCACAATAGTGTCTGAAATCGAACACTCCAATTCCTGATGACTTTATTGCCAAAAAGCAATCAGTTTTCAACTGTCCTCTTAATGCGCAGGACCTTGTTGCTTTACAGAAGCTCATGACATCAGACTATCACTGGGCTCCAAGTCAGGCCTGTTCTTGGGATTGCCTGAGTGGCCATTTGAGGAGGGTTTCTGAAGACCCAAGGCCAGCAGTGATTGGTAATTAATTAGGTTCTAATTAATTAGTTGTCCATCACTGCCCAAGGCAGGCTTCTTTTCTGTTCCAACTTGTTACTAAAACGATACAATATTTCAATGCGATCACTCTCCGAGTTATACGATTGAGATACCCGACATCTGCAAAGACAAGCCATTCCACCGATATACTCTCCCTTGCACAGAAGAGTTTTTTCTACACCGTCTGCTGGAGGTTAACCTTTATGTAACAACACCAACAATAACAGAAACAATCCCAATGCCAATATCACCATGAACAATAATCGACAAGATAATAATAGTGGTGTAATGCTGAATGGTAACTAACACAATCTTGTGGTGTTTCCCCATAACTGAAGATTTAGAAAATGTACTTTAACCCTGTCAAGAGTTTACTGGAAATTATGTTTGTGTTGGGTGATCAGTTAGTGTTAGTCTGTGTTTGATTCAGAAGGGTAACATATAATAAGAAATGTTGTTGTCTTGAACTATGGCCTTGCTTAACACACTCTGTGCAGCCACAGCACATCAGCAGGTGATTTCTGATATATAGGCTGCCCTGGCTGAGGAGATTGAACCCAGGCCAAGTAATGTTAGCCTTGAGTTTTTATAGCAGTGTTAGTCTCCAATGTCTGTGATCAATGTTCCCTCTAATATTTTTTCTGTGTGCATGGAACTAGCGGTTGTTTCAGCAGCCTAATTTCAGCGTGAGCAATAAAACTGAGCAACACATTTTCAGAAACATTTGTGATTGCAAAATGTACCGTAACTACAGACTACAGTACTGACTAAATACATGTTTGTAATAATGTCCTTGTTATTAAAAAAGATGTTTGGCTTAAGTAGGTTAATAATTCAATGGCCAGTTATACAAACTTTAGCTCATAATATGTATTTTGTACCAAAACTTGTGCGCAGAATTTTTAAACTGCTGTGCGGCATTTTTTAATGAGCTGTGCATCCGAGCAGCTTAAAGGGAACATTCCTTAATACCAGTAGTGTTCTTCGATATTGGTAGTGTTCTTTGAAACCAATGATGTCCTTTATTATCAATTATTTCTTTAATATTAGTGATGTTCATTAATATCAGTTATATCCTTTAAAATCATACTGTTTTTAATATCTGTAATATCATATTATATCACTAATATAATTTAATATTAGTAATATTCTTTAATCCTAACAACAAGCTGCATTGGTTTCCCAGTAACCTGTAGTATACTCTCGTAATTAAAGGGTTATATTAGTAATATTCTTGAATTTCAATAATGTCTTTTTAATATCAGTAATGTTTTTAACCCTCGGGCTACCAAGGGGGGGTGGTTGCCACCCCCCTAGGTTTTTTTCATCTCAAACTTTTTCCGTATGGAATAAAAATTTGACCTTTTAGGTAGCTGTAGGGGGTCCATTTACACACGTTTTGAGGTAAAATGTGAGATGATATCTCACACCGTTCAAAAGTTATACCCAATATACCCGAGGCACCAGGGGGGGGTGGATACCACCCCCTAGATTTTCGACTATATCTTATCCGTCATTTAATATTAAGAGACACAAATTTTACCATTCTATAGAGGGAATGTGGGGCTACATTTCTATGGTCACTGAGTTGACCTGAGACAACCGGAAGTGTTCAAAATAAATAATAATACGCGTAATATGCGTGAAAAATGGCTGAATGGAAGGACTCCCCCCTTAGTTTTTGTCTGTAGTGTATTCATTTGTCTTCCTGGAAGAGAAACAAAGATACCATTCTTTAGAGGGAATGAAGGGCTTCATTTGCATACCTACATCTTTGTCTTTTGAATACCGGAAGTGATCAAAATAAATAATAATACGCGTAATCTGTGTGAAAATGGCTGAATACAGCATTACAACGTAAACCGATATATATATGTATGGATATATATGTATGGATGTACATTTATACTATATAAACATGTGTAGGGATGATTTTGTGTATCTTTTATACATAGATTAGTTTCAAAACACACATAATCTTATATTTGTTTATCCAAAAGTACAAAATGTACGCAATAATATACAATATTGCTAATTAATGGGTTCCGTTGTTAAAAGTGATGTAATTTCGAGGTGCATTCAGTGCATTCACATAATGTACAACTAAATATACCATTCTGTGCAGAAATGAATGCTGAATCCAATGCTATATTACAAGTTATGATATGTAAAACCAAACACGAAATCCAGGGGGGGTGGTAACCACCCCCCCTTGGTAGTCCGTGTTACAAAAAAAGCTTGGTAGCCCTAGGGTTAATTATCAAGAAACTTTCTTTAATATCAATATATTCTTCATTATAAGTAATTGTTTAAAATATTAGTGATGTTCTTAATTTTTTTAAATGTCCTTTAAAATTTGTAATATTCTTTACCAGTGATATCTTCAATATTAGTAATATTCTTTAATATCAGTAATGTTTTTAATACCTATAATGTTTCTAATTATGTGGAAAATTCTGTAGTATTGGTTATGGTCTTTAATATTAGTAATGTTCTTTAAAATTAGTATTGTCCTTTTATATCAGTAATGTTCATTGCTTTGCTATTCTTTTATATTCTTTAATATTGTTTTTGGCAATTGGGCAGTTTTGTGCAACATTTGTTTTAATGATTTTTTATTTAAGTTTCCACAGCAGTTTTTCTGATATTTATATTACACTCTTTAGAGAGCTTTGACTTATCGATGTGGAACTGTGGTTATTCTGAGTTAGAGTTCAGTGGCCTGCAGACCTGACAAAGCATGGTAAATGTCATCCAATCAACATTCAATCATTTCTAGTATAAAAGAATGCTTGGTAAAATTTGAGACCTATTTGAGCTTGTTATTGTAACAAAATCAGATATGAATTATATATTAGCATGTTGAGTTTTTCTGTTTGTACCTACTGCAAAAGATTTTTGTAATCATGATGTGAAAATAGCTTTTAGAAAACTAGAGGTTTAATAGTTGAAATTTTATTAATATTGTAATATACAGTATTTAAATTTTTGAAATCTGTTATTTTCATAATGCAGTTCAGTTCAATGCATTATTCAATCTTGTTGTGATGAAAGTGCTGAAGATATCAAGTCAACTAAGATGAGAAAACCAGTAGCCTACATGATCAGGCTGCAGAGAAGAAAGTGGTTCTCTGGCCTAGTTTCCTCTGTGGCTGCTGTCATTGGGAATGACTGATGGTTGTGGGTGGTTTTAAGGTGAGGTCATAGTCCTAGCGTTATCTGCTTCACAGGTGCAGAGCAAGCATATGACCCATGAGAAGAGACTAGGTCATCCACTGCAAACCCTTGTACTTCCAAAAGGGTACAAATCATGAGATGGTTTGAACAGCTAGGCCTTGACAGAGAAAGAAGAAAAGGAGGAGCAGGAGAATTTTAAGATAGACACAATTAATATTTTACCAGTCCAATTTCAGTACATAAATAATACTCATCATTTACCACACACGTATTTATAGACCTGTAAGTTACACACAATAATTATTATATGCTTGTATCGTAATCTACAGAATAAAGTATACATATATACTGGTAGTTGTGTGAATACATTTATGCATAGAAAGTTAGGCTTTATGACAGAGGTTAGTTTGCAAATGAAGAACTGTCTGTGATATAAATAAATAGTCGTTGCTTAGATGTTACTAGGATAAAACTGGCCCAGATGATCGTGTGGCTGTTTTGCTGTTGGATCCTGGTGGACTGTGTTTAAATGTTCGCTCAGCTGCTTTATCATTAGGCCTACAGCCACTGACTGGAGCGTCTGTGCCTTGTAACATATAATAATTTTTTTAGTGTTGTGCTTCATTTGAATCAGTTTTTATGTTCAATACTTTTAGACGATGGAAGGAAACCAACTGATAGGAGGGGAATTGGTTGGCCACAATTTGTTTATGATCAAATGTGTCGTCGTTGGTGACACTGGAGTAGGAAAGACGAGACTCATATGCAGCCGAGCATGTGGAACCAAGTATGGATTGTCGCAGCTGATGCAAACCCATGTTCCAACCGTCTGGGCTATAGATCAATACAGAAAGAACTCTCAGGTTTGTTGCATTCTGGTATAAATGCCATTATGTTATTTCCCAAAGTCCGACTCACACCTCAACGTGGTGAGGGGGTGGCAACAGTAGTAGGGGAGTGCCTGCTGAGGCTATGCCATCAGTGGTGAAGGTCCTAACACCAGCCATGGCGGTGGCGAGGTGGGGCTAGCGGAATAAAAGCTGGCACTTTCATTGTCCTTGATCATTTGTGAAGTCCAAGCCTGTTCCACTTAGTATCAGTCCAAGTGATGGTATGTCCTCATTTATATTGTCCAGCACAGTCTTGGTCTGCCTTTGCTTCTTTTTCCTTTGAATCTTCGCCCATGGATGCATGTAGTGCATTGTGTGGAATTCAGTCAACTGGCATTCTCTCTACTTGTCCAAACCATCGGAATCTTTGTTGAAGGACTTTGTCTAGCAGAGTTTTTCGGATACCTAATGATTGTCATAATGAAAACTTTAACAAATCATTGGAACGCAGGCAACAAAGGGGCCCCAGATGGGATAAGAATCCCGCTAAGAGGAGGGACCCCAATTACCAAGCAGTAAATAGGGACGGAACGGATAACAGTTTTGTAGTCTGTTCTAAGACACTTTAAGTTATCCGTTCCGTCCCTATTTACTGCTTGGTAATTGGGGTCCCTCCTCTTAGCGGGATTCTTATCCCTTCTGGGGCCCCTTTGTTGCCTGCGTTCCAATGATTTGTTAAAGTTTTCTTTGCTGAGTCTATGTTTGTCTATTTATTGTTTGCATATATTGGTTTGCTGTGTCTATGTTTGTATATTGGTTCACAAAGGTTTTAATCAATAAAAATGAATGACTGAATGAAAGAGCAACAGGACATCCAACACATGGAGTGGCCAAAGGAGAAAGTTTCTTATTTCGGGATATGAAAACAGTACAGATTTCAAAATGGAAGAAATTTCCATTTCTTCTGTTTCTTTCTGGAAATGTCTTCCATAATATAAGAAATTTCCAGAGTATATAACCAGACACTAAGAAGTTGTTTTGCTGAACGGTTGTGCCTGGTGTTTGATGTCTTTAGGCTCAGAAGAACTCTTGGTGCGTTGTTGATGGTGCGACTGTTTCTCTTCGTCTCTGGGACACGTTTGGTGATCACAACAAAGACAGAAGATTTGCTTATGGCAGGTGATGATGTTAGCTTTCGTAACTTCCAAATTATGAGCTAAATGCCTGAAAATAGAGAATAATTATTATGTAGCAACTGTTTTAATTAATTGCAGCTTACTTAATTTAGCCAACAGAACACGCATGCTTACGTGCATAATTGGAAGAGCCATTATCCTTTAAGTTTTAGCTTGAGATAGCCTATTATGTTAAGGTTTATTGTCAATTAGCAGCCTTTTATCAATTTGTTAATTAATAGCATGACTGACATCCATTTCATATAGCTCAAAATGTCTGCTTCTGTTGTTTTTTTAATGAAGAAAATAAATGTGTTTCATCTTGAAGGCATTAAGTGTGAAAAGTTAGTTGAAACAAAAACCAGGAACCAGTTACACAAGTGGCTTAGAGCTTTTTTGGTGTGGAGCATTTGGATCACCCCGTGTATTGTTAGAGTTAAGGAAAACATTTTATGTGCTTTAGAAGTTTGGATGTTCTTCCATTATCTCAGCAGAATTCATCAAATTGTAACATAACTTTACACGTTATACCAAATATCTGTAATTTCTAGCCAAGCAGCCTTTATAGATATGTTTTGATGTATTCACTCAAGTACTGCAAATTTATGAATATGAAACCCTGTTTAGCAAAGTCTAGTAATGAGCTGTAGTGTTTTGAACAGTCATTATTCTGCTCCATAAACTCTTATGAATGTCTCCATACAAATGGACCAAAGATCGTTTTGGCCCTCACTTTTTAACCTAACTGTGTCAGTGTTTGTGTACACAAATAATGTCTAGCAGTACCCTGGAGTACAGAAGTACTCTTGGAAAGGCCTTTTCATGTTAACTACCACTTTATGGACTGGTCTCTCTCTATAGGCCTAAGGAAGCAAATGTAGGGTAAATTCATAAATACCGGGAGAGAGCTAATTATCGCCTCTGACAGTTCCTTTTGACCTCATGTCTATTATTACTTAAGTCAAGGACAATAACACAGGAGAAGGAGGCCAAGGCTTAGCTGGCTGAGCTGGGAGCAGAGATGCTGTTAGTCCTACCTACCACTGTTTTGCAAAAGATCTCTTTTCAGCTGCACACAAATAATAAGGATATAGCCGGTAATTGCAGTGTATGAAACAGTCCTTTGGATTAACCTGCTGCTTCATAGACTAGCATTTGGCATACCTGAATACCAGTTTTTTATTAAATCTATAATAATAATATATATTAATAAAGGTTTCAACACAAAAGGTCATAGGGCCAACCAGTTCCACCTGCAAGCCTTGAAGGCCAGAAATCCTCACCCCCACATATTACCTCAAATCTTATATAATCTAATGACTTCTAAAGAGCCATTATGTTTTTATATATATACATCAATCAGAGAATTTGCACAGTGCTCCTTCATGGCTACCTAGGAATCACCGAACAAAATGTGTCTTAAGATGACCAGAAATCATTTCCTGAACTGTTAAAGATGCTAGTGATCGTATGTCCGGTGGCAAATTGTTCCAGTGAGTCAGACCCACAGAGAGAAAGGAACGCCTAGCTCTCGCATTGACGTGCAAGAGCGATGGACCATGAACTGGCCATGAGAAACAGAACACAGCCGGTGTTGGCCATGTTGGCTTCAGACTGATGTGAATAGCTCTGAGATGTAGTCTGGTGCTGAGTCAGCAATCGTAGCCCGGCCCATGAGGAGCAGTTTGACCACTGATCATGTTACAAGAGCACAGGCGATTGATTGTGTGGCATCACCAGGCTTAACATTACAGCCATTAAAAGTAGTTATCTAAACATGTGAAGTGCAGACTTGGATAATTATGTAAAACATACAGATTTAAACTCTAGTTTTTAAACATTATAATTATTATACAACTACAGTAAACTAGTAGGACTGTGCAATCATCTTTAACATGTTACACTTGCGTATATTATGCTTGAGATAAGCCATCTGTTAAGGCACTATGTGTCCTGCGCACATGATTATATCAATATAGTATCTTCCAATGGATGGATCCACTGTTAAATCTTGGCAATTGGCAGAGGACATGCTTCTGCTCTATTATATTATTAAACTGCCAGCATAGGAGGTTAATGTTGTAAACATTTTGGCCTTTGTGCTTTTGATCCTGTGATTATCATTTGACAACTTTCTTAGAATCATAGAAGGACCTTCCTTCCCACGTAGCTAATAGTTCATTGCATATATCATGTCACAACAGCAATATTTCCTCACTTGGATCCAGTTTCATGTCTGACAAAATTTTAATGTCTATCGGTAGCAAATGTTTGGCGGTTTATGCTTCTGTTTTTCCATTTTCTTGCTCTTTGTCACTCCATGTGCTCCATGGCCTGTCCTATAACTCCTCCTTCATCCTTTTCTCTGCCTTTAGCTTAGTTATATATATGCAGCCTCAACTGCTCTCTACTTGATGCAGACTTTGTACTCTTCTGGCTCACTGCTGGAGTTTGTTATCTTAGTTTCTATCAACACTTGAGGTCCTCCAGCCCCTCATAGTTAATAGTTTGTTGGTTGATGTAATGGACTTAATGTACTTTCCATATTTTAGAGTTCAAACGAATTTAGCAGAGTTCAATTTACTCTGCTCTAACATTACAATCTGTAACAAATTTTGCATAGTATCCTTCACTGTAGTGTACATGTTTACAATCAAAGCCAGTATAGGTAGCATGCAAGATGCACTTACAACTTTCTTAGCTTCAGTGTTGCTCTTGGTTCAATTCCATCCAATGGTTACCTCCATCTAATGTTCATCTGGTTTGCTATAGTTGACCCTCCATGCTGGTCTCATCTGTTATAGATCAGTTGGTCTTCATTCTCTATTTTGCTGCTTTTGTCTCTTTTTCATTCTGCTGATCTTTACATCTCTTGATTCTTCTTCTGTGTTTGTCCCCGTCCCAACGATTCAAAACTTTGACCCCCCTAAAAAGAATTCTCTTTGCCCCACAAAAATTTCCCGTGGACGCCCATGATTATGTTCCGTTATACTAAATTTAGGTAATTTCAGAATTTTCACCCGCTTGCGACCGGTAACCGTGTCAACAATACGTTTATTTAACGACGCCGTCATAGTCGACGATGATTGGCGTCCGGTAACCGTGTCAACATTGTGTCAATATATGGTCGACTCAGAGTGGGAAATTTTAGATTTTCGCTTTAAGCCTTTGACGTCTGCTGTACGTCGCTAGGGGCCCCTGTACAGACTGAGAGTGTGATTCGAATCTGCAACTAAGGTCAGTATTCAGTAAGTAGTAACTAAACTTACTAGCGCTAAATTATTTAAAATTAATTTAAATTATACATAATTAGGAATTTGCTACAACAATTTCATTTAATTTCTCCGGACTTTGGGGGCCCCAAAACCTTGCGGGGTCTTATAAGCCGTGGCTTATCTGGCTTATGGGTTAATCCGGCACTGCAGTGTAAGTTAACCACCTGCAAAACGACTACATACATGGCAGGCCTGCTATGTAGGCCTACATGTATGTCGACTGTCTAAACTTCAGTTTCCTGCCTGTGAAACAAGAAGAAAAGTTCAGTTGCTGCAATAAAAAAAACAGGCAAGACCATAAAACTGACGAAAGTTAAGTTATGCAGCAAATGTAGGCATGGGGAAGACGGGGCATAGAAATACACTTTATAGAAACTTTAAATTTTGTCACAAGATTTATTTCAATGGTTATTTTTGGTAGTAGTTTTATTAATACCATCATTAATGATTAACCCAGAAAAAGTTCTTATCAAAATTGCTGGTATACGTTTACCGATTTCAATGTTTTTTTAAAATTTATACAGAAAAATAATTACAAGAATTAAGAAGGATTGGAGGTGACAACTAATAATCTGGTGCACGAAGAAAAAAAACGTTGCCAGCTACGTATTCTAAAGGACACCCTTGTCGCATAAACTCACTCGGTTCTCCATTACAAAAGCTCTAGCACGGAGCTTGTTTCATAGGAATAACATCATTCGGTTCTCCTTCACAAAAGCTCTAACCAGGGCGCAACCACGGTCCAGAAGTTGGGGGACCTACTAGAATGTGTGAGTGGGGGGGTTGCGAGCGCCGAAGGCTGAAGCTTCGACTTGCCGAAGGCAAGAAGCCTCGAACGTTCTAGGGGAATGGGGGGGCGTCGTTAAAGCTCCCCCCCATCGGGTTTGGGGCGGAGCCCCAGAAGCTCGACGCAATTTGAGCATTTGATGCCAAATGGAGTACATTTGGGCTTTTATTTACCTCAAATTTTTCACCGATGATTTCGATATAAAAGTACCTAATCCATCCAGATCTGTGAAAATATGACTTTATTATATGAATAAACTGGAAGTGACAAGGGTTTAAGAGAATTGAACGGAAAAGAGTAGAATAAGCTCTAGAATAGTGTTTGTCAAAACTAGGAAAATCGGCAGGGAGGAAGCCTGGACGGGTCATTTTTCTCAGAATACCGTTAAGGCGTTTATGTTCCCCTACAGTGTCAAATCCCCACCAAACAGAGGAGGCATAACGTAGCTGTGCTAGGATAGTAGCTCTAACAATGTCAAAGAGACGTTCACAGTGGTAACCGTGGGCGACCAAAACACGTAGCGCGAACATAGATTTTCGGAGTTTGCAGCATATTTTGTCCATGTGTGCCCCAAAGCATAGGCGGAGACTTGGTCTTGGGTTTGGGGGACCGGTGAAGGAGCGGTCGAAGGACGATTGGCGAGGCGAGCAGCTCCGAGCAGAGGTTTGGGGAGGGATGTGCCCCCTCCCCATCCTTAAAAGTTCAGAATTTCTACACTGTAATGGTAGCATTTTAAGCTGTCATCTGAACAAAATTGCTTTATTATTTGATTGCTGATAAGAACCAGCTGTCACTCGTAGCTAACATGTAGTTTGAGTCGTGTTTGAGTTTGGGGAGGGGTTTGGGGATGGGATGTGACCCCTCCCGATCTAAAATTTATTGAATTTCCACATGTAATGGTAGCATTTTATGATGTCATCTGAACAAAATGCTTTTTTATTTGAGTGCTGATAAGAACCAGCTGTCACTCGTATGCTAATTATTATTATATTCATGAAATATTTCAGAAATATTGGAGGGGGGGATATAAGCAAAACACGTAGCCACTTTCGTTCATGGGATTTTCGGGCTTATGCAGCATATTTTGTCTCATGTGTACCCCAAAGCCAATCCAATCAGAGATAGTGACACCCAAAATAACACTCATCTCCTGGACCCGCTCGATGCCAGGGATGAGAGGAGAGAGGAGGGCAATAGGTTTGGACCTCGGTCGTTTTGACAACCAATTCTCTGGTCATATATCATGGTTTAATTTAAAATTGCTAATGGATGCCCATTGCCCACTTAGAGATATGGTCAAGTTCAGAAAGAGTGCTGTCAATGCAAAGAAGCAGGGACCAGCTTGCAAGTAACTATCGTCGGCATATTTAGGGAGACGGTTTCTACTGTATTTAGAAATGGCTTTGACAATATCAGTAGGTCCAAGGCCAGAGCCTTGTAGTATGCTGGCATTAATGGTACACAGGGGAAAGATTGCAGAAGGCAAGAAGTTCCTAACGACTATAGGCGGTATGGGAAGCGTCATAAGTACCCCCTATCGGGGTCTTGGCCCGGAGCCCCATGGGTCTCAGCTGCAATTTTAAGCATTTGATACCAAATGGTGTGCATTTTTGGCTCTTGTTTGCCTCACAATTTTCAAAAGTTGGCGGGGACCGTCCCAACCTGTTCGAAAGTTGGGGGGGGACGCGTCCATGGCCGTCCCAACCTGTTCGAAAGTTGGGGGGACGCGTCCCACGGGTCCCATAGGGTGGTTGCGCCTATGGCTCTAACACGGAGCTTGTTTTATAATTTATAGGAATAACCTCACTCGGTTTTCCTTTGCAAAAGTTCTAACACGGAGCTTTTTTCATAGGAATAACCTCACTCGGTTCTCCTTTACAAAAGCTCTAACACGCAGCTTATTTCATAGGAGTAGGCTAACCTCACTCGGTTCTCCTTCACAAAAGTTCTAACACAGAGCTTTTTTCATAAGAATAACGTTACCTCACTCGGTTCTCCTTTACAAAAGCTCTAAATGGAGTTTGTTTTATAGGAATAACCCTGACTCGGTTCTCCTTTACAAAAGCTCTAAATGGAGTTTGTTTTATAGGAATAACCTCACTCGGTTCTCCTTTACAAAAGCTCTAAATGGAGCTTGTTTTATAGGAATAACCCTCACTCGGTTCTCCTTTACAAAAGCTCTAAATGGAGTTTGTTTTATAGGAATAACCTCACTCGGTTCTCCTTTACAAAAGCTCTAAATGGAGCTTGTTTTATAGGAATAACGTACCTCACTCGGTTCTCCTTTACAAAAAGCTCTAAATGGAGTTTGTTTTATAGGAATAACCTCACTCGGTTCTCCTTTACAAAAGCTCTAAATGGAGTTTGTTTTATAGGAATAACCTGACTCGGTTCTCCTTTACAAAAGCTCTAAATGGAGTTTGTTTTATAGGAATAACCTCACTCGGTTCTCCTTTACAAAAGCTCTAAATGGAGCTTGTTTTATAGGAATAACGTACCTCACTCGGTTCTCCTTTACAAAAGCTCTAAATGGAGTTTGTTTTATAGGAATAACCTCACTCGGTTCTCCTTTACAAAAGCTCTAAATGGAGCTTGTTTTATAGGAATAACGTACCTCACTCGGTTCTCCTTTACAAAAAGCTCTAAATGGAGTTTGTTTTATAGGAATAACCTCACTCGTTCTCCTTTACAAAAGCTCTAACATGGAGCTTGTTTTATAGGAATAACCTCACTCGGTTCTCCTTTACAAAAGCTCTAAATGGAGCTTGTTTTATAGGAATAACGTACCTCACTCGGTTCTCCTTTACAAAAGCTCTAAATGGAGTTTGTTTTATAGGAATGACCTCACTCGGTTCTCCTTTACAAAAAGCTCTAACATGGAGCTTGTTTTATAGAAATAACCTCACTCCTTAAAGTTCTCCTTTACAAAAAGCTCTAAATGGAGCTTGTTTTATAGGAATAACCCTCACTCGGTTCTCCTTTACAAAAGCTCTAAATGGAGTTTGTTTTATAGGAATAACCTCACTCGG